>KZ309005.1:0-68916 GCA_000376725.2 Ladona fulva
TCTAAATTAAATATTAAATCATATTCGAACAGCTAAAAATCCTAAAAATCACACTTAAACTGCAGGTTTACATAAAAATAAATAAATTGAGATTTTTAGAATTCCGAAATAAAATAAATGTTAAGATGTGCAAATATGTGGTAAGAGTTTGACCAATTAAGAAATCGGGAAGATAAGTAGAATAAAATATCATTAAAAAACCATTAAACGTTATTAGTCATTTTTTTCATCGTATTTTTGATGGTTTCTGAATTATATTTTATTCTAATACTTTAACCATCAGCGGCCAAAATACTCATTTAACTCAGAAGATAACACAAGGTGTGTATGAGCTAATAAGAACGAGATTAAATATTTATAAAAAATGATAATTTTCATTGAAAACATAGCATTGTCTCCGATGTAATTTTCATGACTTAAAGATAAACAGTCATTCGGATTAGAAGAGGGTCTACGAAGCGAAGAGGCGAGGCCAAGCTCTCTGTTTAATGAAGTCAAAGATAATAAAGCGTGGGTCCATTCAACATGAGAGCAGCGCTTGTTCAACTTCCGAGAACATGAGCGCCCCGCGCGCCTTTTTTCTTCCTCTCGGAGATTCCGAAACCGCACGCAAGGAGACAAAGGGCGCCACCGTCGCCGCCGTTAGCGAAATTACAAGAGAGCGAAGCAGCTGTGACTTTTTTGATGCATCAAAGGGCATTTGGAGATTTTTCAGCGTCGGCGTCCTTTCACCCAAATGATTATCCAGAGGCGCTCTTTGGATAATTCACAAAGGCTCATTCGATAATTTTCTAAGCGGATTGTCTCGAGACGAAATTTAGGTATCGTGTGTGGGTAACAAGATTTGACACTAATTGAGGCCGATTCGTACTATAGCTCGTACAAGGGATTACGGTGGCGTAATCTTAGACGATTTTACTTTGCGTTGATTTCCGACGAATTCATCGTCAGAATTCTCTAATTTTAGTCCATTAATGCTGTAATTTTAAGGCTGCTGAGGTATCTTTAAGTCTTTTCCATACGTTTCACTAATACTATTTTTCAAACTCTACGTCAATATCGTCATATCCTGAAGAGTTTCCTATGCGATTCACTGCGAGATTAAAACTACCAATTCAGCTTTCTCTGATCATTTTACTCTATAAAGCCATTTCATAAAAATATTCTGTAATTAGACATTTTTCCATAGACGATGATACAAACATTTATGTTTAATGTAATGATCTTTGAAGTAATAAATATTTCTCAAAGCACTTACAAACAAGTATAAATATTTTCTATTGAGAGTATAGCAAAAAAGATTGAAAATGAAGAGATAATATGGTGCAATCGAAAATATACTATTAATATTTTCATTTTAACCACATCTCATACGAAAAGTAGATGTTCATGTTAATATCGTCTTTACTTTAAGATAATAAAAAATGACTTGTCATTCACAAATTCAACTTCAGGCGATACGAAATCTTACAGAGATCGACAAAATTTTGGTGACCTACATGACTTACTTTATGTGATGGTTATTTCGTAGGCAATTTACGGTATGTAACGTAAAGGTAAGATGCAAAAGTAATTTTGTATTAAAGATCTTTTATGGTAAAATACAAGAACTGATAATTATCAAATATCAGTTACTTCGATTAGTTATGTAAAATAAATATTCCCTAAAACTGATCTTTAGGTAATAAATTAATTAAAAGTAAGGTAATTAAAAATAATCTCCAACTGTAGTAATGGGAGTTATTAACTAAAGAAAACATTCATTGTAAAATATTAGCAGAAATTAGATCATTCATTGAGAATAATTAGCAAAAATGATCAGATTGTTTACTCTCCTTTCATATGTATATAATGCGTAGAAAAGACTTATGTCCATAAGAATCTTGATGATACTCTGGATCAGGAAAACCACCGGAATAGTTATCAGCATGGTTTACTGTCGGACAGTAACTTTGCGTAAAGAAGAAAACTCTGAAGATTCCTTGCAAAGAGCAAGAAATTTGATACAAAATTTAACTTAATAATTAAGTTCAATTTCACTTTAAAGTGCAGCTTCGTCGAGGGTTTCCGGGAAAGCAAAGTGGGTAGCACGTTCGCCTTCGGTGAAAGAGATCCCGGCTTTGATTCCTGGTGGGGGCCAAAACGTGCGATATGACCTCAAATTTACGTAGAATTACATAGATTATTATTTTTAATGCTATTACCACAATTACCACTACTAACTTTGCCTCTGTAGAATTCCTTCCGTCACTGAATTATATTTCACACAACATACTAGTTTACGATGCAATGTACGTAATTAGATAGTGGGCAATTTGGGTCAATGCAGCAATATTCATGCGAATGTCTTTACCTCATAGATCAGGCGTCTCTTTCTACCGCCAAAGTGCACTGAGAAACGCCACCTGCACCTTAATATTGTGAAGGAGGAGTTCCTTCACTAAGTTACCATCACAAACAGAAATGTGCTCATTTCCATTTTGGAGCAACTCCTGCTCTTACAAAACTAACTAATGAACAACTTGCACTTCTTGGCAACGTAAGAAAGAACCGGCGCAGCATCTACATATCCAAAACTAATCTGCAATCCCTCTTAGAGTTCCGTGCCTGAAGATCCTGTCTTAAACAGACCATTTTAACACTGCAGAGTTTTAATTAGCAAGATGGAGATGCAATTAACTTTTACTAGACATGAGAATAATTTGAACTTGACTTTGCGGTAGATTTCTAACACTAATAATACGAAAATTCCCACTTCTATCACAAATTTTCGATTCATAGAAATGTTCAATAGTTAACTTTTTATATGAAGTGTCCTAGACTAATATTATTATTACTATTATTATTATTATACAAATAGTAAAACTAATGAAAGCCATTCTCCTAAGAATGGATTAAAAATAAATTGGGGATCAAATAAATCAAAGTACATACGGAGATTATAAATTATATGGGATTGAATGTTGGAAGAATTTGGCATATTTGGATATTCGAGGGAAAAACATTTGAAGAATGAAAAAGACCAGTACAATCCTACCATAGGATCGTAAAATATCAAAATAGTNCAAAATACATCTACATCTTCCATAATGCATACAAGAACACAATACAATCAAATATCAAAATAGTCTTGAAGGCTCCAACACTAAGCATAAATGTCTATATTTTAACAATAAAACTAAGTATATTTAGCAATATATGCATTCCGAAAATTTTTAAAATTCCAAATATTTGTACACCTTCCAGGATAATATGCATTGAGACTGATCTTGATTGAAATATTTAAGGGTAATCCTCATCTATAACATATAATGAAATAGTCACATCTATAACTTACAATATAAGATATGTGGAGGAACACTTAAGAAACTCGACTTCGCCAAAAGAATAGTCGGTAGAAAAGACGAAAATTCCGATTAAATCAATTATGAAAAACGATATTACCTTGCACTAGTTAAGCTCCGTTTATACTATGTAGCGAAACCTGCTATATAGCAAAAGTTGGAAAACAGTAAAACGCAAAACTGATCAATGCTGTATGTAGCTGTATTAGATGCTACATGTAGCTGTGTTTGCTATGTGTAGCAGAAATTGTGCTATTCATTTGTATTCGGTAAAGATCATAGGAAATTTGAACTACTTATAGTTTGTATTGTTTTTTCGATTCTGTGAGCAATCATACATATTATACACTCAGAGTCTGCACTTTTCATCCGTAAAAAGTTCTTAAATTACAGTCACTTCTTATTTAGTTACATAATGATGACATATTATGATGATGACAATTTTTGGCATATTAGCGTTTAAGTCATTTAGCAAATCACTTTTTCTAAACCTTTGTCTAGCTAGAAGGAACTGCCATACCCAAAACCTGCGTTTCCTTCTATGAGTTGCCAGAATTACGGTAAAGGCAGCCGTTAGCACCACATAATTGCATTTTCCGAATGAATGGCCACTCTGCTGCATTATTTTCGCTACATATAACATGGATTCCATTTCAGTAAAATTGAGAAATAAAGATTTCGCTATATAACTCTAGCTACATATTGCACAGCTATTTCCAGCAAAAGTTATTTAGCAGGTTTTGATAGATAGTGCAAACGAGGCTTTTGGCCTCGACTTGTGTGGGCACGTAGTAGATGAAACACTGTCGACAAGTGTTGTATTCGTGAATTTGATACGCTTCGGCGAGGAGCAATAGGTTTTAACTAAAAATGGAAAACACAAGAGTCCTTTCCCTCAGTTTCATTAAAACACGACCGGTTTCAACGAGTAATCAACGTCATCAGGTAACTACAAATTTCAACCAAGCAAACTTCAACTCCCCTCTCCCTGCATGAGTCTATGACTTTCGTGCTCTCTTGAGATTAAATTTTTAGATATCAAAAAACCCTTATCTTGTTATTTGAGCTGATATTATCTTACTATTTGAGGGTGAAATCGTGTCATATACTCATCTACCGAAGTTACTTGATTTTTTTTTGATAGCGCTAATTTAATCTCTAAACTTTTGCGTTAATCATTCAAGTAAATAGAAGTATTTAACTTCGAAAACTGATTACCTATGATTATTCTGTTATCGATTATACTAAATACGCACGAGTCTTCTCTGAGAGGCTAAAAATCTCGTGGCATCGATAAAACGGGGTAATTGAAATGCATAAAAGGAAATGTATAGAAATCTGCATAGTGAAATATATATGAAAATAAGAATAGAGGAGTTGAGCAAATAAATGAGACTACTGGAGAGCTTAAGGGAATAACCTGGTAGCCTGTGTTGGCGAACGATAATTAACACCATTTCGGACTTAAACGATCCATTATATAGCGAAAATAGACTAACTAGTTTTATATATTTACTTCAATTCTCTTTACACCAGTAGTCTTTCGTTCAAATTACAATCTTAACAATTAATACTGCAATATTAATACCGCCCAAGCATGCAGATAAAATGATGAAACTAAGTACCTTAACATTCACTATATGTGATCTCTCTGCTTTAAGAACCTTCTCCTTCCATATGTTACCGATACTTGATTACTGCTATCCTGTTTGGTTAACCTCTTCCATTTCTAACATTCAACTTCTCGAAGAAACCTATCAACTTCTTTCTTTCTAACATAAGATTACGACACCAACCATTTCGCAAACGACAACTAGAAAAAATGGCATCTACTTTACAGATGCCCTTCCTTTCTGACCGTTTGATTCGCATTGAGCTCAATCATTCCTAAAAATCGTTAATGATATTTTTCGGACAAATTATTCAATTTCCGATTTCTCCGTCCGTGTGCCTACTCCTCCCACTAGATTAAACTCTTTATTTCATTGCTCTACATCTCGATTGTCCATCACCAAACGATCCTTCATTTAGCGCACACCTCATCTATCACAATATAATAATATCTCTTTCACCTTCTTCAGATGCATTTCTATGATAGATTTCAACTTTGACTTTTTTCAACTGAATTGATGTATATGTGTTATGTATGTTTAGTTTTATTCCTTCCATTATAATATTTGTCTTTCTGTATTTTTAATTATAGTTTGCACTTTTGTTAATATTACCTATTATTCTAAATTAATTCGTTGACTGTGTTCTTACTTATTTTACTGTTTTTTAATTCAATGTAAAGACTTCGTGCTGTTTTTGGATTCAAATTAAATAAATAAATAATTATTTTAATAAATCACAAATGTAACAAAGATAAGGTAACAGAAAGCCTGCACAATATACACGCAGACCGCGGTGGGGGTAACTCTGCTGCCCGCAATCCGTTTGGGAAATTCTACTTATTTAAAAACCATGGATATTAGCGATAGAAATGGGCCCTTTACGACACTAAATGTCGACCTCTAATTTAATTCGAAATCACAAAAAGCATTTTCCTGGAAATTAATTATGACATTAATTATTCATTGTTTTTTTTAATTTTTGAATAAATATCTTATCTTAGTTATAAATAATCTTCATTTTCCCAGAAATTTGCATGTATCTTTTTTGTCACAATCATAACGGCCCTTTTCTTGTGAGTTTCGCTTGCTTGAGAAAGAGGCACAGGCATAACTTTGCACGAAGGGTCGGAAAAAGAGGAGAGTAACAACCAACTCTTCTCAGCTACAGCATCTTATGGCTGGAACTAAAACAGCTGCTTAGTCGGCCCATATTTTATAATGAATAACCCGGTAGACCTGTCTCGCATTTCTTTAATTTCTAATAATTAACTATAATTATTTGGCTTTAAATCTTGGTCCTGTCTTGCATTTTCTTGTCCGATCTACTTGGGAATTTTCCTTGAAGCACGCCTTTTCGTGCACCTCTCTAACCCTTTTCCTTGAATTATCCTTCAAGGGGGGCCTTCCTTTCTATCACTTTACATGGCCGATGACTCATAGATAGGGTGTGCCATGACCGATGGTGTAAAACCGGGGCATTTACTACTACGGAAACAAAATTTCGGGATATGCTTCAGCCTTTTTCCTAGACAGGGATATCAAAAATCAATCCGAAATCAGAGAAAATTCAACAAAAATCCTAACATTTCAACAAAAACAATAAATCGAAAATAAATGTTGAAAGTAAAAGAAAAGATCACTGCTGAGAAATGTATAGATACAAAGAATTCGCGCGAATCCCCAAATGCTAAAAATAATAATAAAACGTCTTTATTAAAAGACTAGATTGAGACTCATAAGTCTCTTCTTACATCCAGCCCTTAGTCAATGCAGATAGAATGGAAGAGATATTGAGAGTTGAACTAAAGAAAAGTAACAAAAGAATGAACTATTTATGTGGGTTTAAAAAAAAATAAGAATGCACTTTCGAAAAAATTAAAACCCTGCCGGAAAACACCCACATGAAGGGGGGCGTGAAGAACCTGCGAAACCTACTGACAGTAGCAACTAAAATTTAAAAGAGGGGAAAATAAGCAAAAGAAAAGGGTCAGGAACAAAGCTGGAAAAAATATCCAAAAATAAATGCATAATTCTTACAAAAATTCAGACAAAAAACGGATAATAGTGCCTAATGAAAATTCGCAACAGCTAAATATATGGAAAGTATACGTAATATACAGAAAAAATATAGGACTTTGCCAATATCATCAACGTCAGTGTAGTATGAACTGCACTTATGATTTCAAACGATGCTCCAAATGCATAAAGGCAGGGTATGAATGTATCATATGTTGTTCGACATGCACAAAAGTTCACTCAAATGAAATTATATTAAGAACGGATGAAAAACGGAAATACTACGAATAAGTCCTTAAGCATAATTATATAAGATAAAATTGATCCTTTATCTGATAAAATAATCCATACTAGTGATCATATCATGTTTATAGATGAACACGTAGTTTAGTGAATCAAATAATGCCTCAACAGACTGATCTAGATGACTGAAAATAACTGTAGAGAATTCTAAAATAACCGAAACATTGGGCCATCACGACATGTTCTCCGGGACACCGGGTGAGGGTAAACGGGAAGCTTAGAAACCTTAGTCAAAGAGGATGTCCAAACTGTACCCATAGAGATCCTGGTTTCGATTCCCAGCTAATCGGGGTTTTCTGGTTAGGGAATGGTATGTACTCGTCTTATTGACTGTTCACGCGTCTCCCGTAATTGTCCTATGGATTTTTGCAAGGGAAAAGGAAAATAAATACGTAAATGTTGAACCTGGACGGTGCTGCATCGAACCCACACCAATACCTACAAAGCTTACCGAAAGATTCTCAAGCATGTTCTGGCAAAATTTTGTCTAAACCACAATCGTCGTTGACTTGGCCTATGTCGTATGGGAACCAAAGGGAAATCGCCTTGAAAAATCAAATATCGATCCTAGCTATCATCGGTTTGATCCTAGAGGGTCCCAAATTCTCGAAATTTCCACGTAAGGATACAGTGTGTGGAATTTCAGAAATGTATTTTGAGTGCTTTCCAGGATGTTAGAGGGTTGAAAATTAAGATATTGTCAGCAGACATACTTTTGTAACGTAAACGGTAAAGATTTTTCCTAGAGAGTCTTGAGTTCAACGTGACGCCTGTAAAAAAATTCAGCCATAAGGATCGGCAACTAACAAATTTTTACACTTTCTAGCTATATAAAACTAATTAAGCTGGCTAATAGTAAGTTAGAATAAGGATTAAGGAAAAGTGAATTAATTTTGTACGGTAAAGCCTTGCGGCTGAATCCCAAGAGATAACAAATGTGAAAAGTAGCGACACTTTCAAAAAGTGGGAGACCTGGGTTCGAGTCCCAGTCATATCGCTATTTTTTACACTTGTTATACTTTATACTACGTTATATAACGGTTGGAACACCGCCCGCCAATTGGGAGACCCGAAATCTAGTGGCGGTCCTCTCCGATTTGCATCCTGTTCGCTTATCATCGGAAGCTTTTTCTTAGGTCGCCTGACCTTTTAACCCTTCTAGAAATATAATCGTGGGAAGAGCAAAGTTCAATGCTCATTGATTATTTCCAATTGACTGAGCAACAGAGAGCAGTGATCAGCTGAACTCCACCTGAAGGTGCGGGAAATAAACAAAAATGTCGGCGGAAGCGCAGTGTGAGCACAAAGGCGTGGAAAAGCCTCGGATTCATCAAAGTTTCACGTGAACACGATCCGTAAATTATTGAGCGTAACAGTTCCGAATCGGTCTCGAGCAACTTCTCTCACCATTTTGAACTTTTAATAGGTCGAAGGAAATTTAGCAACTCGTCACTTTTTCTTAATCGTTTTTTAATGAAATCGTCAGCGGTTCGGTAAAGAAAGGAGACTGACCTCCTCCGTGGACTACGTGACTCGTTAGATCGGGGCCATTAGAAAATAACCTACCGTCACGGTTCTTACAGAAAATTGGATTATGCTTACCATTCTCATTATAACGTTCTTTTTCATGATGAAAATCGCGCTATCAAGCTTCAAATTATCTCAAAATTAAATAAATGGGAACATGGCAACATTATAATCATACAGAATGAGTTATTTAATAAAAGTATTAGCCCTGAATCATTATTATCTTACTTTAAATAAATACGCACCAGGGGCGTAACCAGAAATTTCTTAAAAGGAGAGGTCCAAATTTCTTTTACCTGAATATTGTCTTTTTCCTGAATCTCTTAGATTAAACCTGAGGGGTGGTTGTCCGTACCCCATGAACCTCCCCACCCAGCTCTGGGTACGCGACTGATAGGCACATATAGTTTAAAAGTACTGAAATTTTGGAATATTACGCAACTACTTTACTAGTATATAACAGAGCAAAAAAGGACAAACAAACTATAAATGACGATTGGTGTTAAGATAAGCATTCAACATTCACCAATTTTTAAATAGAACGCATATTACCTGTTTTCCGAAGAAAGTTTTCTCAAACTTCTGCTTCCATGAAACACTTGATTCTTAAAATTGGCGGAACGCTGAATAACACGTATGTAACTCATTGTTTATAGTCAAACTGAGTTAGAGGAATTTAACAATGATATAAATGAATAAAGCAAAATATTTAAGAAAATAAAGTAAGTACCTAAGTCAAAATTATAATAGAGTAATGATAATGTAAGTTAAGATTTATATTCGAACTAAGTTGGAGGAATATATCAAGAATGGATCGAAATATTTTAATCGTTTTGAGCTCACAAGGGAAACACAAGATTTGTGGGTCACGGTTTCCACGGAAATTTTCAGGGTATGCTCTTTGCTCTAAAATAACAGACACGCGTCCGATCGTTCAACTCAACAGGTCTTTGTTTATGCTAAATCAACATTTGAAAACCCGAGTCATACACGACCATTACCATACATATCGCGAAATCGTTCATGTAGAAAAGAATTTTCTCCCATTTTTTGACAAATTAAATACTTTTCCACCATTAAATTTCATCTTCTTTGATTTCAGTCATTATTGAACTTATCCCTTGTCATTCATTCCTTGGATCAGAACTCTAGTATCGATTACACATACTCAGCTATGGGTACAAATTTTGTCTCAACCACAATGGTCGTTGACTTGGCCTATGTTGTATGGGAAATCGCCTTGAAAGATGAAATATCTATTTAAAAATTTGTACACTTTCTAGCTTTATAAAATTAATTAACATGCATTAACAACGCACGATAAATCTGTGCGGCTGAATCCCAAGGAATAACAAGTGTGAAAAATAGCGACGCTTTCAAAAAGTTGGAGACCTGGTTTCGAGCCCTAGTCATGTCGCTATATTTCACACTTGTTATTCCTATAAACTTTTGTATGCACAGTTTCCTACACATCTATTAGCTTGTGTAGGAAAATAGGTTTGCGCAGGTTTTTCACACCTATTTTCTATGTGGGCGTTTTCCTGCCGTGGAGATATTTTTTCCTAAGTTGTTAGTTAGGTTTTTTACATCCACAAATCTTCTTAAGTTTTCCTCTCTATTTCTATTTACAAATGTATTCATATTTTATTAATAACTTTGAAGAGAGGTTGGACAGGGATGGAAGAAGAGACTTGTTAGTCTCAATCTCGCCTTAATAAAGACCTTAATAATAATAATGAATTAGAATAATATTCGGATACTTAGTTAATTGATTTTGCTGAATGATTTCAATTTTAAAATGAGTGATAATGATTGAGCGGCCGGATTTTTAAACTTTTATTATGACTCGCATGTTCGAATGGAAAGAAAAATATACAATGACATTTCGATTCAGATAGAGCAATAGACGTGTCCATACGAGTTTCGAGACCGACTGCAAAATTTCCCGTGGGAAAAGAAAATCGCGGGAGAGAGATTTGTTACTGAAGACATAACGAAGAGAGAATTGAAGAAGAAGAAGAGAACGCATTTGAAAGTAGCGGAAAACATAAGAATGATAAGAGAGAAAGAGATATATATGGAAAAAGTTCCATTTCGCTCTCTCGTCAACCAAAACTTTGGTCTGCAAATTGTGTTTAACGGTTTCTTGCCGTCGGTTGTAATAAAAAAATTGCTTCCGGGAAATACAAAATATCTCTCTTTCCTGAGAGAAATTCTATTTCGGAAATTGACGAAGAAAAGGAAGTGGAGAGTGGGAGAATGCGTCATAAAGATATTTGATGGAAGACTCTGCCAAGCCTCGTAGAATCACCGATAGCTACGTCTGAAATTCCTATTTATCTACTCCTGACATATCGTCTGTTCACCTTGTCATATAGCACCGTGCGTCGAAACTGGTGGTTTTGAAAAAAATACGAGGAATTTTATGAACTCTAGCAATATTTGGCCACTCCAGACGATGCATGAGATGTATTATCCATGTAATTTATTCTTTGAGATACTTGGCCCAAAAAACCTATGCTTGGTGTCTACAACATTTCGATGTTTCGGTTCAAGTCACATATTTCCCGTTTAAATGAAAATGTGACAAGATCCTTATTTTCTTACTTGTAGTCTGAATAGACTTGTAGTCTTTCTCACTGTATCTAGTAGTGTGCATGAAGTAAAATATTTGAACATTGCTTTCGGACGCGTTGTACGGTGTAATGATATTTTTGTAATTTAAAGATGTGTTTAGTTAATTAATTTTTAGTGCTCCTTCAACATGTATTTTGCATTTACTTTATTTCCATCTTTTTAAATATTCTAAGCTTTTTGAAGGGCAAATATTTCATTGTAAATAACTTTTAATTTTTTTTAGTGCTTCTGCGTTTTATTTTAACCCCCTTCTCTGTGGGTGTTTTCTCTCAACGTGGGTTTTTTCTCAGTCAACATTTAATTGCAGAGATTTTTTTCCACATTCTACTCATCCTTCTTGTCTTAATTAATATCTGAACATATAATAAAGACATACGAGGTTAGGTAGAAGAGATCCCCAATTGGGCCTAACCTCTCTAATATATGGTCTATCTATATATCTATCTATGTAGCTGAAATTTTTATAAGATCCCTTCTTAAACTCGATTATTATTTAATATTTGGGAGGCATAGAGGAAAAGTCAAAATATGAAGAAGCTCTTGCGTAGATTGATGAATGATTTAGTCGGTATTATGAGTGTTCCATGTTACATAGACCGTTTTGATGCTGCGAGAAATACCAGGGAATCAGTTGCGAGAACTAATCGTTTCAAGAATGCTTTCCTTCGCGAACGATACGCAAAAGTAATCGATTTGGGAAGTTCGTAGTGTCATGGCGCATGCACCCCCTGCCACACACTGAAAGACGGCTAGCAGCGTAGATAAATATGTAGATGTAGAAAGTCAATTAAAAATGGAAGAGGAAGGCGCATATCAGAGCTCGCTTCAGGAATTCGTTTACATGGGCAAGAAATACGATTGATAAAGCAGACATGTTTATATTTACTGGTAATGACTAGCACGCAAAAGATGTTCCGTCGTATAGGTCAAATTACTATGAAGTAAAATAAAGATTATTTGTGAAACAAAAGAAGATACTAAATAACATCGAAACGTAAAATCAAAATCATGATTACCGTTCAATCTCAAATCATCCTTCTGACACACAACTCTTACATACGTTTCTTAGTCGGAGAAGCAATTAGTTGATAGAATTACCTCTGTTACTTGGCGATAATAGCCTATGAATAGTATGTAGTAAATTCTTAGAAAGGAAACAGTTGCGTGAGAACCACCCGTAAAAAATTAGTGGAATGAATTTAAATGTAGTCGACTCAGTTGAATATCTTGGAATCACCCTTACAAATTACTTAAAATGGAGCGCACATATCCAAAAAAAATTTGCGATAAAGTAACAACAAAGCTCGGTTTTATTCAGCGCATTGTAGGTAGATGGGATGAAAAGGTTAGAGAGCGATGTTACTTCACTTTGGGCAGCCCCTATCTGGAGTAGTAGTAGTAGTATTATTGTTAAAAGTGCTTCGACAGCTTAGATCATTTCGCACGTGAGCCCCCACCGGGATTCGAACCCGGGACCGCTTTCACTAAAGTCGAACGCGTTGCCCACTAGGCTATCTTGGAGCCCCACCTATCTTGAGTATACGGCGTATAAGGGATCCAGCGGATGAAACGTATACTCGCAAACTGGAAAAATTACAGCGTAAGGCGATACGATTTGTTAAAAAATACTACGATAAAAAGCAAGAGTTAGGAAAATGCTCTCAGAAGCAGGTTGGGAATCCTTGAGAGAAAGGAGATTAGAAGCAAGGCTGCGATGATTGATACATTCAGAGAAAGTACGTTTGCGGAAGACGTAATCGGTATTATGCGACCCCCTGCTACTTCGGCCACTCCCGCAATGAGCGCAAACTTAGAGAAAATGTTGCGAGGACAAGGGACTCATTCTTTCCGCGAAGGATACACGATCACAAAAAAGAAGTGTCTCGAACACTTGCTGTTCACACCCCCTGCCACACACCGAAAGGCGACTTGTGGGATATGTAGGTAGATGTACATGTTGAACGTTTCAACAGAGGATATCAGTGATCACCATATTAATTTTACGATTTAGTAGAATATTTGTCAAAATAAATGCTATCTAAGATATCTCATTGGCGATCTACCGCAAGCCGAGGATTAAGGAGCGTATCCCGCAATAAATATCCCCGCTGCATTGAAAATGTTCCCGCGTTCTTCTGAAGTCGACCGATTCGCCTGCTCCCAAGCATCTAACTTCTCCACTTCGGCCTACTTTCCACGTTCATATTTATTTAAGGCAAACACTTCACCAAGAAGTCGCAACAACGCATTTCTTCCCAACTTCGATCACCAGCTCCGTAAACGTGTATCGACTAAAAACTTGCCTTTCCGATACCACAGACACTACTTCAGCTTCTTATATCTACTTGCCGTGAAGTTAACTTAGTGGTTTGCTATTTCAGAAAATCATCTTCCTTGAAATCTGTCTCGACGGAAAATCAACAATAAATTTATAGATCTTAGGTGGTACTTGGAGGAATCTGGCCATGATTTACTCGGTTATGAACAAAGGATCTGTACAGCACCAATTTTATAAACTTGGAATGGAAAACTTTTTCTAAATTTCTACAGTTTTCTATATTTTAAAAAATGAATAAGTCAATATTATCTATCATTATATACATAAATCTTTCCTTCTTCATAAGTGATTCAAATATATATATTTTAGAATCCGAAGTCAAAGCTATAGTACAAATTTGAGCTATGATACAATTATATCACATTTTAAATAAGCGTAGTGCATAAAAAACACGATAACATATATAATTGCAAAAATTCTGCAAATGCAAATGATTTTACGAAAGATATTCTAACGCCAGGATGGCGAAAAATTCTTGGAGAGAGACCCATATTTCTACATCTACATATGTACCGTACAAGTTTAATTATTCCTCGAAGTCAATCGTACTCTGATTGGGGACATATTCTTCAACTACATCTACATATGTACCCTACAAGCCGCCTTTCGGCATGTGGCAAGGGATGCATACACCATGACTCTATCTCCCTATCGATTATCGTTCGCGGAAAAAAGTGAATTTTGGAAACGTCTTGTTCTGACATCTATTTCTCTGATTTTTCTCACTATGAGAACAGCCCATAGTATAACAGGGAGGACACATATTGTCAGCTTCGTCTTCTAAGAATGTACTTCTCTGAACTTATTGAGTAAATTAAGTCTTTTTTAAAATCTTCTATCTTCTCGAGATTCCCATCCTGCGTCCTGAAGCATTTGAGTGACGATCACTGATTTGTCGTTACAGTTTTTTCAATATGTTTCGCCTTTCGCTGCGCTTTTTCTAATTCTCGAATACTTTTCGGCAGGATGCCCTACACAGCACGCATGCTTAAGATGAGGCCTAAGTAACGGGAAGTAATATCGCTCGAAATTTTACTTGATTAACATAAAGGACTTGCGTGCCAACGTGGTGCCATAATGTGAGATGCCGATTATATTATTTTAATATCCATTTTATTACGTTAACGACGGGATTAAGACATTGAAATCGACATAAATCATCATTATAGTTATCGATGAACATAATTAACATTGATTTACTGTGGGGCTTCACTTTTTATGTGAAGAATACGCAAGAAGGATAATGTCATCAAGACTTCCTCGTACCAAAAAGATTTTCTCGCGTGCCACATTGGGCTTGTGTGCCATCTTTTCGCCACCTATGTTCTAAGGAAAAATTTAAACAATAGAGAAATAACTTCCCATGTTTCTGCAAAAATCAACAACCATTTTTAATACGGAAGTTGGTATTCAGTTCGATTTTAGGCTTTCAAAACCAAAGCCTTAGTGAAAATTTTAAAAATTAAACAAAATTATGGCCTGTTGTATGAAATACCGCATTTGCACTACAAAACATTGTGTTGACGAGGTCATATAACAGTAATAACTGTAGATTGATAGCGGCATATGAATTAGTCAGGATGGAAAGGTTTGAAAAGACATTGAGGTACAGAGAAAGACACTAACGCATGAAAATCAATTCCGTATCATCTAACTCATGTTAATTGGGTTGAAATACAGAAAGGAATGGAAAATTTTCCGCAAAAAGTTGATGAAAATAAAAAAGTTCCAGAAACACCTGACGTGGTCTTCATCGCTACATCATATGATCTCTTGAAAACACAAATAGACTTGCATTTTTCAAAAATTACGCGAGCAACCTTACGCAAGCGAAAATCTTCATCTTCCACATTCTTCAATTTTCGAATAAAGCACGGACATACAAATAAAATTTAACGCTTATAAACGAGTGTATATCGATTTATATCTTAGTGCGTGTATGTATGACTCGCATAAAGTATAAGGTAGACCGTATTCGGAAACCCTATCTAAAAAAATCAGGAAACGGAAGGTAAATATTAATACGTGGGGCACTTAACTGGTTTGTTATTTATTCAAATCCTGTTTCGCCTCCAAAATATCGTGCGTTTAATCAGCGATCTCTATTCCAGGAAATTCAATGTTTCGTACGAACATTCGAGAAAACGAACTTGATCTATCATTGCATATTCATGAAATCACGAACCGTACAACAACCAAAAACAAACCCTACCCCGGAAAATTATATAAGTTCTCAATAATAATAATAACCTATCTATAGAAACATGAAGGCCCCAATCATATCTACTTTAATAACTATTATTATTGATCCCAAGGAAGAATTGACTTGAAAAAAGTCTGACGGGACTGGGAATCGAACCCGGGTCTCCCAATTGCCGGTCGGGTGCTCTGTCCGTAGAGCTATCCCGGCAGAACATTTCTCCACGCCATTCGGGAGACTTTGTGGGCATGGACATCTGCCGGGATAGCTCAACGGACAGAGCACCCGACCGGCAATTGGGAGACCCGGGTTCGATTCCCGGTCCCGTCAGACTTTTTTCAAGTCCATTCTTCCTTGGGATTTTTCCTGGGTGCGCACCATCTTGCGCCAAGTCATCTTTACCCATTTTAGTTTGATTATTATTGATGAACAATAAACAGCCATTCCCTAACTGGAAAAATCCTACTATCTGGCACTCGAACCCTAGTGATTCTGGTTGTAACGCTAGCACACTGACCATCGCGGTCGGTGACAATTCTAAGACATTGGGAGATTAAGAATGCGCTGATGCCCTACTTTCTTCGAACTTAGAGGCATACTTTAATGACAGAAAAATGCCACAGACATCACTCCTGAATATTCTATAACATTTACTTCTAAATATAAGTTATAAGGATAGATAATTAGTAAATTCATTTCATGCAGCATATACATACACTAATTCCATTATTTACATACAACGACCTAGAACGAACCAAGTACAGTAAGCCTATGACGATAACTAATTTCACATGGATAAACAGATGTTGAAATATCGACATGACTGGGTCTCGAACCCAGGTCTCCCACTTTCATACTCGCCTTGCTAAAAAAGGATTCTCATAAGAGTACGTGATAGACGCGGAATAGTAGTTCAGTAGTTAGAATACCTGTGTGGAAAATGGGAGGCTTGGGTTCGAGTCCAATTCATGTTGCTGTTTTTCACATTTTTATCCATGGGTTTTAGGCGCAAATCTCAATGTTCAGAGTTGAGCACCTTATCCTTTCCCTAATATCACATATTTATCCATTTATTTCTGATGCCTAAGAAAACAAACTATTTTTCTTGGAATTTATTTAATCGCGCGCTGTATCGCTTAATCTTAGCAAATATAAGATGTTTAGTCCTTATATTATAATTTACGCTTTGTATGGACTTAAACTACGGCTCTTTTTAGGACTTAAACTATTTTTATAGTACATATAAAGGAAATGTTATAAGGTGATTAACGTGGGACAATTTTAAAATACTGTATTTTGAAGAACAAAAGGTTTTATATACATTTTTTATTAATGAAAACGTGTTGTTATCATTAGCGATTCTTGTAGTGTGACTAGCAATATATGCATTGTATCCATGTGCCTGATTAAGTATTGTGACTGCTGCCTAAGGGAGATTTTCCGAGGGTTTTCCCTCCCTTCTAGGTCAAATGTCAGGCAGTTTACAATCATTCCCCTCAATACACGCTATTTCGTAATTCATAAAATTTTAAGTATATATGTAACGTAAAAGTTATCAAAATTGTACCAACTGCCAACAGGTAACGCACCTACCTGCATTGATACATTTATAATTTAAAAAAAATTATTCGTACCCACATACAGCATTAACACATACATACTAACAGTATGTCGACAGGACGAATATAAACAAATATAGAAAAATACATATCAGAAAATTAAATTACAAATTGATGCAGCTCAAGACTCACAGACAAGAGATAACAAACAAAAGTGCTGAAAGTACAATAAGAAAAAAAAGACCAAATCAAAGGAAAAATTACAACGAAGACTAAATGATATCAATAACATAAGAGTACAGTCAAAATACATTACAGAATATGGTGAATAATACAATAAGAACATTATCCTATGGACATAATAATTTTTTACGAATTAACAATTTATAATTAGAGTTATTTTCAGAGTTACTGAAGGCGTTGACCGTACATTTGTAAGTATTCCATAAATTAGGTACAAGATACTCCAGTCTACGCTTTCCATACAACTTACAGAATTTAGGAACATCAAAACGAACAGTACGCGTATTATAAAAAATATTTGGCAGAATACAATAACAGGAGTTTTGGTCAAATTTGTTTAGTATACAGTGGTGAAAAATGCATTCCGGGGGCATAATATTTAAGGATTTAAACAATTTAGAGTCGGAGATGTCTTGGGTTCTATCGTTAGAATTGACCATAAGCACTCTAATTTGAATTTTCTTCACTCTTTCAATAAGATAAGAGGAAGCACCACCCCAGCCAATTATTCCATACCTAACGTGAGACTCAAACAAAGCAAAGTAAGCCATCCGTAAATATTTCATCGGAACTTTATTTTGTAGGTAATAAAATTTTTAGCAAAATCCACCGAAGCCTGTTGCATAAGCTACGGATATGAGAATCCCACTTGAAGTTTTTATCAATAGTTAGACCAAGGTAGTTATGCTCATAAACATTTTTAACTATAGGACAGTTACAATGATCTAAATTTTAGTGAATAATAATAATATATGATGGATTAGCACGGATCTTAACTATAATCTTCACTTTAACTCTGACAATCCATTGTGAGATCCGGTCATAAAGAAAGCATTAGTTTAAGTCCATTTTGAGTAAATGTTATAATACCGGGAATTGGTGGTTGGTTTCCTAATGTACTCATCCCGAATGCAAAATACTCTTGAGGTCATCTATGGCCAAACAACTTAAGAAAACTTGCCGAATTCAATTTCGTCGAAAAGTTAAATTTTTAAGAGCAATGAAGAATTAGGATCAAACATCTCTCGAATAATAAACGGGCACAAACACTTGTGAGTTCACGGAATCTACGACTTCTGTCTCAACTTTGCGCCCCGACGAGATGAGAGAGGAAAATAAAACTGTCATATCACGAAGGTTTATTTTCACGACCCGGTTTCGACGCTTCGTCAAGTAAACAGGAATAATACACCTGATGACGCTAGAAGGGTGATTTCAGCCTAATCATAAATGGCAAGAGCGCCAAAGGAGAATGAAGCGCAGGAATATTAATTCAATATAAAATACAAGGTAACTTTGGTTTCATGAATAAATTACAATCAATTAACGCATTCTTTTTAAGTTGTGTATTTAGTGAGCAATGTTTTTTATTTTATATACTGATATTTTGTACTTGTATATGTAAGGATTGTGGTGAATAGTTCGAGTTGATTGTTAAATGATCATGGTGTTTATAGTGGTTTTAGATTATTTTGTAAATTTTTGGATGGTAGAGGTCTTAATAAAGTGGTAACATATTTTATATTTCATGAAAAAATAACATTTAATGCACAAATTATAGCTGTTTAGATTAGCGAAGTTACGATAGTGTACTTTGCAGACTTTAGTATTTAATGCAGAAGGTGGTTAAATTCTAATATTCTGTAGTTGTATAAGTAGAACTTAGTGACATTGCCTTTGTTGCTTGTATATAGTAGCATAAGTTATCGTCACCACCTGCCTTTGCGTCTAACTGCGGCAGTATTGTACAGTAAATATAGTAAATAAAAATATCACATCAAGTTTGTAAGAGAACGGACTTGAGTAGCAAATAAAACAGCAGTAATTAAAATATTTAACGAATCCCCTGTTTTAGAGAAAAGCAGTGATTGTGCAGAAACTTTAGAAACATTGAAAAAGTCACGCATTCAACATGCAACTTTTATCTCCGTAGAATAGAACCTCTTCCGCCTTTTTAAATTGAAGGTCGCAGATTCTTATATTTTTTTCTCCATAATTGTATTTTTCGGCCGGATGCCACTTTGGACGCTTAACCACGCCAATCCGGGCGTTTCCGCCAGGAAATGAACCTACAGCTACATTTGCCGAAGGAAAACGCGCAACAAAATGGACAATCCGGAAACCAGAGTGGAAGTGCACTTCATTATTATTTGTTTGCCTGTCTCAGATTATTTTCCTTCCCAAAGCAATTTTCTCGGATAGTTGTTTGTATTTTAATAAACGATGTACGAGGAACGAACGGAAAGATGTTCGGATGTTTCGCGGCCGCTGGTGGGGTACCGGACGGTGCTAGCTTTCCAACCCTAACCCCTAAGCTAAAAGTTAACTACAGTTTTTTGGAAAATTTCTCAAACTCAGATGTCTTACCACAGCCGTTTTCCTTTTCCTTAAAGATTATTTTATAATTAGCATTCGTCAACACTGCAAAACGAAAAATAACGAAATTGAGACTTTAAATAACGAAAATTAAATAACGAAATTTAAATAATGAAAAATGGAGCTAAAAAGGAATTAGAAAAAGTGCAAAGAAGGACGGCTAGTTTCGTTTTAGGAAGATATGAAAAGCGTAGCAGCGTTTCTCAGATGTTAGAAGAATTAGGTTGGGATAGTCTAGAACCAGGAGGAAGAAAAAGAGACTGTCGGTATATAATATATAATAAGTCATTCGAGTGAATTACCGTGTTTAAGGAAATACACGACAGAGTAAAAGAAGCAGATTACCTGGGTAGGCACGACCATAAATACAAAGTGAGATGCATTAAGCAAAGAACCGATAATAGGAAATACTCTTTTTTAAATAGAACTATCGAGGAATGGAACAGTCTACCTATAGAAGTGTAATGTTTGTAGTGGAGAATAAGTAATGTTTGTAGTGGTTGTATAGTAATGTAAAAGTATAATAGAAGCTGAAATTGTGATTAGAGTAGTTTTTAAACAGTTTTAGTTAATGGACGGGTATATAGGTACCAAATTTCTGTATTTGTATATGTAGAACTGAGTAATATTGTGTGTAATAGTTGTGTAATGCACTGTAATTAAACGTCGCCACCTGACGAAACGTCTATTTGCGGCGGTATTATCTAATAAATAAATTAAAAATACAACTTTAAAAAGTTTCTTGCGGAGAGTTCTTTAAAATTATGTTTTTAAAGACAATTTATATTACTATATGAGTACAATAATTTAGTTAAGAAATTTTCTTCGGAGAATCAAACTGACTGAGATTTTCAACTCAGCTGAAATCAATTCTAAACGGGGAGATATAAATTGATTCTTCCACGAATTACTGGACACTCAGGTAAACCACAGATAGTCTATTGAAACAAAGCAAACAGGAGGACATTTATCCACTTCATTATGTTGATATCACGTCACCGTGAATAATCATATCTACGGATGAAGAAGAAATATTGGAAGGAGAGGTAAACAGCGTGCTTAAGGGAATGAATGCCTACAATGATGCATGTACGCATTTCCATCTTAAATACGGCACAAAAAATTTTAACTAACATTCAAAATTATTAAAATAAATAAAAGATTTCGTAAAATCGTAGGTCTATTATTCTTACGTTTGCGAAGGAATAATTTTCGGTAATATAGCTTGCAAATTTACCTAACGGAATATTTGTGAAGCTTTTACGAAATCGAGTGTAAAAAATTGACTTCTTTGCATTTATGAATGACATTACATCGATATAAAATGCTCGACTCAGAAGAAGAATGCATTAATAATCACCGCCTTATTCTTTGCACTTTTGATGTGTTTTTTCTCGCAAGATGGGATGACAGCGAATTATCAAATTGAGAGAAGAGCATGAATGTTTTAAAATTCCATTTGGAATTTCATCCATATTGCTGGTATCCATACTCGTAGGTATACATTAGATATTACAAGAATATGTATACCCTCAGAGAACATTATTAATCTGCTCAACCATTTGGTAGACACATTTAACGTAAAAATCGAACCTATGCATTAAATGCCTATTTCGGAGGTCTCAGATGGTACAAAAATAGCGGAGTCACTTCTGATAGTTAAGCGACCTTTGTATTAAGGATGGCCATATTTTGGCTTTCTTTGCCGAGACATTTATAGCACCTTCCAGAATGATAAGAACGGAATTTATTGCGGAAGATATATTCCGTGTGTGAATGACTTCTTGGTAAGGTCAGAGAATCGAAACCAACACTGTCTTCTGTATCAGCGAATGTCCAAATAGTTAGTGCGTTAACTTTATGGCTCTCCTAAACTTCTACAGAAATTTGATGATTAATTTCATATTCCAAACATATGTAGCAGTTTCTTTTCACGATATCTTGAGTGATTTAAAAAAATAACCTATTTCTGTGATTTCATTTGATCAGCTATTGTCTTCGAATGACAATTTTTTGAAAATTGAAAACAACGATTTTTTAGAACCGAAGCAGAAGAAAAGTAGTACTATCTAACTTTACTATATTTAGATATCTTTTTTATTTTTAAAACCGCTTACTAATTTCAATATCCCATTGCTTTGAAAATGAAATTTTCTAATAAGAAACAATTGCTATTAAATGTTTTACTAAAATTGTTAGGTATATACAAATTTCAGTTAATGTTTAAGCGACGTAATTTATCTATATTATTTTGGAACAGTGAAAAATTCCAAAAACCATCAAAAAGCGGAAATTACCTGCTTATACGTATTTCGCTCTCAACGAGAGCATCTTCAGAGCTATGTGACTGACGGAGCAGTGAAGATTTTCGCGATTACAACCAATAGCTTGAGTTGTAAACAACACATGAGCTATTGGTAGTAATCGCGCCAAAGCTTCACTGCTCCGTCAGTCACATAGCTCTGAGGATGCTCTCGTTGAGAGCGAAATACGTATAAGCAGGTAATTTCCGCTTTTTGATGGTTTTTGGAGTTTTTCACTGTTCCACTATTATAGTCATCAGTGGCCTTTTCATACTTTATTTTATTATCTATATTATATTTGAGTGTATGCGTACGTGCGTATATTCGCATGAAACTCGATAACTAGGATCTACAAACCGCCCAAATATTGCACATTAGTTAATCTCAACGTCCCGCATATAGTAGACTACTTTTTATTTACCCATTGATCTTAAGTTCGGCTCCAGATTAGTGAAAGCGTTCCCATAAGAAATGCATGTTATTAATATTTATAAGCTGCAGGTTTTATTTCTTTTGCGGAATTTTATCATTTAGAAGAAATAGTACAACGCAATTGAGGCAAGTACCATAATAAGGAAAATTGAATAATGATTGTCATTTTGATCGCTGAATATGGCTTTCGATTGGAAATCGGGAGAAACTGAATAAACTACAAGAAAATTCCCAAACATTTGAGTTGTAAACAACACATCGACAGCAATTGTCGAATCTGACCTCACGCATTCTTCCGTTAGAACAAATTGGTCATTTAGGCCAATTTAAAATTAATAATACGAACTAATGATAGACTATACAAAGGGAGCAAGTTTTCGAGATTTTTGCATCGGCTTTTACGATTACGAATCGCTGGATTAAACTTTGGTCTACGCGGGAGTTTTTCTTAATCACTTCGGTTGTACCTATGGACAGTACAAATGTTGTAAGTTGTCATGTTACCATGAACGAGAGAAAGGAGAGAAAATAAGATATTTTCGTAAGGGTAAACTTTTTGGATACTTCGGGAGATTTGTAACAAAAATAAGGTGCACAAAGAAAATTTTGTTACTTATTTAACGCTTGGGTTAACGTTTGGATTTATATCTGCATTGATGTTTAAGGTCTTCATTGAGTCAACTTCTTCGTCTTTCTTTTCTGCAATTAGTTTTAATCCTTCGGTTGCATTTTCCTTGTATACATTCGGAAGTAATATTGAATGATATTGATATTCTTTAACTCATTCGTCCAGCAACTATTTATGATTATTTTTCCCCGTTATTAACTATAACATCACAAATTATATAAACAAGGATAAGAACAGTTTCCTAAAACCACCAAAGGCTGAAATGTGAAATCTAACGTGCCTCATGTGGTCCGATGGGCACTTTTTGTGCAGGCCTACATTCTCTACAGTATGGTGTTCTACCGCACCATTCTGGCCTGAAGCAATTCATACTATCATTAACGCCGTAGATGGCAACGAAATTTCATCAAATTTTGCTAATTTCACCGCCAAAACCTTTACCTTATATTTAAAATTTTTCTTCCATCGATAATGTCATTCGTGTGTCGATTTTTTTATTCCACTCGCTAAATCGGGGACCTTATTGAACCAGGCCCGATCCATCCCGTTCATAGTTCAGCCCAAACCAAAGGCATGAACATAGGAAGAAAGTTTCGCAATTTTCCGGATTTAGGTCGAGCTTTTTTAATCGTTCATGAATCAGTCGTTACGACGCTTTTGGGAATAAATACATTCGTTTTACCTTATGATTACTTAGTAATGCGTTGAAGTAGTTAGTTGAACGTAGAAACGTTGAAGCTGCTGCAGAGATAACAGAAACTAAAATGTGTCGGTGTTTCTATAAGCAAACAGAAAATTTTTCAAGGGAAAACTTGATACCCAATCTAAATGGATTATTTTCTGGATTCTGGAAACGAAACTCTTAGCACGGAAAAGCTGTGCGGCTGAATCCAATAACAAGTGTGAAAAATATGGACATGACTGGGACTTGAACCCAGGTCTCCCACTTTCATAACAGTATGGAAAAGACGTGGTATGATTGTTATGGGGATTGTTATATACAATTCCTGGTCGAAATGTGGGAGATCTAGGTTCGAATCCTAGTCATGTCTCCATTTTTTACACGTTTATCCTTTGGATTTTTTCTATATCGTTATTTTTCGAGTTACTGATCATCCTCTTCCTTGGACCTAAACTTTATAGAACAATAAAGACTGTGCACGTTGTCTAGGCATTGCGTAGCAACCTATCCAAGGAAAGAAACACTGTCTAGGAAGAAATATTTTTTCCTTTGTTCCTTCCTTCGTGGGTTTCTTTTTCACCTCCCTTCTTTTTGAGGGCTTTTATCCGCATAGTAGAGTTTTTGTCTTCTTCAACCTTCAGTTGAGAAGATTCTTCCCCACAAGCCCAAATCTTTTTGTGTTGTTGTAGTAGTTTTTCTTTTAACTCTAAATATTAAATTTTACTTATGTATTGACAATTGGGTGGTATAGAGGCCAACTTGGCCTAAATTCGCCATGATATTGAGTTTATTCATTCATTCATTCCTTCCTGAACCCGAGCCCAATAGACTACCAGCTTTACCCGACCCAAACCCATGCAGACCTCTAGTTGACAGACATTACAACAATAATAAAATCAGTCGTGGACGAAATGAGAAACTTTTCCTGAGGAGAAAATGCGCAAAAAGCAAGTAACTGCTCACCTTGCGAGAAAACTCAAGGGATTCGCAAATGAAAGCGTAGATCGAATGCGATATAACTGGTGAGGCCGTTTTCCATTCCGAACTCACATAAAAGGGAACCGCTTCGAATGCGGGAAATTCCCCAAGTATAGCCATGTTGCCCCTTCTTCTCTATTTCACGCACCGAAGATTGGAAGCCTTTGCGACCTAAGTTCTTTGATCTCCACTGACTATAACACATCTACATTGGAATTCCTGCTATCTCCGCCTAAAAATATCCCTTATAAAGGGTGCTTACACTAGCGCGTGGTTTATAGGCTTACCCTCAGAAATCAAAGAATGGCGAACCTCTTAGAAATGACGAAATCATAACTCATGAAGCAACGAACGTTTCAACGGAACGATCGGCTTTTAAATTCAAAGTATTCTACAAGGGTGAACCGGATTTTAATTGGTATTTTTCGTGAAAAATAGGGCCTTTTATCGTGAATGTGATTTTATTGATTAAAAGAGTGAATGATTACTCCTATACAAATTTCCTGTTACCACATCATCTTGAATGGAATATTTTACCATTTTCCTTTGGCACGGGATAGAAAAATTGTATGCTTCCTTCACTTTTGTCTCACAATGGAAGAATATTTGAAATATGATTATGCTTTGAGCTGTCGGAGAAATATTTTCAGACACATTTCAACTTCGGGCAATCTTACTGGCCCTCTCTTAAGGTTGATGTTATACGTGGAGACTTAACATAATAGTTGATTAATCAACGTAAATAATTAATGAATTAGGAAAGGGATGAATGATGAATTCTTAGTCGATTCCAAAGAGAAACCGAAGAGAAATACTAAGCAAGTAGTTATGTCCATAAAATAAAGGCGCGGAAAATTATCATTCATATTTATTACATAAGAAATATATCACTTAGCAAAGACATAAGCGCGATTGAACCTACTTAATCGTAATTTGAAGCTTATTTTCTAAGTACACAGGAATATACATGGTTTATGCATGAGGATTACGATTTCAATACAGGTAGGAGTATTCGTATGTATTCTAAACGGTATGTTTATACATACCGTTTAGAATACATACGAGTCTTTTATCTGTCCGTTAGTCCGCGTGTAATAAAATACGCTGCTTATTTCTTGATAATTTATCCCACTCTTTATTCTCCTCCTCTTTTAACTCCTTTTGATTTGCCTTACCATTTGTAACACCACATTTTGCTTTCCTTAGCAATTCCTCTCTCTCTCAACTCACCCATTAACGACTTTTTATTACTGCTACCGAAACTCACTCTTTCTTCCACTCGTTTGTTATTCAATCAACACAACTTACTCCATCCACTCCATTCGAAACCAATTTATATAAATCTATCGTCTCCCTCTTTCTTATAGTTCACGTTTAACTCTTTTAGTAAGAATTTCGCCAATCTTTTCCACATTCTTTTTTGAAGTCCTTCGATATAACTTCGCTTCATAAAAGATGAATAAGGCAATCTTCAATAACATTTGTGGGAAACCACACCATTACCAAGAGTAAAATTTAAGCTTTAAAATTTGAATGCCAACTTTTAGACTCTGAAGGTTATTCTTGTAAATTATTAATTCTGCACATGCGAACAACCCTTCCCAAAGTAGAATTCGACGCTGGAATCTCAAGTTTGCAAAGCAATCTCGTTTAGGGCCATCAGTGCCGGTGAGAATGCAGGGTAACACCGCAGTAAATACTACCTTTTAATGCAATATCTTCATATTCATTCGCAACTAGCTCCTCTAGAAATAAAAATATTGGAATATTCAGAACTACCAGAGGAAATAGTGACTCAGTAAAGAGACTCAGAATTGGGTATTTTTCACTCATGACAGTGTTTTCCCGCACAAGAAGGCTTTCATGTTCTTCGACCTTCAGTTGAGAAGATTTTCCCCTACAAACCCAATCTTTTTGCGTTCTATTGTATTATATCTTCCTTCACTAAACAGTAAACTTCTTACTTATGTATTGACAACTGATGTTAGGTGGAAAAGTGGCCAACTTGACCTAACCAATTCGTTCATTCTTCGTACATTCAGAGTCTGGAAAAATTATTAAATACCTTTGGATTGGAGGAAATGTTTCACTTCTTCCTTTGAAGGAAAGTCTTAACCGATTCTACGTTATTTCCTGATATATTAGAATTAGTAGTTATTTCCATACATATATTGGGATTTGACTCCATGGACTTAACGATCTTTAACGATCGTTATCTCTTCCGGAGTAGCAACTCCTCGATTTACGATATAGCTACAAGATAAATGCCTACTAAGTATTATGTTTTCCTAAATTATTTTCCGGTGATTTTTTCTATTATTTAAGGAACGTAATGTGCTCGTCACGTTCCCGAAAATGATCCGCAAACAGTTTTAGCAGGAATCTGTCATTATTATCATTATTTTTATCCTCGTTCAATAACAGATGCAAGCAACAGTGCTTCACTTCTATGTCTCTAGGTTTCCTTTTCTATAAAAACTATTCCAAAACCCGTAAAGCTTAATTCTGGGAATTTTTTTAACAACCCTTGTAAAAACTTAATCATCTCTGGTGAGATTTGGTGGAATTCCATAATAAATATAACTTTTCCACAAATATCCATTTTTGTGGAAAAGTAAAAGTTCTATTTATCATTTCAACCCTTATATGATATGCTCTATTATGCATATTAATAAAATTTTTATACATTGGCGTTGCAATCTTCCTGCGTTTTAGTCTATGATAAAATTTCTATGTACATATTAGGATTTAATGCATTTCGCCAATGGAAATAAAAATTGTAACATTCTCGAAAAAAGAATGGAGATAGTTAAGAGTAATTGTTATATCAGATGTATTTACTATTTACTTATTTGAGAATTCGTAGCAATGCGGTCGCTGGACCAGGTGGCAACCAAATATCTGTATCTTTTCTTCGGTAATATCACCACATAGCGCCACTGTCCTCGAGGCGAGAGGTTTAGTTATATGCGTGAAAGATTTTATGACTAATGTGATTTGTTGACTATTTTTCCTGCAAAACAGCACACATTTCGGCGTAATTTACGACGTTCTCTCCGCTAACAAGAGCGTTTCGCGCACTTAATCCCATCCATTCGGCGTTATTACGTCATTACGCGCAAACCGCGAGGCGAGAGAAACAGAGGAGAAGCGGAATAAATCCCTCAGTAAACATGGCGAAGAAAATGGAGCGCACGCCCAGGATAGCGGTATGTTTCAATTTGGAGGTATTGCAAGCGGTAAGTAAATACTACTTACCAACTTAGATGCAGAATTAGAAGCCGGCTTCCGCGGAGAGTCCTGAAAAGAAAACAAATGGTCAGATTAATACCACGCATGTACTTTATTAGGAGATGGTAAACTTTGGAGGAATATCATCGGAATAGCAAGGCAACAGCGAGATTACGGCCAAGAAAATAGGCATTGCGGAATATAGACAAAACCCTTAATACCTCTAATTAACAATTACGAATCTGTGAATAAACCATAGCTAAGTAGCAATGTTATTCCTTTAAGCGAAAGCTCAAACACAATTGCTTATATAAGGACTTGAACGGCTTCGTTATTCCTCAAAAAATTATTACCAGATGAATTATTGTTAATAATTTGTAAATACACAAACACATAAGTAATAATTTTGTGCATTTTCACCATTTATTTGTAAATCTGAGATAGAATTCTTATTATTACCTTACTCCTGTATTTGATTAAGATATTTTAAGTTATTTATGTTGTAACAGATACTGTTTGGAAATATTTTTACCCGACTGATTTGGATGGGTTACCAGCGGTAACTTATCACCATATATTAGGAGTTGTAATATAACGAATACACTATTGCTAGTGCGTATCATTTGTGCGTTTTTTATTTGCATCATCTTTTAATTTATTTTATTATCTTTTAGATATTACTCTCTGTAAGTTTGTGCACGTTTTTCACGCCCTCTTCCTTGTGAGTGTTTCCTCGCCGTGGATATTTATCCTAAGCTTCACGTTGGGATTTTTAATCCACAACTAATTTTTTCTGTTTCCTATAGATAGATATAGCTATAGGGACTATACTGGCTATATTTATATAGCTATATCGGCTAGAGTTACATATCTATATCGGCTAGAGTTACATAACTACATCGGATAGCGTTACATAGCTATATCGGATAGCGTTATATAGCTATATATTCTAGAGTTACATATCTACATCGGCTAGAGTTACAAGTCTACTACATATCGGCTAAAGAAACAAAGCTACTACATATCGGCTAAAGAAGACACCCGAAAATGGAAGGTCGGGATTCGGGTCCCGGTCCTGTCAGACTTTTTTCATATCATTTTCTCCTTGGGAATGTTCTTAGGCCCACACCTTAATGTTCAAAGTTACTTACCACCATTTCTCTTGTATTTCCTACTTGAATTTACTTTCTGGCACAGGAAAATGGGTAGGGGTGATTCTGCGCAAGATGGTGCGCACCCAGGAAAAATCCCAAGGAAGAATGGACTTGAAAAAAGTCTGACGGGACCGGGACTTTTTTCAAGTCCATTCTTCCTTGGGATTACTTTTCGGAATTTTTAGCATTTAGTAGATCTAATTTCCATTGACGATAGTTCAGAAGGAAGAGGATACTTTAAAATCTCGATCTCGCTCAAGATAAAGACCTTACTTAATTATTTATTTGTAATATTGAGAGCAGCGAAATCGTTAGACCGTAATCACATATAGGCCTTCAAAGGCAGTACTCAATTTCTCAGTGAATGTATACCATCCTCATGATGCGTGAATAATTTCCAGTTTGGAAAATCAGCGACTTTGCCGATTAAATTACCAACAGGAGCTTTAATGAAGAGTAGAGAAAGGATTAGAAGTTTCCCATCCTTAACTCAAATTCCCCTCGTAACTTCTCTTCAACTAATTAGCATACAGATTCAGTGTATTTTCGCGGCGCAAAACAGTCATTAAACTTCAATTCCGCTTCCCAATCAGAATCAATACCGCGGAGCAGACGCTTCCATAAATGAGCAGACGCTCGATGAAATAATTGGGCATAAATATTCAGAAAATTCATGGAAGATTGGCTAAAATAATCAAAATCGCTCAAAAGTTTCAAAACTAAATAACCATCGCGTTATTGAAATGGAAATTTTGAATGAATCCTCAACTTCTTGCAGGTTTAAGATGCAAACGTTGTCTTTAACTGTAATAATTGTCCCCGGAACCGCTACGATAACCGTGAAGGCCATCAATGAAACCTCTAAATACGCGTAGGATAACAATGGGTGTGAATTTAAAAACAAATTTTGTTTGCATATGATTTATTGACCTTTTAAGTGAAAATGTGCTATTTTTAGGGGGATATCTGGAATATTTGAGCTAGGAGACAGCTAGGAGGTCTGTATAGTAATATTGTATAGATAAAACAGGGAGGTATAATTAACGACGTATTTCCATTACTTAAATACGTATATATTATACATAAGTATTGTGTAGCTAAATGGTAGATGTCCTGTAGTAGGCATAAATGCTGCACAATTGTAATAGGCATTGTATATTTTACTGTGTGATTGTATGGTATACCAGGATCATACTATATATAATTTCTCAAGTGTCCGTCCGTCCTCCTCTGTATCTCAGAAACGGTTAGATTTAGAGACACGCGGTAAACTGCGTCTGATTTCTAAGCGCAAATATTTGCGCGGGATCAGCTAGTAATTCTAAAATAGTAATAAGTTACCACCAGACTTTTAGTCCAACTGTAACTCATGTAATAATATATAATAATAACAATTTGGGCTGATTCATCTGAAAATGAATTCACACGGCCAGTAGTTCAAAAGACATGCATTACGGTCTATCTGCAATTGAAAACAGCTTTTCAAAACACTTTCAGTGAATATTCATTGTGGCCACAGTCTTCAGCCTGAAGAACTCATGAACTCCCTCCACCATAAGCAACGAAAAGCTATGGAGAAGGGGGCTGAGATGACTAGGCAAAATGAGGAGTGAGGTAGTTTGCCATTGTTTTCCTCACTGAGACAGAATGCTAAAAGTGGAACAAGTCCACGTAAGTGAAGCTCAATGACTCTACAAGTAAATATTCTTGTAACATTAGAAAAGGAGAGACCTTAATCAATGTCATTATTCGGTATTACTCATATCTCAGTAGCTCTCATATCGTATTATCACAGCCAAGATTAAACTGAGATAGAAGTTGATGTAAGATAGATTTTTCTCTATCCTGTACTAAAAGATAAATGAAAAATATTCCATTCGTCAAGATATGATAGCAGGACCTATATATTCATTAGTACATTTATATTACCTTCCGTTTCCATTCACTGGATGCTCAAGAATTGCGTACCTGAAGATATTATTGAAAAATCAGAAGAGGCATAGCCGTATTTCTCTTTCCAAATTATAATAAATGCTTACACCTTCAGAGTATTCTCATTAAAGCGGCTCTCCAAAATTAGCAAGATGTAATAAATTCAGAAAAGACCGCCGTATCACTTGAGGAACTATCGATTGCAATAGCGTTTAATTATTCAAGGACCCTGTGACTGTCTTCCTTTACCTTTAACGCAGTGCATTCCTGCCCTTGAGAAGTTTCCATACCCTCCGGTGGCACTGACTTGTAAGTTGCCAAACAGTCATTTCTTCGCTATAGTTCGTCGCATGAAACTTCGCTTCAGCATCACCGCTTTGGTTTCCTTATGAGGAATGTTCGCAATTACGCTGAGTACGTAAATTTAGCTAAAGTGACGAGAATCTTTTCATAAGAACTGCGAGGCGACCAAAGATATTTCCATAGCAATAACTACGCAATGAAGAACCGATAGATTCTTGGAAAAGTTTAGATTATTTTCGCCGAATATAACTCAAAACATCTCATTGCTTCCTGTATATACCTTCTATAACTCCAGCGAGTGTCATAGGATAATTTAAATAAAGAGAATGTCTATTAAAGAGATTTCTAATAGAATTCTGTCTTAAATCTTCAAGCCGCAACTTTCAAAAGCAACAGCATCTTTCCACCTACCCTTAATACTAATAAAAAAATTGGAATTAGTCTTCTCGGAACGGCCCTAAAATTTCTTCCTTAACAACTATTCCTTTGTTTCTGGATCAACCAAAACTTTTAAGCTATCTAATTACTTATGCTTTTGCATGCCCCTTTGCCCTTTCTTTTGCATCTTCCAATCCTTCCTTTAGTAATCTTCCTTTTAGTATCAGATCCTCCTCTACCTCCATCTTATTTCTCTCATAAAAACTCTTTTTCTACATTTTTAAGAGCGTATACGTGAAATGAGTTCAGTAAGGATTTGCTTACGAAAATGCGTGACAGAAAATACAAAGGAAAATAAGAAAATATGCACCATAAGGCGTAATTTCGTTAATGGGAAAGTTATGGGTGTCTGAATTTAACTAGGTTATGACCTTTACATAGGCCACTCCTTAATGGACCTTGCCGACAAGTGTTGTATTGGGAAATAGAAAACGTGCGGTGAAAGACGATATATGTTGTGAAGAATTGCAACGAAAAATTAGTCTTGAACTCAAATAATTCTGAGTGCAGAGTAGGAATATTTAGAAGACAAAAGATTTAAATAAAGCATAATTATACTAAATAAGTACAAAAAAGCACGTTCACAGATTACGTAGCCGATATAATGCGTCATCCATGTTAGATACGCCGTTCTGATACTGTGATGAAGATCAGGAACATGGCTGCTGGTACGAATCAGTTCAAGAATTAATTTTTTCGCGAACGATACACGAAAGTAATAGATTATGGAAGCAGAGTGACAGTGCAAGCACCCCCTGCCACACGCCGAAAGGCGGCTTGCAGGTACTTACTTAGGCATATATATTGAGTGCAACGAATAGTGTTTTTACAGATGGGCCATTGTGTGGCATTAGTTTTCCACACTTTTATTTCTAATGCAGAGATATTTTATACTTTTTATGTTTAACGAGGAGGTTTCAGGGTACATTTGGGCTGAAGACACACTCCGTTAATAGTAAGAATTTAATTTTAGGGATTGGTTCCAATTATGAAGTTCCAATATGAATAAAAATTTCAATTGATCCTCAATTGGCTCCCGAATAGACACGCTAGCGCTACGTAAATGCTCTCAGACGCAGGTTGGGAATCCTCGAAAGAATGGTGATTAGAAACTAGACTGCGATTGCTTGAGAAATTCAGAGAGTACATTTACGAAAGACGTAATCCTTATCATGCGACCCCTTTCTGCTACTTCGGCCAGTCCGACAATGAGCGTAAAATAAGAGAAATAGATGCGAGGACAAGTCGTTTTAGGGACTCATTCTTTCCGCGAACGATACGCGACTACAATAAACTAAAGAGGTAACGCGAACGCTTGGTGTTTACACCCCCTGCCACACGCCGAAAGGCGGCTTGCAGGGTATTTTTGTAGTATATGTAGCCAAGTCGACAATACGTTCGACTTCGGTAAAAGCGGATCCGGGTTCGATTCCCGGTGATGGCTTACGCGCGAAATGACGTAAGTCTTAGAAGCACTTTTAGCAGTTCTTCTACTTTTTAAGGTTAATGGTTTCGGTCTTTACTTGGTGGTATGCCTTAACAGAATGAAATTAGATGGTAGAACTAACACTTAATATATACAGTACCACAATAAATTCACACAGTCACGACCTAAGCTTCATTGCTTAGCAAAATCATCAGGTGTGAAACATAGGTCGTGCGTGTGTGTATATATTGTGGTACTGTATATCATTAAGTGTTAGTTCTACCGTCTTATTTCATTCTACTACCACTTGATCGTGAAACATAATACATAAATACGTACTATTAGTAAATAATTCCTGAAGAGGTGTTTCGCGTGAACCAAAGATATAAGAAGAGATGAGCGAGAAGACAAGCAGGTTTGGATGTTACATTTAAACTTCAAAAAAAAATCAAATGACTATATTAAACGGTGACGTAGGCTTTTCAAATGAATTCCAGTCATAACTGATGTTTTTATTCTTCGATAAATACTCAATCGTAACCTTTACATCCGACCTTCCTTTACATTTCCTCGGAATCAATTTTAGCTTCTCTGCACAAGTGACAAAGAAGGAAGCTAAAATTTTCTTCCGGCAGAAGATGAGTGGGACTGATATTCTGTGACCGGAAAACAAAAAGCAATCTAGGAGCGCACGACGCTGTCGCTTCAATTGAGGGCCATAAAGAGGACTTGTTTGATGCGGCAGTCAGTTAAGCTGAGCAGAGGAGAAAATTGCATTCTTCCTATGACTATACACGAGCGACATGTGTCGTATAAGGCTGACGATGATTTTCACGGCTGCTTCTTCTCTAAAAACCAATCCAAGTGGTGTTCCATAAACGTCTCGCTGCAATTGAAGAGTCCTTACAAACTTCTAGGGAAGAGACACCTCCGATGGATTTCGAAACACTTTTCCTCCTGCAGAGAGAGGCGTATGAGCATAGAAAATTAGTCTTCTCGGAACAGTCTTGAAGTTGTTTCCATAACATCTTATCCTTTACTTCTGGATCAAACAAACCTTTTAGGTTATCTGATAACTTATGCCTTTTTATTTTCCTTTGCCCTTTCTTTTGCATCTTCCATTCCTTTCTGGAGTAAACCTGCTTTCAATATCAGACCCTCCTATACCTACATCATATATCAGCCATCAAAACCCATTCCTTCGGAAAGGATATTATTATCAAAATGCGTGGCCAGAAGAAGTAAACAAAAAAATAAGAAAATATGTACAATTAGGAGAATTTTGTTAGTACGGAAGCCAGGAGAGTACGAATTATGATAGGTTATGGCTTTTACTTTGCCCACTCCTTGTTGGTAGTAATCAATGGTGTTTTCTCTTACATAGTTCACCGTGTGGCATTTAAAATGTGGAACAAAATATGTATGCATCATTAAAATTATTACTTTTGAAAGATCATCACAGTTGCAGAGGTTTGTATGAGCACTACAACACTAGAAATAAAGTAAGGACATCAAAATACTAGAATGTTAAAGTAATGATTGTATAAAGAATAAATACAGGCAAAAAGAAAGGTTTCTAGACTGGTTTGAAAGTCTACACTTTGATATGAACACTTTATTTCTTTTGCTAAAGGGCAGTAAAAAGGATGGCCATACGATATCGAGACAAGCAGCAAAATAAGGGAAATTGAATAAAAGCGTAAAACTAAAATTTATTTATGTATCGAACACTAGAATTACCCCGTGGTTTTACATCAGTATTCTTTTTTTGGACATATTTTCATCAATTTATTTAAGAACAGAGAGATGAAGCGACCAAGAAGAAGACCTAAGAACTGATGGAACAGATATATTATCAAATACTTACGGGTGACATGGAACGAAAAGCTCAGAACAGAGTGAATTCTAAAAGACTTTCAGAGACCTAAATCCGAAGTCGGATTGAAAATGACTGACGCTGATGAAGTAACGTAATCCTAAGTAGGAAGTATCTTCATCCTAAGAAGGAAGAAGTAAACTAGTCTCACATGAAGCGATTTCATGCTCAGAATAAGCGGTTACTTCAATATTTCATCATTTAAAAACCTGAGCATTAAAAAGTGTTTAAAAAGTCTCCAAAGAGGTATTGATATTTGTCAAAAAATTTGCGAATTATGGAACAATCATATTCATAGCTGAGGCTCAGCTCTGAATGGCTCTGCACTTGAATGAATCACAAGTACAAAGTTGTACAAACCGTGTAAGGAAACTAATATATTGTACTTAAGTTATAGCTCGCATTATAGTTAGAGAATAGCTGTTTGCTATATAGCTCCAAAAAGCTGTTGTTTGCGAGAAAGCTTACCGTTGAAATTTTCCAACCAGCAGGGGTTAGGGTTCTCAGTGGTCGCGCTTTACAAGTATTATTCTCAATGCGTATTTCGGCAACTATGTTGCCATCTTCGGGAGAGAATAATAACGGTTTATAGAATAGTTTGCTCGCAAAATCGGGTTTTTGGAGCTTTTCTCAGACTCTAATGTCTTACCACAGTCGTATTCATTTTTCTTATAGATTCTATTGCATAGATAGTAGACAAAGTAAGACTAAAGTAAGTTCGTGAACTACACTACTGTTCTGAGCGTCTGAGGGCTCTTCTTTAAAGGTCTAAACTTAAAACTCACTTTAACTTCTTGGATGGGAATCTGCTACCGCTCTCACTTCTAATTCTCTTTTATATCACTTCTCATCATTTCCCTTTGGTCATCATGACTTTTATAACCCTTTCTCCTTCCTTAAGTCCTTCTTAACNCAAGTAGTGTTGTACAAACCGTGTAAGGAAACTAATATATTGCACTTAAGTTATGGCTCGCATTACAGTTCGAGAATAGCTGTTTGCTATATAGTTCCAAAAAGCTGTTGTTTGCGAGAAAACTTACCGCTGAATATTTCCGACTAGCAGGGGTTAGGGTTCTCAGTGGTCGCGCTTTGCAAGTATTGTTCTCAATGCGTATTTCGGCAGATATATTGCCATCTTTGGGAGATAATAATAACGGTTTATAGAATAGTTTGCTCGCAAAATCGGGTTTTTGGAGCTTTTCTCAGACTCTAATGTCTTACCACAGTCGTATTCATTTTTCTTATAGATTCTATTGCATAGATAGTAGACAAAGTAAGACTAAAGTAAGTTCGTGAACTACACTACTGTTCTGAGCGTCTGAGGGCTCTTCTTTAAAGGTCTAAACTTAAAACTCACTTTAACTTCTTGGATGGGAATCTGCTACCGCTCTCACTTCTAATTCTCTTTTATATCACTTCTCATCATTTCCCTTTGGTCATCATGACTTTTATAACCCTTTCTCCTTCCTTAAGTCCTTCTTAACTATAATGCTAGGATTTTGTCCTTCCCTACTTTGGTAATATTATCCTCCTAATATTTTTTCAAACCCCCGTCGCTTCCTCACCACAATATCCTTCACCCAATTACATGCTCGCTCCAATCCTTCCTTTCACTATCCAGCCAATCACTTCCTTTCATTCGTTCACGCCATCTCTTGGGTCGTTTTCCAATCTCCCTTCGCACCCAATAACCTCGTTATCCGGAATGCATTGAGTCACTCGGTCCTTCTTTACTCCTTATCCAACACCCTAATTCCACCTTTTATCTCCCCATCTTCCTTTCAATTTTCGCTCAAAGAATTGGAAAGTGGAAGTAAAATGAGTGCGAGCCACTCCTCCTTTCAACCCTGCCGTAGTAACCTCAACCTTCTAACATCCATGGCAACCGGAGAGCTAACGCAGGCGAATGAGAGGTTTGGAAAGAAAGAGCGAAGGTGAGGAACCCAAAATAGAGAATAAAGGGAATGAAAGAGTTCCTTTCTCTGCTTCTTACAACTGAGATAACGCATCCCATTAATTCCCTTTCCCTTTTATCTAATATCCCTTTCCGTAATCCCTGCTCCTTTCTATTTTCAAACAAGCCTCCAAATCGATTAGGTCTCGCAAAGTAAACCTCTTAAGACTTTCGTGACTTCTTTGCGCCCTTTAAATTATTCTCTTTCTTGATCCATACCGTGAGGCTATTTTCATCGCAAGTAGGATTTGTTTGCCCGGGTATTCATGCGAATACATTCCGTTGAATTTTGAGAATATAATATACAGCCCGGTATGGTTGTTTAGCATCACAAATATTTCGAAACCCACATTAGGAAAAATACCAAAATGTACGGATATTTGAGAAACCTCGAGTAATATTGCCACTTGAGGAAGGAAATAAATGTGTTTTTAAGTGTAATATTCTAAAACAATGCAAAAACGTGTCAGTCACAGCTACAATAGTTGTATGATGGATATTCTACAACTATAAAGAAAGACACGGCTACCAACAAGAAAACTTTAAACAGGCTCTGAGATAAACTTAGTTAGCAGGACTTAAACATTACGAATTGAAATTTTTATCAAGTAAAGACAAGCTAAGCAATACCAACGGTAGCCTTAGAAAAAGGCATTCGGAAGGTGCTTTTAACTTACACTCTTAACCTCTTGGGATAGAAAGTGTACAGATGAAGTATGAAGAAGAGTAACAGTAGCCAAGGAAGCTTTCGTGAAACGAAAGGAACTCATGACTAAAGGTCTCAATAAATTATTCAGGAAAAGATAATTAAAATCAAATCAAAATTGCTAAATGATATTTGGTGGAATTCCATAATAACGTAAATTTATTGTTAAAACCACAATAAAATTGACAAACTTGTACAATTCCAAAGTATAAAGAAGAAACGTCCGGTTTCGGCGTACTACGCCATCATCAGGTGCATGGGAATTTTTTTTCGTCGTGTCTTCTTTATACTGTGGAATTGTACAAGTCTGTCAATTTTATTGTGGTTTTAAGAATAAATTTAAGCTATAATTAAAATCCTTAATATGGAGTGCACTGCTGTATGTATGCGAAAAAGGGACCTCGTGAGATGAAGACAACAAGAAATTAGAGGCATTCAAGATGTGAGAATGGTGTAGAACGGAAAAGTTGAGTTGAATTGCTAGAAAAACGAACATACAGATGGCCGGGGAGGATAGGGCTTTAATTGAAGTAATGGAGGTTACAGAGGAAACGGATGTGCCAAATATTTGAGGGGAGAGGGATTCCCGAATTGAGGGTAGAATACAAGGGGAAAATCAGAGGGAAAGACAAAGACGAAAGATGTTGGAAGACATAAACGGTGGGATGAGTTACAAAGAAACGAAAGTAATGGCACTGAATAGGGAATACTAAGGCAAATGAACCTACCGAAAGGTAAAACATACCGAAATGTAGGTAGTTATGTATGTAACCTATATCCCAAAAATCCATATACTCAAGCGCGAGAATGAAATAAAACAAAGATTAAAGTTGAGAAAAGTTCTTATGTTCTGCATCTTAGGCAACGCTAGCTATTTGTAGAATAAAATCACGGATTATAAATAATACTCGCTATTTTAAGCTTCTAAAATCCATGGACATTTGCCTTTTCCGTGAGCTAAAGTTTTCTGTCCTATCTTCTACGTTTGTCTGCCGACATTTTGCTTCTCATTCAATTTCTATCACGTCATTTGTATGGGAATTTAGAGTTAGAGTTTCCATAATTAACGTCTCATCCAATTATTCCGAAATTTTTATCAAGTTTGTCTTTAACAACAAAAACGTGTTATGTAAAGTAACAAGTAAATCGGTAGTCAACTTGAGAAGTTCTTCTTGGGGATTCACGTCAAACTACAAAGCCATTGTAATGATTAATTTTGTATTTTACTACTTCCGCCATACCTCGAATAATATGAACTATGATAAAGATACAAAAATTATCAACAAATATCATTGGTAATATATTAATTAAGTTAAAAAGGGGAGAAAGCGTTTAAATTTCAGAAGCACAGATTCCCCGCTCTGCGGAGGGAGGATATATAAATGACAAAATAAAATTTAAAATGAGAATTGATGAAGCCGAATGAATTAAAAATAGGCGAAACCAAGAACGAAGCGGAGCAACTTTTTAAATAATTACCAATTAATTATTCCTCGAAGTCAAGAATACTCTGATTGGGGACATATTCTTCAACTACATCTACATATGTACCTTACAAGCCGCCTTTCGGCGTGTGGCAGGGGGTGCATACACCATGACTCTACTTACCTAATCGGTTATTTTTGAAAATCGTTCGTGGAAAAATTCATTTTTGAATCGATTCGTTCTAGCATCTATCTCTGTGATTTTTCTTTCAGAATCTGAACGGCCTATATAATAGAGAGGACGCACAATATCGGCTACGTCTTCTACGAAAGTACCTTCTCTGAACTTATTTAGTACATTTATCCTTTGTTTAAACCTTCTATCTTCTTGAGCGCAACTGTATTCACATTAATAATTCACAATCCGCTACCGGACTCCCTACTATACTACCTAGTTAGTGCACATTAACCTATCCGAAAAAAGAGACCAATAAGATCTAACCCTTCTCGCTTCAATTTCCCAAATATCACTGAGATCTGGCTACGCAGAATTATCCTTTCACCATTTTTTCCATTACATCCCAAGTAGGCTTGCGTGCTCGAAATATGAGAAAATGAAAATATCAGAACAAAACGACTCACATGTGTAGTTAACTTGAGCTCAGAGTAATGGGACCTTTCTCTATTATAAAAGGAGCTGAATGTCAAAAGATGAATAACAAAATTCGAGGATATTGCCCATCCACCGTTGAAACGTAGGATCCTTCGAAATCAAAATAAAAACAAAAGAGCGTTTCTTCGCCGCCGGCAAATCCGTCCTGGTAAGGGTCCCTTTCTCTGCATTAGATTAAATGTTACGAAGACAAGAAGTTTGAAAGCTGCAGAAATATCAAAGAACCGAGTTTCCTGAGAGGGAGAGGAGTGAATCCAAAACGTCCGACTCAGAAAGACTCGCTTCCATAACATAATTTGAGATGCGCACGAGAATCTCTCGCAGAAACAATGTTCCGGAATAACTGATATCGGTTCGAATCCGTGTATTTGGTTGCAGTTCTCGAGTCGGAATCAGTGCTTCGCTTTCATTTTAAACTCATCAGCAGTGCGCTTGGAAAGATTCAGACAAATTAATGGGGACGAAAATGAAGTTAAAAGTGGTATGCTTCTTTGATCAATGATTTACTTCTAGTTCTCTGGATTCTGTATGAAAATATTTCCTCGAACTCCCCAATTATGTTGCTTCGATTAACCTATTCACGAAATCGAGTCAATTTAGAGGCAAAAGCACGATCTAGCAGGAGTTGTGCAGAACTTCATTAGGATTAGGTAAGCGATGACAAACGCATGGTTCACATGCTTAAATTTAGATGAAGAAATTGAAAGAGAAAAGGTCATTAGGGTTGTGAATTTTTAAAGAATAGGAAAAAGGCAAGAAGATTAGAAAAGGAAAGCTAGTGCTTTCCATTCAGACACAAAAAAGATTAAATTACCAACAAATCTTTCAATTATTAATATTGGTTTACATTAAAAATCATCGATCTACACGCGTCACGTCACTATTCGGATACGTGTGCGTATCGTTCTCGGAAAAAAATTTGAAACGACTGGTACTAGAATATTATACACTTATTTTTAATTAAATTAATGTAACTCTTTGGGGTTTGAAACTGTACGACATTTACCAACGATGATAAGACTACGGAATAACTAAGATAAGAAACACTGAAATAATTGACTGAGTTATATCTCACGTACATTAATGCTACACATAAAGAAAAACTGGAATTTAGTAGTTTGTTTTATCATCTTCGAATTGTGCCATCACTAACAAGTACAATCGATTTTGCAATCTCATACAAGATTATTGACAGCGTAACATTTCCTTGCACTAAATATGTGCAATACTTTTCCAAAGTAACGAATTCAGAACAGAGATCCAGAGAATATAAAAGAAACAGTTTTTCAATAGGAATCTCCGTAACAGACCCGTTAAAGACAAAACACAGCCATTTGTCAAGAAATCCGAAGAGTTATTTTCAACAAGTCTTGCTTTTCTTTCATAATAGGGGTCAAAATCCTTGCCTCAAATCAACTCTAAGAATCATTCTCTTATTTGACGATATGTAAGAGGTGACTTCTTTGGAGTTACTCCGACTATTTTCTGAACTTTTCAACGTTCAAGGACAATATTAAATGTATTTCACTGAGGTACCCACTTGTATAGCCGTTCCTTTGAAATAAAAAGTGTTCTTTTGTCGGAGAGAACCACAAACATTATTAGTATTTCTGTATGCAACAGGAGCGGATGGAGCGGAAGTTTTCACCAAACGCTCTCCCATAAACAACGTTATTTGAACGGAAAATCATCCGATATCGTTCGTTTCCTCTCCTCTATAAACCGTTTCCCTTTAGACCATTAGACGCAAGCGATTTTACTCACCGGGACAAACCTAAGAATCTCCTGGACTACTTTCTTAAGAAACTCTCCGTCTTAAAAATCGATACGACTAAAATTTGAATTAATAGTACGATAATGAAATGTCATAGCAAAATTTACTCGAAATAGCTACCTTTACGTTCTAGGTCTTAAATCAAATTAAAAATACACACATTTCTAGATGCATTTAAGAAGTGACGTCGCACGGATTGGGAGGCAATGCTTCATACGTCAGGATCAAAATATCGACAGGTATTTGATCGAAGTGAAAAGCTTTATATAAAATCAAGCATACCGAGGTAGCGTGCTATGATAATATCGTATTAATTCATGAATGATGAATCGAAGTAAAAACATTATTCCGTAGGCCCTGTAGATTGAATAAGTTATTTCTACGCATTTTTAAAGGTAACTAGTCAGAAGATTTCTTCCATACTTGCGATACTGATACAGGTTGCGAGGTACGCAAATAATAGGCAACTCGAGAGGATTTATTGGTTAGGAAGAAGAGAATGGTAAACTTAGAGAAGAACAGGAATTGGAACGTATGATGGAAGGAAAAATACTCAAGGTTGAGATAGGAATGTTGAACTTTACGCAAAATATTAGTAAAAGGTATTGCTCAATCGAGAAAGGTATAGAACTTGGCAATAGATACACATTTCTTTACCTTCCCACATTCTTGTTGATTTCCTTTGAGGTAATTCCTCGACTATCACTCAGTGACAGCCTCAGATCAGTGAGCTACCCAATGAGGACCTCTGGTGGTGTTGGTGCCACCAACAAGTGGCAAATGAAGCGCCACTTGTCTTGCTCACAAATCCCATTAACAGAGTGGAATTGAGTCGAAACGGTAGTTTAGAGGTTAAAACACCAGCATTTAAATAATGAAATAAATTTCATCGACAATAAAGAAAGACTGATCAGCTGATTCATATTTTCAATTAATTAACCAGGAATTTCTTTATATTGAAATCCCCGTAAAGCTCGGATTCCATTGAATAAAACTATACTTTGAGTTACGTTATAAACAGAAAACTATCAACAAGAAAGAGTAAATTCATCAAAATTATTTAATACTAAGGATATTAATCAGCCATCGTTATGAATCAACACAGACTATTTTTAGATAACTCTCTGATTATATTCGTATGATAAAACATTGGGCAACAATTACATTCTAACTGAAACAGAACCTCCTTGCAAGTCTATGCTATTAAATCATCTATCATTTGCTGCAAGATTATGCCTTCCTTGGATATGTTTCTCGTAAATAAATAAAAGTTCAATGATGGAGATTCGTAATCTAAGTAAATTATAACATTGGATACTGGTTGTGTTTCGATTCTTGTCCTCTCTAACTGAAACTAGGTAAAAACTTTCAGTAGACCAAAAAGGAATGCTGTTGGGAAATTTTTTGAAACTTGTTGTCAAAATTAAATGTCAAATTGATAAATTTTAGGTGAAGGCGCTTGTTACCACAATAAATATGTCTATCCCGATGCTTATAAACATTCTGTATTAATGGTACCAATTGCACCAATGACCAATAATTCTCCATTTAACCGTATCGACAAACTTGCGAATAGAATAAAACTTTACCATCCACTATACCTTACTTAAATCAACACCATAAGGAATTAATACATTGATGATGGGAAAACATAAGTTTTATAACGGAAACATCATACACTTTTATCACGGATTCAAGGTTAAATATCTTACGAAATTAAGGTTAAATACAAAATAAAATTTTACGTAGTTTGAATACTGTTCGGTAGACTGGAGAATTTTTATTCAAATATCTCCGACCGCTCTTTAAATATTCTCCACAAGCTAACACTTACTTCGGTGAAAGCGGTCCCGGGTTCGATTCCCGGTGGGAGCCTATGTGCGAAATGACCTAAGCTGTCGAGGCACTTTAAACAATACTACTACTTTTCGCTAACAATTCTAACTTACCATTTGGCAAATCCATTTTTCTTGCTCATCTTATATGAAGTTCGTTTAAGGTACGATTTCGAAAATTCTCCGTTATGTCTCCTCACCATAGTAACAATGGGCTTCAGAATACAAAGAGACAATTAAATAGGTCACCTTGTGGTGGGCCCTTGCCTTTTCTCCTCTGTTTGCCCTCTTTACCAAAGCCCCTTTTGAAATTTCAACCCCGTTGATACCAAAATGGAGTCTAAGAATAACTCCACTTTCTGGCGACAAGTGCCTCAGAGACCGGCTCATCTTTTTCGAAAACCATCTCTTCTTTTTCTTTCTCATCCGCGATAAGAGATCTTTTCTTCGGGCGGTCTATTCCGCAAAGCTCATTTTCTTTTTTCACGATACCATGCCTAATTCAAACGATTCCCATAGAATTATTTTTCAGCACGCTCTATGCTCTACTCTTCACAACGAGAACCGCCGTTAATTATTTGAGCGAATCCACTTTGCATCTCTCCTTTCTCATTCCCGCTTTTAATTTCACCCCACCACGGGAGAGTTATGAGATATCCCTCGAAATAGAAATGGAAGAATTCTAATGCTGACATCTCGGTGTTTCATGCCATGAACTGGAGTTAGTGTGCTACTTTTAGGACGATATATCCGGGACAATCGGGTCGTAGCTAGGGGTTTACCGGGACATATCCGGGACGATGTTTATCAAGATCAATTAGGGTTTTAAAAGTACTCCAAAGCCATATACTTAATTACCCTATGTGCATGTGAGGACCCTTAAGGAATTTTCCCTCTGTGGAATCCTTGAATGGAAGCTTTGTTTCCGAAATTCATTTAGGGTAAAACCTAGAAATGTGTAATCCGGAACTTCCCCTTTGCATCTGCCGACAGATGTGTACAGTGTTTTCAAAGCTTTAATTAATTAAGAGCCGTATTCCATTTTTTCAATAATTACTATAGTTAGGGTTAGAGAAATACTTATAATGAGCTCCTTGCTTTCGTTTCTCTATTGATACTAGCATGGGTTTTCTACCTTCTTATTTCTAGAAAATTTTGAATACTGAATTCATATTCTCGAACCAAAATCGGCGGCTTTCCGACCTAAATTCATTGTAGTTACTGATATTACTTTATGGGTACTATTTGGAGTCTGGAGTTACGTTTTACCAGCCATATTATTATTATTATTTGTCAATACCGCCGCAGTTAGACATTTCGTCCGGTGGCGACGTTTTGTTATCGTGCATTACAGAACAATTACATACAATATGGCTTAGTTACACATAAACAAATACAGAAAGAAAATCTACCCGTCAATTAACTACAATTGTTTAAAAACTACTCTAATCACAATTACATCTTCAATTATACTTTTACATCACAACCACTACAAACACTAAGATATATACATTACAATATATACATATGCAACTTGTCGTACATAATAATACAAATTAATTCTTTAGAGTGAAAAGATTTAGTTTGGAATCCCTCATTCATATGATAAAATGAGCCGTACTAGCGCTCATATCCCGTTAATCAATGGACTGAGTTCAGTGATAAATACTGCCTCGGTTGATTAATTGGAACTGAAAATAAACCTAGCAGAGAATAATCAACATAACCTGGATATTTGGGCATCCCGAATATGTGTTCCGAGACACTTGGAGAGATCCAGGACGACTAGATATCTTAGTTACACCCGATTTCATTTAATATTTGGCCCATAATATTTATTTATTTATCTAATGGAAACAGAAAGACCCAAATCACATCCACTTTAATAACTACAATTCACAATTACAAACAACCCTTCCTTAAACGCAATGATCCGACTAGATGGGACGAACCTGGGACCTTGGGGTTGAAGTAAAAAAATGCTAACCACTCCATCACCGCGATCGGCAAACGTCTTTAAGAAAATATCTCGTGGTTTCCCAGTGAATCTGCTGCAGGAATTCTTCTCGGGCCGAAACGTCGCGCGTCGGGCCTATCCGTACATACGACCCGGCCGGAAACCGAGAAGAATTCCTGCAAAAGTCTTCAACTGTCCGTAAATTTACGGCTGAAGGTAATACGATCAGGTGTAAATTTACAAAATGTACAATTTAATTAGTCTACATACACAACTACATGACTGAGCATTCAGAGTCATTACAGATCTCACAAGGAAAAGGGTTTAGGTGACTGGCACCTTGGAATATTCCCAAGGAGAGACGGACACCAAAGCTGTTTTAGTGAGATAAGTCAATGGATAAAGCAACCAACCGGTAATTGGGAGACCTGGGTTCGAGTCCTAGTCCCTTCAGACTTTTTTCATGTCCATTTCTCCTTGCGAATCTCATTTTGCACTACAGGTCTTTAGCACCCTAGATACAATCCGTCTGGGTCTCCCAATTTCCGGTCGGTCGCTCTATCCATTGAACTATCCCACAAGAAGATTTCTCCACGCTATTTGGGAGACTTTGAGCCTTTCCTTGTGTGAACCATGGAAAACGTGAAAAACCTGCGAAACCTACTGACAGTAGCAAACTGGCATTTAAAAGAAGAAGGCTAAGGTAAATGTAAGAAGAAGTAAAGTGTCAGAGACACTGCGGAAGAAAGAGATAAATGCACACACATACCAAAAATACAAAGATAAACCGATGATGAATTTGAAACTGGCAGCAGGATAAGTAGAAAACCAGAGCAAAATCATCAAGGAGATATAGAGAAAAAATCCTGAATGAGAGAAGAAAATGCGTGAAAAGACAAAAAAATTAAACAAGAAAGGCATGCACTCTAATTGAGAGTGAACAAACTTTTTACTGATGAACCTTTTTCGATATTCGTTTTCGTTTCATTTAAATAAACCGCTGAAAGAAACCGAGATAATATGTTATGAACTAATGAAATCCACGCAGAAGTTTGGTGGTGAAAAATTGATGATATAAATTTATGAGAATTGTTAAGGAAGTTTTAAAACTACTCGAAATTAAAAATTATGTGTTTCTCCAAAATAATGGTTATAATTGAAAAATTCTTAAAGATAAACCTCTACCACTTATTTTTTGTTCCACAACGATATCTCCTTTCAGCCTTACGCTGTAGTTAAAGAATAAAACAATTTTATCTAAGCTTATATTACATAAACCAAATATCGAACTTTTTTCATCACTTATTGAGTAGGTTACGTTGGCAACATACGTTGTAAATGGATAAATATTCATCCAAAGAATATTTACGGATGCTTCAATGAAATTCGCTCCCAAGATGCTTGAATGGGAAGTTGATAGATGGAATGTTAGGGTTTCTCAGAACTCGGGAAGCGAAGAAACTCCATGCCGACGCTTTTCAGCGCAAACGAAGATATCGCGTTTAAGGAGCGCACAATCTTGCATTCTTCAGCTACATTACCGCGATCAATTCTAGCGTGAAGGCTTACGATGGAGTACTGAAAGTAAAGATCGGTGATCTGAGTGCTTCTGGAGCAAACCGTCACTTAGGATATAAAGGAGGAAAAACCAACTCCAAGTATATATATGGAAAGCGTTCTCTTGTAAGAACATTGTTCGTGGAAAACTCCGAGTATTGAACAGCAAAATAAGAAAAAAAATGACATTCACATGAAACGCTTCGAAAATTTTCTAAATTCGCAATCAATGGCAAAGTGATTCAAGATCTCTCTTCCTCAAATGGATAAAATCAATGCAGGTTGTCTCATGACCATATGATAAAAGCGTTTGTAGTACACATATTCCATGTTAAAATAAAACTATATTATTCATTTCAGAACGCATTGTCGGAAAAGAATTGGAAACCACTCATTATTTCGAATGGAAGTCGGTATTAAAAGAAAAAAGGATAATGTTTTATCAAAAAAGTATAATAATCTCAAAAATACGGAGATTCTTACAAATCAATCGAAAGAACTATAGAGTATACATCTTGTTTGCAATTGTTTGTATTTGCATGTCTATAATTCAAAAAAAAAGAAATTTTACCTTTAATAAGTGTTATAATACATTTTCTAAATTTTATATTTAAAAAAAATCGATATGATCAGGCGTTACTTGGTGGAAAGCCATACTAAATGAAATTAAATCCTTCGTAATTTTCCACAGGTTTTATTCTGCGACCGGTTTCGTAAGAAGGTCTTACATCGCCTGAAGATGTAAGACCTTCTTACGAAACCGGTCGCAGAATAAAACCTGTGGAAAATTACGAAGGATTTAATTACATTTATATTTTTAATCTATAACTTTAAATTTCATAAGCGATGGATCTACGGGTAAATGGGCCATCTGTGTTGCGCAGCTTATGTGATTCTCTTCGTAACTAACGTAAAAGATCTAACTTCAAAAACCAAACACAGCTGGACGAAGATAGTACTCAGGATATACTTAATCAAAACAAAGCAGCTCAGGCTTCAGTCCAACTTCAAGATATGCCTCAGGATGTCTTTTCAGACCCTACAGTATGCACTAGCATAGCGGAAGATCTTTGACCAAGCCATTTTAGCAGTTCTGACCTATGGAAGTGAAACTTGAGTGCAAAACGTAGCTAGTTATAATCTTGCCATTTTAGACAACGCAAATATGTATGGGACGCTATATGCTTGGAATCCCAACATATCATATTACGAGAGCATTTGTGCCTAATATTATCGCATAAGATACTTTTAATAATAACAAGCATTGAGGAGAAGTGAAGGGCACTATGTATCAAAAACGTGATAATGAAGGGAGTTCAAATTTTATTAAGTTATGGTAAAGTCTTCTTAATTCAATATCTAATTTCAATTAAAAATGGCTTATGTATCGAGAGAAGTATCTTAGAGAAATATAGGTGTTTTATCCAGTCAAAGAAGCTTAATAAGGATATGAGAGGAGAGCTAAACATAATCAATGATTAAGATAAGCGAAAGAATAAAATAAGAGAGAAAGTTAATTCACGTACTGTGGGTTCAACGATAATCCCAGAAGACGTAAAAGAGATTAGAAAATGAAACGATAAAAAGAAATGACGAAAAGAACTCGAAGGAGTAGGTATCCGGAAAAATTTGAAGAAATAATTAGCAAAAACCGAATGTAAAACCCCGCTTAACGCTGTTTTATTTTTGCGTGGTTTTATTGGAATTCCTCGAAATCGAACGCGGTATTCAAATTCCTAGAAATTAAGCATGATCTTTTAAACCCAAATCAATTAGTATTTCTGAAGATTTGGAACAAAATGAACTTTAAACGTTTTTTCTAAAAGAAAATCTACCTACTATAACGGAAATTATGGATCAGTTCATTCAAAATGATTCCAATTTTAATAGAAGTTCAAAGGTACGAAAGGTAATTGATGTAATGTCTTGCTATAGACAACTGCTTGCTGATCGAAACAGGGGAAGACAAAAGACGTTGGATGACTTCTTTAGGAAAAAAAGACGTCAAATGAAGAAGAGCCTCCCTCACACAAATCGATATCAGAAATAAATAAGTATATAATGAATGTAATAAAGAACTATTGAACAATAAATGTTACAAAATAAAACGAAAAACTCATCAATTTTCTTATTCTATGTTTTATTTCATTTATCCCCGTTGTTTACGTGCTAAGACAACCTCATTTAACTCGGTTTCGTTATGCGCACGAACTTATTGGAACGTATTCCCCGCGTTAAGTGGGGTCTTACTGTGTATTGAGAAAATTGAAGAAAAATACAGTAAATGCGATAAAAGGGTTAAATAGTCGAGGTTAAAGAGCAGTAAAATAAAGCGCCGAAAATTAAGTTATTTAATTTGCAAGGGCTCCATTTCTTCTGGTCTTTTTTTCTCTTTTCAAATATTCGGTAGTGTTCCCTAACGCTGGGAAATGCTGAAAACTGGCCAACATCTGGCTGCCGAGGACCCTCTCACCTAAAAGTGTCATCTCGGCGATCCTTTTTGTACACAACCGGCCGACGCAAACCAAGGAGAGGGACGATGTGACCGTAAGGTTCTCTTTCGTGATTTTAGAGAAATAAGAAAGGCTTTGTCTGCTAAAGCAAATGTTTATCTTCTTGACACCGGTAAAAGCTATAGCTTGAAGTGATGTTGGGAATAGGATAGACACTTTTCTTTCTGAATGAAACTTATGGGTGTAACTTGATAAGAGTAATCAAGTGAAATTTATTAATTAGACTGATCAGTAATCATCCATTACGTCAAAAACATTTTAAAAATATACAAAAACTTAAAATCAATATTCCTAATGAATAAACACTTTTATTTATACGAATGATACGGTTTCCAGTCAAACTTTTTCTCCAAAATTTGCATGCAGAGCTCCCACGATGCTGCGAAGACAATTTCCAGGGATTGCATGGCACTTTCATTGATATTTATCATTCACAGCATAGATGCGGTTGCAATAAGTAAATGAATATTTTTACGCTTTTTTTAAATCATTACTTAGATCAGATAGATGTTTTGCGGTTTTACTCTTATCGAAACATAATCGAGCCCAAAATGGAAGCGAAGGAAATTGATAAAACAATAAAATCAATGTATTTTTAGGGGAAAGTATACCAAAGGATTACTGTATCTGTTATCAAAATTTGTTGAATTAAAACCCGTTCTTGAATAAAGTGGATTCGTGACTTTAGAAAGAGGGAATCCGACATTCATTCTCCATCGCAGTTACAAGTTAGTAATAAGTTAGTAATAGTAACAACTACAATAATAATAATAAAACGTCTTTATTATTTAAGGGCGAGATTGAGACTTATTAGTCTCTTCTTACATCTAACCCTTAGTTTTCCTAGTCACGTTTTTTCGCAAAGTTGAAGAGGTTCAGAAATTGATTTCATTAAGTTAAGTAAAAAAAGGATAATCACGAAACATTGATAGAAAATATAGATTAAGAAAAATAAAGTAAAATCAATTCCTTGAAAACGAGTAGAATATTATCGAAATTGCAAAACAATGCAATGTCTTCGGATGAATCAAAAGAAGTGGTATTCTACAATTCGAAAAATTTGTTTTTTGATAATATCACAATATTCTGAGAAAGATCACATAACTAACACCTAACAACAATGGAAATTTGTGGTGATACAGAAATGCTCCTCGTCTAAAACATTTGAGCAAAGGTTCATTAGCAGCTTCCCTATTCACTTACTTCATTAAAACTTAGTTTACAGCCTAGAGGAATAAACCGGGGTTATCCAACAGAAAAATTGAAAAAATCCAATTAAACCGTACCTTCGTTTCAACATCTTCGGATCGGCCTATTTCCCATGGCTTTCTCATGTCGAGGTGAGGAACTCTCTTCGCTCTTTGTGTGAGGGTCAATCGATCCCTTCGACACGATCTTTGGGAGGAAAAAAATCCTCGTTCAACCACCCTTCTCTTTCCCCTTACATTTCACCCATCCTCGTAAGAATAAGGAAAAAACAAAAAAGAAACCCTCGGGCTCTCGTCGCAATTCCCTCCTCTCTTGAGATCGCCCTCCCCCTATATTGGAAGTCCTCGCCTTCCACATAGGCAAGCGGGGAATCTTGTGTGTAGTGCGGGTTACATGCCCTTCCAGGCGACCGTGTTTTCCAGCCGAGGCTTTTTGTTGGTGGTGCGGACAGGGTTCAGCGGGAGCTTGACACGGGGCTTCTTCTTCCCCATCTTTATCCTGTTCTCGATCGAGCCCCGTCCGGCAGTCTCGAGTTAACAAGGTGGAAAGTAATTTCTGTCCTTCGTTCTCTCGCTCTTTTACGAAAAATGCTTTTCGGATACCGACCGAAAAATATTACCCGTCGAAACAGAATTCCGGACGTTATTGAATTACTCGGTAAGGAAATCACAGCGGACCATTCGGAAGAAAATAAACATTCCACGACAAATACACCGAGTTTTAGATAACCCTTACCTCCCGCCAACTTAATGCTTCTTACTTCATTTCTCATATCTCTTCTTCGTATTTTCATAAATAAACTGTTAATGGAATAGTCATTTCAAATAACTTTCCGCTCTGATTTACTTTACATTAAATTTTCACATTCATTAAAATTACCTTTAATTTCGATTGTTATTTACTTTATGCTTAATTTCAACTGTTATTTAAACGAAGTGTCCGTTGATCTCAATTTCCCGGCCCAGCCCTAATTATAGCTTATTTTCAACATTATAATTAGTTTTAGATTTGGAAAATAATGTTTTAATTCTCCTGTGACTCCAAGTCTTTTTTCATTCTTGTGTAGAGGGCGATTTTTCAATAATTACTTATAAAGGGCTCCCGGATAACGAAGTGACCAACGTGTTCGACTTCGGTGAAAGAGGTCCCAGGTTCGATTCCCGGTGGAGATCTACGTGTGAAATTACCTCAGAGGCCGAAGCACTTTTAAGAATACTACTACTGCTCCACTTACGAAGCTTTTAACAGAAATGCGACTCATCCTCCCTCTAGCTTAATAAAATACAATTTGTGCATGATATTTTGATTGATAGATTGCGTCTATCGAAGCAGTTATTAGTGCACTCAAGGTGGGCTTCAATCCTTGGTTCATCAATCGATTAATTAACACGTATATGCTCAGCATCTTACGTTAACAACGAAAAAAAGTAATTAACAAAGAGTTAAAGTTACTTACAGCCTGTGAGTTTGTATTAACATCTACGATTTCATAGATCCAACCTGTCATATACATCGCACGCCGTCTTCTACATGGATTCCGCGATGGTAACATTTTCATTCCGAAAGAAACTAATTAGGAAATTTCCCTGGAATTGATGTTCTCGAGACTCCTCTAAGCTCCGGTGATGTGTAATTAAATCTTCCCCTAAGTCCGCTTTCGAAAGAGAGTTGCAAAATACGAAACGAGGCTTGTTAAAGAAAGAACTTGTTCCATTCAATCCAAAGGAGCGAAGGAGAGCTTACAGAAAAATGAATACTAAGTTTATCTAACAGTGAAACTTTTCCAACATAACTTTTCTGCAACAAAGAAACCAGGATTATATTGTTAAGACTAATGAGAATGTGAAGTCGGCATATCTCCTAAGGAAAGAAAAATTTTCAAAAATAACTAAATTCAACGCTGACCCAATAAGCCTGACCTTCTACGCGAGAGTAAAGAGATACACAACATAACGTAAAAGGAAGCTAAAATCACCGGAAAATGTTCCCAAATCTCCTTTATCCAATTCATTCATCCATCTTAAGAGAGCTGCATTTGGCTGGTACTCCGAGCCCCACTCAAGTTCTCCATTTCCATACTTCCCTCAAGACTGTGGCTTATGACATTCCTTTTAAGCTCCTGCATTATTCACAAGAAGTAAAGTAGACGAAAAGTTCATTCGAAGGAGCCATTAAATCACTACTTTAAGTTTTAAGTGGGACATCCCTGTAAGGGCGACATAACTTATTCGCATACAGAAAACTTTATGCTTAACATGGACATTTTTAATCAAACGAATCAAAGAGAACTTAGCTAGAAATAGTTTTCTTTTAGAAACGAGTTATAAATATAACATGAATATCATTATCATGAGCCAATTTTGATTTGACGTCGGATGTAGGATACTCCAATTGTTATCTATTCCCTCTACGTTATTTAATTCAAACTCATATCAAACCATATTCTATTTTATTTATTGATTTATTTAAGTATTTTAGTAGTAGCAGTAGTAGTAATTTTGAAATGCTTCGACAGCTAAGGTCATTTCGAACATGACCACCACCGGGAATCGAATCCAGAACCACTTTCACCAGAATCGAACGTGTTATACACATGACTCTCTGGAAGGCCTTCTAAGTATTTCATCAATAAATAAATATATAGGCATTACTTAAATGGTATGGTTTCAATTTCCTCTTTAATTCAAAGGTCGTCAAGCACCTGAGTCAAGGTGAATTATTATAGGAAGAAGATATTCTCGAGATATTTGAGAAAACGCGATTCCACCGATAGAAGTAATTCCTTCATTCTACCTTACGGTAGACTCATGTTCCCAATATTCCCAATTAAATGCAATTTCCTTCGTTTCTCAGTAGCTTACTCCACCCTTTGTATCATCTAACATCTTCGGCCTTCGCATTCTCTGTCCCTTTTTCCTTACATTCTACCTTCGATAGAAGTAATATACGTTGGGAATTCAGTCGGAAGAACGAGGGAAAAAAACGAAAATTGCATCCAATGTTGACTCTCAGAGAGACATTCGCTTCATCGGCGAATGTGAACCACAAGGTATGAAAGATATTAACAAAAGAAAGGAATAACCGAAAAGGCATTCGGAAAGCAATCTATCTCTAGATTCGCTGAAAAATGCGGTCCAAGTAGAGAGGAAGTAAATGAGCAAAAGGAATGTACCTTTCGATATAATTCCGAGATTGCGTCACAAGCCGCAGTTATTAATATCAGGAAAAAGAAGTCTCCATAATTTCCCTCTCCTCACCAGAGATTATCCATCCCTAAAAGCAGCTCTGCCCTTTAGCACTTAGTAAAAAGGGGGACTCAGACGTAAGAAATTGTGAGGGGAAAATAAAAGAGTTGAATTGCGCTCCAGTAAAATGGCGCACCGTTGATTAGTGAGGCCGTCTCCTGTTCGCGAAAGAAGATGAAATTTCATTCCTTTCCACCTCAAGGATCTACAAATGAGAATCGGGTTGGAGCTCGCGGAAAATTATATCTCACCGAAGCCACTCGTGGAAACAGGCAATTGGTTTGATCGGAGCAACGGCGGGACTTCCCTTAAAAGACGAAAAGAAGATGGGTGCTACAGAAAGAACGGCATGACTTCTCTCAGGCATCAAACTGATGTTTCTATATATTTTATTTATTTTAGTTATTTATTTTATTTGTTTTATTTATTTTAATTTTATTTATTTCACCAGTAAACGTACCCGTCAAGCATGACGGAACTTAATTTAGTTTAAAAATATATCTATTATCGTATACATCTGGTCCTCCTAAACACAAAAAAATTCCGACGTACGATCATAATAACTCGATATATTTCTTACCATTATTTATAATATTTATTCTACTGTTTTCAAGTCATGAAAGCCTATATAGGTAAATTTCTTGTAAAAATTATAAGAACTGATTGTCCCCGTGAACTTATATAGGATAATTCATGAAATTAACATTCAACAATTGCCTTAGCCGTCAAAGGGATGGGTCGTTCATTTCCCAAACATTTAACGAAATTTCCGTGTGTTTTATGAAAATCCTCGAAAGTTCGGATCTTTATCAATATTTTACGACTAAAATAAGATTTTATGATCATTTTCCTTTCTTTATACATTAGTCTCAGTTTCGTAGGACCATTGTTTTTAATTAAATTATGTAAAAGAAACAACCTCTGCTGGTAACGAAAACCTATTTTACGTACATTTCTTATGGAAAAGTATACTAACTGATTATCCCCGTACATTTATATGGGATAACTTATGAAATTAACGTAAAACAATTTCCTTGGTCGTCAAAGGGATGGGCTGTTTATTTCCCAAATATTTTACGATTTTTCCGTCTACTTTATCAAAGTTCTCGAAATTTCGAAATTATACGAGTAATTTACGTCTAAAATAAGATTCTATGATTATTTTCGTTTCTTGTGACACTTGTCTCAATTTCGTAGGGCCATTGTTGCTAATTTAATTTTGTAAAAGAAACGACCTCTGCAAGTCATGAAAACGTAATTTACGTACATCTCTTATGGAAACGCATTATGAGCTCCTGGGTTAGAACCCGAGCCTTTACAGAGAGAAGAATAGTTTTCCTGGAGGTTTCAGCACCGTATAAACACAATGCAGTTTGTTTCAGACCTCTAAGTCAAGCCGTTTCTGAGATAAATATGGGGACGGACAGAAGGACAGACATTTGCTTTTTATATATATGATTTATTTTTTTTATTTGATTTAAATTTCTTATTTGATTTTGTCTATTTTATTTACCCATACTCCTAATAACTACGTTCTACGTTTCAAAAAGATTCAATTTCTATAAGCTTTCAACTCACGTTAATTTAAAAGGATAAAAATATAATGGGTTTTTAAAAATTGCCGATGAAAACTTATTTTATTTTTAAAATAAAGCAAAAATAGGCAAAATTCAAGAAGCATTTCGCGGATTCATTAAAACGCGGTTACCTTTTTATCGTTAAGCCAAATTTTATTTCAATTGTTCTTTCCATGTTTGTATATTGTAAACTTTAATTAAGTATTTTTTCAAATAAATAAATTTTGGAATAGTATACAACCTTTAAATAAGGAAAACTCTCCCAAAATCTTACAACCTAATATTGCTATAGTGACCACCTGTATAATATGACCTCTTTTGGATAGTTCCGTGGGATATATACGTATTTATTTTACTGTAATTCATCACAGAATGCTTTGAGACAAGAGACGAGGAGTGAAGTACTTAGCCTCCCTCATTGAGCTAACAGCTCTGAGTGATAAACGTTTACGGAGGTGTAGCCAAATTGATAACCATAACGTCGAATAAGAAATGCCCAACATTAATGCCACCCCTCGGTATCGTTCATAACTGGGTAAATGTCATTATCACAGCCACAAAAAAAACTGAGATGAAAGTACTTAACAGATACATTTTCCTGCATTTCCTCTTATTTTCCTCTGAAAATGAAAGAGAGTAAACATAATCCATTCGGCAGACAAGGTAGCAGGATTCAACAAATGTTTTGCGCTCAAAAAATAATTTGGGCGAAATATGAAGAATTGAAGAGGCTAGTCAAAGGCGCCTCGATTACAAGAAACCTGAAATAGGTTAGCACGGCATCATATACACTTATTTAAACAATCATATGATTTAATTTTATTAGAACCCTGTTCGCGACGTATTTTAATTTGACAAGGCCCAGGTCTCAACCTATTTATACACGCAGGGGACGGCGCGATGACAAAGATAAAATAGGATCGATCAAAGAGGGAGAAACATAGATAAAACAGAAAATGATCTGCATGAAGCCGTTGAAAAAGGCAAACAATCAGATCTCGACAACTAATACAAAATAAAGAAGCAAATTCATTTGATAGAATCACAAAAGAGTGATTCCTGTTCATTGCATCATCTCTTGAAGCAAAACGAGTGTCTTTTGATGGAGCAATGATTGGCGCCAACGATTATCTAGGAAACCTTAGGGACGACATTTTCTCAGCTGTTAGTTCCCAAGATAGATAGATAATCTCATCACGTCATTAACTCATTAACAACGCAATTTTGATGATTAGCTTCTGCAAAATCACACTGTAGCTCCAATATCCTGTGGTTGCTATTAAGTATTTTCTTTGTATTACACACATTAAGCTATAGATGAGCTATTTAATTTATATAGTAAACCTAATGGGCTTAGTAAAGTGTAAACCTTATTTTAGAAAAATCTTGCCCATTTTCGAGCAAATTTAATCATCAGGAGAACGGAGCGTTCCACTTTAAAATTTCGATTGAGAGAAATTTTAGTTTTGAAGGTACCTAAAAACTAAAACTGTCGATGGAAGAAATGCGTATTTTCCGAAAAGGCAGAAGCATGAAACTAAAAATAAAAGACGCTTTTTCTTATTTTGAGAGGTATTAAGAACATTCACTTTATCCTCATTTCACCCTTATTGTTTTAAAATATTTTTTTCTAACCAAACAATTTATTTTCTTTGGTAAAAAGCCTCTACATTCTGCAATCACTAAATTTAAAACGTAATGTTTTAGGAAGTCTGCCTTTTCTCAACGTATGTGCTGCAGTATAACGAGAATAAGTGCGTGTAATGGCAGGATAACCCAAGAAATAGAGAAATGGACTATTGTGGAAAGACAGAAAAAGGATTTGGAATGAAATAGTTTCTAAATAGTTAAATAAATATAAAAATATAAAAGAAGTTTCTCATCATTTTCCTTAAAAACCTGCACCAATTTTTCGGAAAATTACATTTCATTATTGTTAAGTCAAATTTATCCTCCAAAACTTAATAGTGTGAATATTTAAAGGAGCTAAAGTTATAGGGTTACCGGGTATTGACCTGGAAGTATGGTTGACAGGTATTGTTTTTCTCTGACACAAATTACAAAATTAAACAATCTACCTAATTACAGAAATAAATAAATACATAATTAATAAATAATAAATTAAAGAAATCAAATATTCTGCCTAACTCCCATCCTCAATTTCTATATCATAATTTATGTTGAACATTTTTGAGCTTGCATAATATTCTCCATTAAAAAACTCTTATAAAATCATAAGGCTCTTTTGTTTTAAGATATATATAATATTCTTCGCGGAATCTTTATTGTCATAATTAGTGTATGCAGTTTATATATATATGAATAAAGAATGGTGCTATTCCCTGAGAAAAAAACAAAGGTTGCAGACGAAAAAAAGCGATTTTAACGTGTTATTCTTGCAACGAATGCTAAAGCAGGAAATTATCTTGTATAAGACGACAAGAAGACAGTAGAGATATTCAAAGTTTGATAGTTGAGTTCATATGTTAGATTATTAAACAAAAAAAACAGTATGACAACACAATCCGCAATTACAGGAATTACTGTAGCTCACATTGGCAAAACCATCACAAGATACCATTATTTATATAAATCCTAATTAAAGAAGGCCGAAAAGTAGTTTTCCTTCTCAAAGCAATGCTTGAGAGTGAAAGTATTCGTCTTAATCCCTCCGATATATCTTCTAAACTGCGGAGCATCGGCGAAGGTATTCGAAAAGAAAGCGGGCGAAATGATAAGTGGAGCGAAAAAATACGCGTTATTCGTTCAACCGACCATAAATTCGAGGGAAGCAGAAACACACCATCAACGCCGAGGCATTGGGAATGATATCCGTCGCCGTTTGGAAAAAAGGCATCAAAATCCCACTCGGTTATCTCGGAGGGCCGTTTCTTTTACCGCTCCGTATATCTCATCTTCGGCGGAAAATTTTTAATTAATCCTTCTCCTCGAAGAGGTGAGTCTCGGATGGATTCGAATGAGATGGAGTTCGAGGGAAGGAAATGATTCCTTCACTTCGACGTCAAAAAGAAAAAAGGTGGGAAGGAAAGCCTCATCCCCGCACTCTAACGCAAGGAATCACACCTTTGTGGGGATTGATCGATGCGAATACTCCGACCGAAACGATAAAGAACGAGACAGACTGAAATAGAACCTCAAAGGAAGATGGATCCTGGCTCTAAGGTCCGGTACTATATTGTATATTAAGCCTGGAGGCTAACTTCAAGCTTCACTTTCACAAACCGAAATACAATCGATACTTAAGCCTTAACTGGTAGTTAAAATGGTGATTACTACAGCTATCAAATTAAGAGAGATTCAAATATTTAGCTTACGCTCAGAGATGTACCCAAGTAGATGGTTTTGGGGGTTCTACACCCCGCCCCCATGAGAACATAGCCAATAATAATCGAAAGCAACTCGCAATTATGCTATACAATCACCGCTGGAGATTCGCAGGGTATGCATGTTACGTCACACTGCGGATGCCTCCATTTTCCATGCATTTATCACTCCAACGGTGAGGTGATCCGCAGCGGATTAAAATAATTCAGTTTCTATTTTTTACAGATTTTGGGCGGAAGTATTCCTGCCACTGGATTGTAGGCAATGCAGTGTTTATTCCATGGTTAAACCAACCCCATGGACTAATTCTGACTACGCCACTGCTTACGGTTAACTGCAATATATTGTATTGTGAAAACAATATGGCGGATAGCTATCGATGTAAAACTCATTATCGGTGTAAATAGTTTTATAACGCACTCCATACCGCTAACTAGTAGTTAATCTTATTAGGTATTCAAGTGGCGCTACATTAATCAACGGGAGCATACAATTGAAATAGCATTAATTAACCAGCATTAAACTGGAACAAACAGGAAACAAGAAAATTATTAACTTAATAAGCGATATCCGAAACAAATATTCATTAATATTTTCGGTAAATGACCCAATAAATTTTATTCCCTCGCATTAATGAATGTTCAGCTGGACAGAACTATACATCATAATAACAACGCGTCAAATATACATTTTTTGCCTGGTTATATTTGGCTCAATCTTATTTTATACATTCAATAAAGATATAATCCTAAAAAATCGTTCATGATAAGTAATATCGACATGTAGTGTTAACACTATTTCAATTTCTTTACAAATTATTTGAGTTGATTGTAGAATGTACACATATGATGTTGATAGCAGTTGTAGATTTATGTTAATTATAGCCATTTATATTGTATATTAGAGTAATTTGTAATTTATTCAGCTTATCGGGAGGGTTTTTATGAACTATTGTTTTGTAATTGTATATGCAGATCTTTGTAATTTTGTAACTATAAGTTAGTAGTTGAGATTAGTATAGGTTAACGTAGCCATCTGACGCCGCGTCTAACTGCGACGAAACTATATAATGACGATAATAATAATAAAAGCTTTTTCCATAAAAAATAACACAGCGTATGAAAATAATACTAAATACATACATATTACTCATAAATAATAAGATAATAATAATATATGAAAATAGAAACAAATATCCAGACCTTGGAAAAGAAATTTTAAGTATCTGGAATATAAAACAATATAAGTACAACCCATAGTGTTATCAATCACCGGTATAATCCCCAAGCAACTCTCCGATAGTTTAAATAATCTAAATTTATACAGTAACATATTCATTAAAATTCAAAAGACAGTCATTATTTCAAGGTGTCAGAAAATGTTTAAATTTTGGAATATTAATAATTATTTTAATAGCCAATTAATCTCTTTGTGAGTACTTGGTGTTTATACACTTACCCATGAAAGGCCCAACGGAAAAACCTGAGAAACAAAGCCACATAATAATAATAACAATAATAAACTGTTCAGTACATAGGCATAGGTAACAGACCATCACAGTAGATAGACCATCATTGACCATTGTTCACATCATAGGTGATAATGATGTGCTGTGAGTACATCATTATCTCTTTTTTAAATATTTAAGGCACCAAATGTAGACTGGATCCTCTAGATTAAAATAGCACGAGGAATACAAAATATAGTTAAAGAACGTCTATTCCGTGGGAGTCTTTATGTTAACGCCTTCGAGCAGGTGAATTTGAGAACCTTCCACTTCTTCTCTCTGTGGTGTTGAAAGCCCTCTTTAAAGATTTCCTCCCTTCCCTTTTATGCCCCCCTTCATCATCTTTCGTATATCTTTTGTGGGCCGTTTTATCTGATTTTTCCTACTCCTTTTACACCCCTCACATTCTCCTTTCGCTTCCACTACTCTTTACTTCCAATAAATTCCTCTTCGTCGATCACTCTCTCTTCATCAACATCTCTTTTCAATCTCACACCTGCTTCTCCTTATCTCAAATCATCTCTAAGGTTACCCAAACGCAATTTGCGAACACTGACGGCGAATACTGATATTTAGAGTTTGAAATGGGGTTCAGGGGCAGTTGGTCGAAGGACAGCCGGTCGATGGGACTACCGTCGCTAGACATTTGGTCGAAAGACTATTCGTCGCTGAGAAAACTAGTCGAAAGACAGCTTGTCGAAGTGACTACTTGTCGAAAGACTATTCCTTGCCGAGTCAACTCGTCGACGGAAGGGAATACTGTTATTTATGATAAACTTATCGGTACGTTATTATTATTATCGTGTTACTATGGACTACATAAACAACTGAAGGCACTAACTGTCAGTAGAAAAACAAAAATAACGTTATACAAAACTCTCATAAGACCAGTATGGACAAATGGTTCAGAGACCTGGGTGATGAACAAAAATGACGAAAAAACACTAGGGGCATTTGAGCGGAAAATACTTTTAAAAATGTATAGCATAGTCGTATCAGCAGATTTTACGTGTGGTTTTAAGGGAATATTAATATTTAAATTGTCCATGCGTTATTAGTTATTATGATGTAATAAGTTAAATATTTTTATTCTCACTCATCATAGACATATCGACAGATTTTACGAATGTTTTTACGAACCAGGTAGACCTTGATGACGATGTATAGAAGTACCGAGTAGTTGTATTTACCGTTAGCGTTCCAGGTATATCCTCCAGTTTGTTGATAGCTCAATGCATATTGTGGCGAAATCTTTGGATAAACGCGCTGTATTCCCTCACAGTTAGGGAAAGAGGTTCAGTAAAAGAGCGCGGTACTTATTTGATCCATAGTTTACCTCGAAAATCGTTAAAGTGGGAAGAGAGCTGTTAATGTCCCCCCATAGAGTGACCCTCAGTACCACTCTCTGTCTCCAACTCTGCCGGTTTCTAAAGGGCTTCGAAATTCCATTGCATACGAAACCTTGGACTTTCTCTTTCTTATCAGCTACCTTTCTTAGCATTGTTGATGAAGGACTGCAGAACATGTTCCATTTTCTCTGAGATTCTGGAGGCGGTTCCCACGCCTCATAACCAATTGGCGAATAAGAACCTTTAACTTTAAGTTTGTAAGTTATACCTGACTTGATTTCGAGGACCTTCGAATTACTAAAAAAAACACAAAAAAACGAACAAAATTAAAAACTCATGACACGATTTACTCGGTACGCTAACCCAAATCCCCCATCCACCACCATATAGAAGGATAGCGTAACGGAAATGTTAAAAATTCGTGGTTGGGAATCACTAGAGAAAAGGCGGAGGGTAAATCGACTGGTAGGTACTTGTGAGATCTGAGGCTGATACATGGCAAACCCCATCGACTACCGATTTCCTTTGAGACTTTCAAAAATTTACATTTATTTTCTATATAATTCTTATTTTGTTATTAACCTTCAATTTTATTTTTCCTATGCTTTCGCAGGTTTTTATCAACCTCATTCTTGTGTGGGTGTTTTTCTCCACCACCCTCAGTTGTGGCGAATTTTTCCCACCAGCAAAATCTTTTTTTGTTTTTTATGAATTTTAATATTTTTTTGCATATTTTAAATAATAAAAAACTATGTGTAATAAGATTCGAGATTAGGTGGAAGAGAGACCTGCTTGGGCCTTACGTCGCCATTAAAGGGTCAAATAATAATAACATTATTTTTCGTTAATCCCTACGGGAAAAGAGAGGACACTCGACCCCATTTCTCCCTAAACGACGGCAGAATTGGATTAAATCGCTATCCTTCGATTATTTCCACGTTTCCATACCATCTATTCGCCCCTATATTTCCTCCTTTTCCACTCGACCTCCCTCGATCGCCATTCATCATCCGAGGAGGCGCTTTAAAGCTTTCCACGAATATCTCCACTGCCCTATTCATCTCTCTTTCTCCATCTTTCCGTCTCAAAATCTTTTCTCCATCTTTCCACGCGAAGAAAAAAGCCTCGGGCGGATGAATCGGAAGCCTCATCGGTGCGCGTCAATTCGAAACCACATTTCATTCCAACTTTCATCTCATGCATAAGGGCTTATAGTTTTGCGGTTGCCTTAACATGACCGCGCTCCCCACTACGCCGTACTACAACGCGTATTGTACGTATGCGAGGGGGATTTGCCACACGTGGCGGCCCTCCTAGGGAAAAAGGTGAAGTAAAAGAAGATCACGAAGGTTGTTAGATGGCGAGAGAGATCACAGAACAGCAAACAATGAAGGAGGACTAAAGCAAGTGTAAGAAGCACGAAGAACTTAACCAGCAGAAAGTACTGAACAGTGGGTCCCGCCTAGGTTGGCTTGATACAAACATTGTACCCAGACAGCGATCACTAAACGAATAGTTTTTTTTACCTGAATAGAAAACAATAACTTTGTAGAAGTTCCATTTTCCATTTCCACTTTTCGTTTTCCATTTTCCATTCCTGTAATAAGGTTCCACAAAGTACGACTCCTACGCTTGATTTTAGTTTTTTTACCTTTTTAAGTATTTTTTTACGTTCTAATGTGAATTTTTTTCCGTGTAATTAATCTTGTCTAGCGATATTTGGTGAAATACCATATTATTAAAGCAGAAATAAATACTAATCACTAATGCTCGAAAACATTGTTCGATAGAGAAATATATTTTGTGGAATAGTACAAGTGATTGGTATTGCTTTTTTTGCCATGATTGCTTGCAATCATGGCAATGTTATTGCCAACAGCCTACAAATTGATATTCAGATCTTGCATCGACGCATCGATATTTCATATTTTATGATTATTGATTTATAGAAATAAAAAATTTGTTAACATAGTTGTTTCTATACTTTCATACCTCCTAAATCATCACAGCCATGTTTGGCTCCGCATATTACCCGTGTATGTTTCCATATATTTATAACTTACCACCCAGATAAGAATCCAATATCTGCAGATATGTATCTCATTTGTTGCAACATATAATTCCCATATATTTCACATATATGACTTTATATATTTACCGTATATGGCTGCATATATTTCACATATATGGTCACATATATTTGACATATGTGGCGCTATATATTTCCCATATATGTCCCATATACGCCTGCATATATTATCCTTGTTTTCTTCAATAATGTCCCATATATTGCTATATATGGGACATTAATTAAGCTATTGCTGTATAAATCCATATACGGACAATATATTCAATCAGGCCATTTTTAATAGAATCCATATATTTCCACATATTCCACATATATGTGACAAGTACTTCTCTACATGTATATTCCATATATGACGCTTCAGTGTGGGCGGCCCTTAAGGCGTGCATCTAGGAATAATCCCAAGGAAAACGGACAGGAAAATGTTGGACATGAAAAAAGTCCTGGTCTTGTCAGACTTTTTTCATGTTCACATTTCCTTGGGATTAACGAATACCCAATCCCAAACCAAAAAATCCGACTAAGTGGGACTCAAACCCGGGTTGGAACGCTAGCTTGCTAACAACTCCGCCAACGCGGTATTCTTTTTAAATTCGTTATATTCGTTCTGGAATAATCTTTTCATTTTTCCTACTGGAATTTAAGTCTTTGACCCACGCTACGACAGAATCGGGTTTGGTACTCTTCGATTTATTAGTTAGGACGTTTCATCATATCCTATTATTTACAGGCCCTGTCTATTAGCACTTAATTCTATAGCTAACCCTACAATACCATTCCATTCTACCTGTCTTTCACTTTCTAGTTTCGCGTTTCAAGCCTTCCTCCTCACTTCCCTATTATTCTTCCTCACCGTTTGCACCCCTTTGTATTTATCATTATTTTCCCGCCCACAGACGCGAAAGAATCACGTTCTTATGTACTTTTATTTCGGCTGATAGATTATCTTCGTGAGAGCCCTCCCTTATTTTTAACTCCGAGCCCTCGCGCCATGCGTCTCATTTACAAAATTAAACCCGCGGAGGAATGAGAAGAGAAAGTAAGATGTAGTGAGCTACGACTGTCAAATCCATAAATTTCGCTTTCTTATCTCGCCTTTTTGGCGCGAAGAAAAACCATTAAAGTTGTGATTGCTTATACTATTTATCTTTTTCTTAAGATTATCACTTCATTGACCTTAAACTTGAGAATCAAAAGGAACTTGCAAACATAAAAGATTCTTTTGTGTGATAAGTCCTAGCCAGCTGTCAGCGGGACGAATTTTCGGGAAACCGACGTTCCTGCCGCCGACTCAAAACCATCTGCAGGATTGTGTGTCAACAAAGAATAGAGTGACATAACAGTGAAAATGGCCGTCGAGTCGGGGGCCGAAGTATCGGTTTCCCCAGTACTTACCCAACTGAAAACCCGTGAAAATGTCTTAATATTATTCTCCGGGGAAAATTAAGTAAATTCTTTGGTGTCTTACCACGCTAATTTTTAAGGAACTCAATGATTCATGATTCGACCCAGAACCGTGCCAGACCTATCTGCCGCCCGGGTGCAAACATAATTTTCCGCCGCTAAGAATTACATACCAAAACCATTCTCGATTTACAGGTAAAAATTACTTTCAAATACTTTAAAAAACCAGTGTTTTATGACATCGTTCCCAAGCTTACATTGATCACAAGTTATCATTAACAATTAATTATGCATATTCCGTCATGATGACATAGTCATTTGTCATCGTGAAAAATTGTTCACATTCCTATCGAGTATCATTAACATGTTAATGAACATAACCTAAAATAATATGATTTGTATGTAATTTCTCGCGACTAAATATGAGAGTTTCTAATAAAAATTGTGTTGCAACATAAATAACTTCGATTAAATTCACTGAACAAATATTCTATTCTCGTCTAGAGTTATTCCAAATTCTATACTCTAAATGTTTGCCAACCTTTAATTTCACATCTTTCCTAGTCGTCCTATCTCACATTTGTCGTGATAAAGTCGTGCGTATCACACAGAAAACAACAAATAGTGCTGTTGTAATAATAGCATAATTGGCTTCACTTCTGTTACCGCCCCGAAGACGCTGCCGCCCTGTTTTGATGCACCCCTTGCACCCATAGGACGGCGCGGCTGTGGACCAACCCCAGACGATTGAAAGCGATCCATCAAGAAAAAAATATACACAAGGACAAGGGTATAGTTAACATCGGAAGGATATAGATAACTCGATAAAAGTCAGACGAAATAACTTTGCCCTTTCCTACGAAATCCAAAAAACAACTTGGAGGATGTTTTGGCGCCATAGTTTAATTGGTTAAAGCATTCTCCCGGAAACAAAGGGATTCCAGGTTCGACCCCTGGTCCTGTCAGAAGCTAATTGGAAATTTTTAACCTTCGGATTACAATATTAATATATTCCTATGATTTTAACAGTTCAGTATCCTTTAAAAGAAATTTAAGCTGAAAAATGGAGAGACAGCCACAATTAAACACATAGAAGAGTAGAGATGTAAATTTCTTATTTTTGCTGATTATACAGTAATCGCAAGCGTATGGAAGTGACTTTTAAAGACAAGATTCTGAAAAGTAAGCCAGTTCTTTTACCTGCAGCAAGATGTTCGAATCGAGGTTTGAAGGCAAGAGGTTGTATTGGTTATTGCATCCGCCCGGATGAAGGAGGATTCCAGATTCGATCCCTGGTCCTATCAGACTTTTTTATGCCCTTTTTTTGGGGGGATAGAATTATAGTTTATTTATCAACTGAAGGTTTTATTCCTTTTAAAAATTAAGTATGAAGTCATCGATTAAGACGATAAAGTATCCTAAATAAGCAAATTCCAAGAAAAATTTGACACTTATCGTCAAATATAAATCGTAGGTCAGATTGGGTATTAATTAGGTGATATACCACGTTTTTCGGTGACATTTTTCGTTTATGAAATTCTGTCGACTTGACGACCGATGATGAAGTTGAGTCTTTCTAATTCTCTCCATTTTATCAAGATTACACGGTACTCCAATTCAACGGAGCTACTCTTTGACGCTACACCACTATTTGACAATGGGTCGATGATTTTCCAAATTTCTTATTTCATCAAAATTGCATTTAAATTGATAGTTCAATAACAGCAGAAGCATCACTGTGATGGATATAATTATATGAAATTGTACTTATTTAGATAAACTACAAAAATAATTAAATAAATCGTAGCTCGTATAGATTCGGAAATAATGAAGTGTTGAGTAATAGGAAAATATTTCGTATTTTAAATTCGAGGAGTGATGAATTTTAGGCTTGAGAATTATTATCTCTGTTTCGCATTTCCCTTTACTGGAAAATATCCAAGAAGTCATAATGAAGCAGCTTTCCGCGCCTCCCGGACGTACACAGTACTTTTTCCTCGCAGACGAGTAGTACAAAGGGAATGCGTGAGTGACTTTTTAGGATATCTACAAAGTGGAATAAAAGTTTGCCAACTTGAAGAATTTCGTAAAATTCAAAGGAAAACTTACGTCCCGAGGAAATTTGTTAAAAATTAGCCGAGGAATTCAAGGAAGTTAGAGGAAAGACAACAAAGAAACCCGAGCTCTGCTCTCCATCCTGAGGATACCCTTGGAGATAATTTCCTTGCGAAACATGCACAATAATCAGTTTGAGTTACCTCGGGAATTTATTATTCCTGTTTTTTCCGCGATGAGAAAATCCCTCTGCAACAAGTTAATAACCTCAGCTTAAATATTCGCTTTAAGTCTACTCGTACCGGGGACTCTATCCGCTAAAAATATCTCGGTAAATTATTCGAATTAAGTACAAATATGCTGCTTCTATGAGTACAATTTAAAATTAAATATCACCAAGGGTTAAGTTCTCTTAAGTGTAGCAGAGTAGCAGAGCACTTTTCATATTGATAAATAAGAATTAAATCTACGGAGAAGGACAAGATGTGGTAGAAATCTGTTACAGAGGGATGAGGAAGAATGTACTTATTCACGAGAATTTTTTATGGATAACCGGTAATTGCCATCGAAAGTATTTTATGTATGATCTAACGAAGGTAATTTAACACCGAAACCTATTGTCGATATAAAACTCATCTTTCAATAAATAGGGGGTTATAGTATTAACTTGGTTACTTGTTGCAGGGATAGAGTGCCCGATTTCACGTTTACAGGTCCAGGGTTTGAATCCCAAGACTTCCATACTTCCAAAATATTTTTTTAGTACATATGCGAAAGACGTAATCGGTATTATGCGACCCTCTTCTGCTACTTCGGCATATCCGACAATGAACATAAATAAGATGCGAGGACAAGTCGTTTTAGGGACTCATTCTTTCCGCGAGCAATACGCAAAACAATAAAAATAAAGAAATAAAATATAAAGAAGTAGCACGAATGCTAGACGTTCACAACCTGCCACACGCCGAAAGGCGGCTTGCTGGGTATTTATGTGGGTGTATTAATATTGTTTTTCAGTATCATTCACACTTCAGTGGCTTTCGTATCATAGCATCCAGGCTTAGACGGAAGTTTATGAAAGAAACATTTTCCTTTACGCTTTACTAAAACACAGTTCGAAAGTATCCCTAAAACGACTTGAATGACTTGTCCTCGGAAACGATTTTACGCTCATTGCCGGATCGGTTTGAAGTATATATATATATAT
>KZ309005.1:68986-99208 GCA_000376725.2 Ladona fulva
ATATATATATATATATACAATATATTCTTCAACCCCTGAAGATGATACCTTAGTTATTTAAATATGTTCTTCTAAGAATACAAGTCTTTTGATGTTCGATATATTTTAACTCGCTCAGTACAAAAATTAAGATTGATGGAGAAGTATTACAGATTTAATCTCGGATAGCTCAGTCGGTAGAGCATTAGGCTTTTAACCTAAGGGTCCTGGGTTCAAAGCCCAGGTCGGGCGTTTGTTTTTTAGCGTTTCCACCTTGCCAAAGGGCCAAAGCGCAACATGCTTGCAAATAAATATACTCCGCAATAAAGGTCACATAACATTTTGAGTGAATGCGCTGTTATACGCCAAAATAAGGGACAACTAGACACCCTACTTGTAATCATTACTCCTGTTTATATCTGCGAAGTAGAGAATCGTACCTCCTTCTGCCGGAACCTCACAGGTAATATTTCTTCCGTGGCATATATTCATAAAACCGAATTTCAGCAGAGGATTCCAATGTCACTCACTCAATTTGCCCAATACTGATGCTCGTACATTCCTCCAATTCCTTTCATTAACCGATTTCCCTTCTCGGAGTCCCGTTTTTAAAATTACATTTCCCTGCTTCCACGAGATTTGTATATTTTTATCCCGGAGAGGGATCAATGCCAGTCCTTTACAACCTCTCTTAATATTTCAAGAGGGATACACCGTCTCCGGGAAAGCTTTGTTCCTCGAGAGAGTGAATACACTCAACAAGAAAACCGTCTCACACATGATCCGCTTTATTACCACGGCCAACTTTGAGGACGCGCCCCTCAACTGCGTTTATCATTTATTCACGAGTTATTCCGTCGGCGGCGATGTTCCCAGGTGGCGTACCGTTTCCGCCCGTTGGAGAGATGTTCGCTTGAGCAGTTGATGCCGTTCATATCGAAATCCCTTCTCTCGATAGAGATATCGACTGTCACGTACTGATGTCGAAGACGTTAATGGTGCCAATCGGAAGATTTTGGGAGAAAATTTCAATGATATGGGATGGAATCGCCATCTCATCATTTCGCAGAGAAGAAACGTGGGTTACTGTGATAATGGGGATAATTGGACATCAGGAATTATGTATTACACGTGTTGCAAGCCCTTATTGAATTTTCGTTGCTACTGTTAGTAGGTTTTCGCAGGTTTCTAACGCTCCCCTACTCGCGGTAGTTTTATTGTTTCCTAAGTTCAGAATTTTTAACCCATATAACACTTCCTTCCTTTTTACGATTTTTCTTTCTCGCATCTCCCAAAAGCTGACTCTTCGTTTTAAATATTCAACGAAAATGTGCTAGATATAAGAAAGGACTCAAACTCGCCATTGAATAAAGATTTATTTTTATAATTATTAATGTTTTTCCGTTATCGCCATCAAGTGTTATTCATTACATATCTTATGAGATGGGAACGGACTACTGTCAGTTTCCATACAATTTAAATGATTACTTATCCTCATTCAAAAACAATCTAATTAAAGGGCTGGTATCCAGAATCGCAGGCTTTTGGCTGAAATATATGTTAACTTAGACGTTTAATTTTTCCAAGTTGGTTGACAGAGTTTTCGGTACCACCCCTATTGTGGATATTACTATAAGTACGATGGTTATATTCTATTGCTAACTCTGTGTACCTGGCTATTTCTCTGGAATAAAGTGCTTTGAAAATTAACACTTGAGAGTTACCGCTACGTCTATCATTTATCATTCATCCTGTGCAATTTATCAAATCCGGTCTATTGGCTTTAATGGTGATATCTGTCACGATTTCTCTAACCCAGTTTAATTTATTACCACTATCATTTGTATTATCATTATTATTGCGTAATTGTTATTAATGCTATTATTATGTCATGATTATTTATTACGGATTCTGGCTAATCAGACCTTAAGACGATAATAAAGTAGACGAATACCAATTTTCACATTATGGTCTACAAAAATAAAACACAACAGTTAGTTAATCAACGTTTACATACAAAAATTATACTGTGTATTCATATGCGTAATTCAAATGAGAATTTTATTTTTTAAATAATCTGACTCTTGATATTTTCCATAGAAACCAATCTAAATCCATCTTCTTCTTGCAGCTCATGCTGCATGTGATTATTCTAATTTTTTTAAAATATTCCTCTCTTGGCTCAATTCTGGAGTGCGTGACGTAATTGAGTACAAAGAAGGAGTTTCTAGGATCTATTTCACTCGATTTCATCAATATTATGCATGCTTATAAGTGTGGTACGGAAAGTCTGTATTCCCTATTTCGAACTCAAAAGCACACAACAACAGTTTTCTATTTATATCTAATGGAACATGATGGTACAGCATTTTCGTCCAACACTTTTCTTAAAAACACTAAAACATTTAAAGGCCAAAAAAATCTCCGATCTCTAATCGCTGCAGCTATAACTCCTTCTATAACGTTCCAGTAACATTTTCGTATTTACAGTTCGAGTGCATTAAGTTTTATGAGCTATAAAATGACTTCCACATCGTTCAAATTATACCGGTACGCATTAAATTGGGTTTAATTCTATTTCTGCTTATTTATTGCCTTTCGTTATTTGAATTAAAGCGGAACTAACCAAAAGGCGAGAGAGCCTCGAGTTTCCGAGATAATTTTCTCCTTTATCGACGACAATGAGCTCAAATTCCAGAATTGAGTTAGGTGGAATTTTTCAATCCAAAATTAACTGCAAATGTAATTCTGAATAACGAACGTCAGGAAAGAGCACAATTCCCTCCCTTCTTGCTGATATTTTACTGCTGTAGAGCAGCTTTCCTAAGTCTAAACTAAGGATTTGAACCGACGAATTAGTTTTCTTCTGTGCCTTTTTTTAAGCTACCTGTTTTTATAAATATTGTTTGACAACGGTTAGATGTAAGAGGAGACTTTGTAGTCTCAATCTCGCCGCAATAAATTCGATTTATTATAATTTTATTACTTGATCAAATGGTTTTCGAACACAAATCCAAAAAGAAAAGACATTCGTATTTAGAGAAGTGACTCAAAAGCCTGCGGAAAGGTGTTAATGATAATTTTAAACGAAATGGTTGAGTATCAGGAGACAAAACCCAGATGAATATGGAACGACTGAGGTGAAACGAGTTATTATTCTGAACAAGAAATATCCAGTAGTTTGAAAACGTTCGTTCAGTATCTTTCTACTTTTAGGACAAAACATCTAACGGAGAAAACGGAGAAATGGCTCTTTAAAATAGAGAATATTTTTACTCAAGGTCCCCTATAACGAGAGACAAGATTATTCCAATGCGTAGGATGCCGTAAAGCACATATTTTTTCAATGTTCATACTTGAATGGAACGGTAAGTGGTCTTGTTCAAAGTTTCCCAGAAGGAAACATCCAAAGGATATAACTTCTATCATTTTATTCATGCTCGATTTACTCTCCTTATCCTATTATTCGTCCACAATCAAATCATTATCTTTGTTTATACGTAGCGAATTGATTGTCCGCAATCACAAATTCCACTTCTTGTGTCTCTAGTAGTTACGAGTAGTTAGTAGTTACGAGAACGACTAACAAGACTACGGATTTTCTGCTAAATAATACTGACATTCGCATAATTCAGATGTTTTTTACATGACATAGAGCAGTTCGCAATGAAAATGTATCTCATCTCCATGATGCTCGCATCATTTTCCACGCATAAAATACAGGTAAAAGGCCTCTCTTGGAAAACTCCCAGTACTTCTTTAAAAAAATTCTGTTAGTATCAATTTCGTATCGCAAATAACCTTCCATAAATAGAGCATAATGGTAGGCTTCCGATACCCAACGCCCACGAGCCGTGTGTGGCTCTTTAATCAATTTTGTGCGATTTTTAGTACTAAGCAGCCATATATTTGCTTCGAACCCATCCACCATTCGATTTAGGGAATTAGAGGAAAACGATTTATTTTAAAAACATGCCAAGTAATAGGTGTAATTCTGTACTAAGTACTACGGCATTTAATTAGCTACGGTATTTACGATATTTAATTATTTCATTCTCAGTGCGCAATGCACTTTCAGCTGGGATAACAGAAACGTTATTTGTGACTCCAAAATCATTCCAAATACTGTGAAACTAACCTTTAGCGGAATCGTATGATACCGTAAAAATTTTCATTAGTGGACAGTTTTTCGTTATGTAAAGGTTTGAGTCAAACATATGCTAACTCTAATCCTGCTGGTAAGGACCAAGAGTTCTTTCCGGAGAGGGACAAGTTTAATGAACAAGTTTCCGAATATAGTTTCCATTAAGCACAGTTTCTAATCTATTAATGAGGCACGCTAAGGCAATAATCTCGGAAACTTTCGGTTACTACTAATGAACAATATTACCAAATCATGTCTTCCGAGAATTCAATCATGTTAACTGACAGAAATTCCTTGATAGTTAAATCATACTTTTTTGAAGTAGTTATTCGAACCAAAATTTTGCCGTTATCACACTCCACTCAGACTTACATCAATATCTAAAATTTGAATCGATAGTTGAAAGCCTCACTTCGTGAAAATTAATAACAAAATATATAAAATTTGAAAAATCTTCATTTTATTCTAAATGATCGGTTTCGCCCTCATAGCGCTGAGCTCGGGTACGTGTGGCGTGCAGTATAGCATACATAATAATATAATACAATACATTCCATTTGAACAAACAAAGATAAAATTTACCCTGAAATCAAGGATTAGGATTTATCAGGGAGGCACAAGCTCGACTAAAGTTGCAGTATAGTTTCTAGTGACTGCTTTACAGTATACACTGGGCAAACAAGCAGAAACCTGCAGAACAGCATTAAGAAACATAGTCAATACCTTCGTTAAAATTCTAAAAAAATCCTATTCCTCATCCGCCACACAATTCCTACATGCTATCCAAATTCTTCCATTTCTAAGATAAAGGGACAAAGGGATAAGTAGACCACCAGGAACAAGTAGAAATTTTGCACCAAAGTAAAGGCCACAATGAAATTTCCAACAAATACCTTTTTCCAATACATTCCCCGCTGCTCTCCTCAGTTTACATAGATCCTCCTTTTCCTAACCATACCACACTCGCCTCTATACCCGATATACCTTTCTCCCGATACTTTAATTATTCATTTGATCTTTCCCATGTATGTTAATGTACATATACTGGACTCTTTGAGAGTTCATAATCTTAGGATGACGTTTTGACATCGAAACCGGTCCTTTCTCATGAAACTATGGAAAATTTACAGATTTAACTTTTCTGCTGTCATAAAATTTAATTCTACATTGATCTATGAGACGTTAAACGTGTATCCGATAAGCTCAAATCCTAGGAAGGAATGCGGTCACAATCACCACTTTCCACCCTACGGAAGGGTGTCCATCTTAGTGTTTGCCACCTCTCTCTTGCGACCTCTTTTTATACGGGTGATTCCCAAATTTGATCAATTTACAACATTTAATCGAATGTCAATGCCATGAATTTTCATCTTATAAAATTAATTTAGTAAAATGTTTAAAATTATTAATTACCTTTGATAAAGCCTTCAGTGTAATTGTGTTCTATTTCTATTCTTTTCTTAGTAAAACTTAACCGCCGCTTTAGTGAAGAGTGTGCGGATGTGACTTTTAAAAGCGTCCGGAAAAGAAAAAAAGATAGAGTATGTTTGAGCGAAAGGCGATAGCGACGTAGAACAAGCTGAAGGATTACGGGCTTATTCTCGTTAAAAGGGATTTCCGTAATTGAGAGGAGGGCATTATCCGTGAGGAAAATAATTGGTAAATGTTTACGAAGAGGGAGATTAAGTCCTCTGGAGGGATTTTAAATATTCTCAAAACCGAACATTTTCCAATTAAATTCAAACGGGCATTCTGAGCACAAGTGATTGGATAGAAAAAACGGACTGATGTCGAGAAAGAACTCGATTTTATAGTACAGACTTTACCGGTCACAGCAGATGAAAGGTTTTTCTTCGGTCTCATATCTCTATAACAATGATTAGAAATATTTAAAGATAACAGAAAACTAATTTTCGAGCAAAGGGATCCGTAAAATGAGATTTCCAATAGGTTCAGGAGATATCTCAGCGCATTTTACAGAAGAGTTGACTTCCGCGAAGATCTTCCGGGAAAGATTAGAAGAAATAAGTCTTTCTCGATAAATTCAAATTTGACATCATATCCCATCCGAGACAAACATAAGTTAGCTTAACGATTTCCACAGAAATCAAGCGGGATAAATTTGAAATTTATTAGAAAGAAATTCTTTTTTTGGAATACTATATCAGCTAATTAAAAATGATTTTATAATCGTTTACATCGCATAAAAGAAAAAGTAGTAGTAATATCCCAATTAGTTACTAAATGAATATAAAACCAATAAAATTTCTAAGAACGTTCAAAGAAGGGATATTCTTTACAAGGAAAAAATATATGTATCGAAAAAGAAACCGAAATTTAAATATTTTTTAATCGCCTTCAACTTCAGTGATGTAAAAACCATAAGGGTGTAAGGGTTTATCAACTACAACTATGACTCTTAGCTATAAGTCAAACTTGTTTTTTGTATTTGACATAATTCCAACATTTGGGCATTTTAGCGATGGGCGGTCTTCTAAATTTTTAATTTCTCATTTCTTGAAATTAAAATAGCGAAAACGAAGGAACTAGAAAAAAAAAGGAAAATGAATTATGAACGGAATAATGAGACATGGAATATTCCATAAATCGAGATTTTGGTGATTACTCATAAATTGGAACTGAGTTGTAATAGAACAAATTTGGGAGGGATAATTGCTGAATGTGCGGAAAAGCTGACACTCATACCTTTATGACCTTCCCTAATTGAATGCGGTGTTTAAACTACGTTAAATATGCTTAAAAATTATAATCAATAAGCAAGTATTTGATTACCTGATGGAAAACACATCATAATTGTTAACTATCCAGAATACGAGAGGAAAGCGGTTGTTTATAGTCGATCTGCTGTAAGCAACATGCAGGTTGCTTGCGCACATCTGGTTAAAACCAGAGGTACGTAAACAACCATTAGGAGCCAGGGGGCTTAGCGCAGGTAGTTGACGCTCCCACTAGAGAAGGAAATATTTTAATCCTGTTCCTGATTAGACCAAGTGACTCATTAATAAAGACTTAGGTAGTCGAGGAAATAAGCGATCACAAAGCCGTGGGTATGGACACTCTTTGAGAAGCGCATATGAAAAGCGACGCAAAAAAATGTATGCGATTATTTATAAAATGCAAAATGGATGAGAATCAAAAAATTCCTCACCGGTAATTTTAAGGAATGGGTTATCAAGGGAAACGGTATTGATAAAATTTGGGATAACTTAAAATTGATCTCACTGGGGCAATCGATAATTTCATTTCTATAAACAATCCATAGTTAAAATCCTAACCCAGATATTATGAAATAGTTCCCAGACTATTATAATCATCAAATTAGGAAGTTGAAGAGAAAGACCAGGAGACTTCATCGATACAGGCGTAGAGGGATGGAATATGAAGATAAATACAGCCATACGTTCAAGACATTATTACGGGAGAAAACTTAAGCTAAGGGCAGTTACTTGCAAGAGGAGGATATGACATAAATCTCCCCAATTATCATAAAAATTGGTAGGATGATAGTACTCAAAATGTCTTTAACGAATTATTACCCTTGGGTGTAAAGTGAGATAGTTTCGGCGTTATTTTAATTATTTACGCCTAAACTATCGAGTACCTACATCTAAGAGGGCGTAATTCGTGAAAGCCATATCGATTACTATTATGCTACCAAAGTTTATCAAAATCGACGGGTCATATGTCCTGCCCTCCCCTCATGAGAGGAAAACTGTAAGTGGGGGAACCTGCATAAATACCTAAGGAGGATACGCAGATGAAGGAAAACGTTATACACGTAGACAAACTTGAACAAGCAAATAGCAAATAAAGAAATAGACTTGATATCTCGATGCATGAGAACGATTTCGGGTGTATTAGGATAAGGGATAGCGACATCTCTAAGAGCAAAAAATGTTCAAAATCGTAAGTCCCCGGAGGGAACCGCGTAGTAGACCTTCAACCTAAGAGGAGAAACGATAGTACCCTACCTCCAAATATTGCTCCTGGAATCCCTAGATAACGGAAAAGTACTGTCGGACTGGAGGACAATTGTAGTGCCAATTCACAAAGAGGGTTTCACAAATGTGAAATAGTTTAAAAACCGTGGTCCCTAAAGAAACAGAGAAACTAGTGAGTAATTACATTTGCGAGTTCTAGGACTCGAGAAGATGGTTAAGCGAAGAGCTACTGGGTTTCCGTAAGAATTATTCATGATACACGCAATTAACTGCTTATGCGTAGGACATCGCCGAGACGTTGGTTGGGGGAACAGAACGATGCAGTTGTCGCTGATTTTTCAAAAACATTTGATAAGGTAGATCATAGAATGTTGATGGAAAAAGTTAAGTAGGGAATAGATGTAAGAGTAGTTAGATAGACATTTTAATTTTTATCCTATCGTACGCTAAGGGTAGAATGGAATTAAATTATATAAGGAGGCAAAAATTGCGTCACGTGTCCCTCAGGGAAGTATTCCTGGACCGCTGCTGGTGTGAATATATATTAATGATTTGGCAGTAAATCTGGAGTGCATGATTAGGTTGTTCCCAGACAATTGCTTAATTTGTAGAGATATTGAGAGTTTAGAAGGTTGCCTTCTTCGGCAAGCGGATATGGACGAAATCGCTCACTGGACTGATTTTTTTTAAATTGCACTAAATACAGGAAAAACTAATCCGTTTTCATTCTGTAGAATTAGCAATACCTTGCATTGGGGTACATATTAAATGGTAGTATTGTGACTAAAAGTCACGGTCGTTAATATCTCGGGGTAACGTTAACGAAGGAGCTGCAATGGGAAACACATATTGATAGCATAGTGTCTAAAGCTTATAGAGCCTGCACTTAATTGTAAATTTATTAGGAAAAGGTACTTCGGACTCAAAAAATAGCGTAAAAATTCTTAATTAGGCCAACACTGGAGCATGACGCAATACTTTAAATCATCCGCAAGCAGTGAGACTGTTTAAAGAAGTTGAGATGGTGAAGAGAACAGAATAATTTCTAAAGTGTAACAGAAATTATTCTGTAGAGTATAACAGAAATGCTGAAAAAGCTAGGCTGGGAAATTAGGAAACAGAAGGAAAATCAACAGGTTAGGGAGACAATGGTGCAGCGAAAACTATAATCTGCATACATTCTTATTTTAGTCGTGAAATATTGATATAGATCCATAATTTTGAGAATGTTGATAAAATACACGGAAAATTCGAGAAATTTATAGGAAATAACCCATCCCTTTGACGACTAAGGTCATTGTTGAATGTTGATTTCATGAATTATCCTATATAAGTACACGGGGATAACCAGTTCTTATATTTTTCTATAAGAAATCNCAATCCTAGGAACGCTTGTTAGGATAAAAAATAAATTGGTGATTATGAGTGAGCGAGTGAGCCACGATGAAGAAATCTTCAAAGAAATCACAAGGCAACAAGCACGAGGTAAAATAATCAACCGCTTACAGGTTGATTAAGGAAGCCTTTAGTGCGAATCTCGCTTACGACAGACTGACAGACAGACTTACGACGTTGTTTCTGGCTTAGGAGGACTATATGTATACAATATTAGATAAATTTTTAAACTAAATTAAGTTCCGTCATGCTTGACGGGGGCGTTTACTAGTAATTATATAAAAATCTCACACAAATAATAACAGGTTTACGCAAGCTATGTTCTAACTTCGTATAAAAGAGGTATGAATCGGTTTAAAAAGAGTGTAGTCAGAATTGTGCAGGTGATAATATAAAAAATATATCATGTACAATTACCAATTAAAATTAACCAAATATCTACCGTAATCTTCATTTAAAAAAGCGAACCGTTATAACGCTGTCAGACTACGTTAAAAGTACATTTCATAAAAACAGTATTTTCGATAACACCTCCTAAAATAGTCAGAACGGTGAGGGCTGCTGCTCAAAAAGCTACCTATTCTTCTCACACAAAAACATTGGAATCCCGTCCACACGAGAGGGCTAAGTTGGAATAATCCCGTATCCATGTCCATAAAAAATCGTGAGTTATTCCATCAAACAAGCCGCGGAGTGCAGAAATACGCCCTCCGCTTCCGAGCTGTCGTTTGTCGCTGTTTCCATCAACCGCAAGTCGAGCGCACATTTCTCGCAAAGTGACAGAAATCAATCTTCTTAGAAGCGCCTCGTGGCTTTTCATTGTGATTCCAATCCGATCCGTCAGACCAAAATAGAATCCCATCGCGAATCTTGGGCTTGTTAACTCAAGTGGACCGAAATTTAGTGTAGGGTAGGAAATACGGTTCGAATCAAAACAACGTTGATGTAATGGCTTCTGGGGAGGAAGAGCTGTTAGGCTCTGCTAATGGATCGGCTCATTCCGTATCGCAACCTTCATCATCCGTCGACCTTATTAAGGTCATCAGCCACAAGGGTCCGTCTTTGGATTTCAATTCGCAGTGGGATCACGGAGAAATTAATAAACTAAATCTCAGAGGGGAAAAAAGATCGATGAATAGAACGATTGACGAATAATCAAAAAACGCTAGGAAAAACAAACTCGTGAATAGATTTCAGGGAGGAGGAAGACGGAATCTGTAAGGTCAGCTAACAAAAACAAAGTGGTTTCATGTCCGTTTCTCCTTGGGAATTTTCCTAGGTGCACGCCATATCGTGCCAAGTCACCTAAACCCTTTTCCTCGAGGAAGAAAATCTAACGTGTAGGCAACTATATCACTCCTGGCATTCTCTCTTAGGGAAAGCAAGAGTTGGCTTTCATAATGTTTCTCGTTCACTCAATTCTCCATACTTTGAAGGTACCAAGAGCTATGAGAGGGGAATGAGGCTTAATAAGCAAGATGAGGAGTGAGATATTTTCCCATACTTCCCAGCCATGCATAAATCATTCGCTTCAAGCAAATCCACACATCTATTCCTGTATTCTTGTATACTCGTAAATTATGTCTGCATTTTTCCTCAGAAATCATTCAACGCATTCACTAGCTTTTCCTCAGTCTCCTCCTTCCTTTTGAACCACTGATATTGTCTCCATACATATTTTAAACATTCTGCTTCCTTCTATGCTTTACAAACCAAAGGCAAACAAACGCCCCTTTATTAGTAAATGATGTCAAGCAGCGTCGTACTGAAATAAGTTGAAGAGAAGAGTATATGATGATGGATTTATCAGCCCGAAATTCACTAAAACTCAAAATTAACTAAACTTGCACAGTTAAGCCGCATCTGGCTCATAACCTGTCAAGCAGCGTCGTTCTGGAATAATTTGAGGAGAAGAAGAGATCGCAGAATAGATGATGATGGATCTATTAGCCCTTCGTCACCGCTTCACACATCTACATAAACGCACATCACGAAAACGCGCGAGAATAATCGTCAAACAAAACCAACAACTGGAGTAAATAGGCAACCACGTTAAATGGCGCGAAAATATATAAACACTACAAAACAAAATTATTTTAACACAACAAAACTCTTTAAACAACATTGAAAAATAAAAACACAATCTGACTCCGTCCACAGAAGATTGTGTTTACATTTACTAATCATGGAAAAGTTACACCACATATCGCCAGAATTGATTCATTAACGCCCCTTCTATAATCTAGAAATGTCGATTATATACGATTTTTCTCCTCGTATTCTATGTTCGTGACACGGTTTTCTTTTAGCCCTCGTTCATCCATTTTCCTGTCATTACTGATTCTGCATTCTTTGACTATACTCGTACACGCGATGCACGTGAAACATATGTGATAAGTCCTACGAGTTCTGTAATTATTTACAAGCGAATAGCGTAAGTTAAATACTATTGTATGCTGTACGTATGAATATGTTGATTGTAAAATTTACATTAATTTTGACATTAACTTTTCTTTCGGGAGTCGATTTTATTGTACTTAGATTTAATTTGAACTGTATTAAAACTGTACTGTAATGTCAATTGTATTAATTGTGTATTCCAAATTTTTCCATTAAATACTCAGACATTTTCTCGCTCTTTTTTATCCCCCATCTCATGCGGGTGCTTACAAAGCGAGGATTTTGTCTTCATCCCTCTATTGAGAAAATTTTCCCTCTTAAGCCCAAACCTTTTTCTGTAGTGGATTTTTTTTCTTTCTCCGAATTCTAAACATAAAATTAAGAAATTGGCAATTAAGGTTAATAGGAAAAGATGCCACCTTAGGCTTAATCTAGCCTTTATGATGAGTTTAATCATTCATGCCTTTGTTAATATTAGAGAATCTTGGAGAAAATACGGTTATAAGAACAGAATAAATCTACCTCTTTTATTTAAAATGGAATTCTAAAGCAGTAATACGAAATTTTTAAATAAAAGTAAAAATGTAACAGTAAAATGCGTGGTGCTCAGATGTCGGCTCCAATCCTAGGAACGATTGTTAGGATAAAAAATAAATTGGTGATTATGAGTGAGCGAGTGAGCCACGATGAAGAAATCTTCAAAGAAATCACAAGGCAACAAGCACGAGGTAAAATAATCAACCGCTTACAGGTTGATTAAGGAAGCCTTTAGTGCGGATCTCGAACGGATTGAGTTCTAAATTGGAAACAAAGTATTGCGGACAGTAACTCAAGGTCGTAGCAAAAACCAAGAAGATGATTCTCATTAGCATAATTACGATAAGATTGTGATTTTTAGGAGCCTAAATCATTTTGCGATTTCTTTAATTTCGCAATGTTTCACATTTTTTGATCTTTGTAATTTTATTTCGAAATGTTTCCAATAAAATTTGCCTTCGTTTTTTCGTACTCCGTTTCGTATCATTTTTACTATATTTTCGCTGTTTCTTCATTCCTCCTTTCCTATGAGTGAGATTTTCTGCAAAGAACGTTTTTTCTTCGTCGACCTTGAACATAAGAAGCATTTCTTAAAAAATGATTTTTCCATTAAGGTTAGGAAACGGGTAAGGTTTGCAAAGTATAATGAAACGACCCAAAACATCAAGTAACATAACTTGGCATATTGGCGCTAAAAATATAGTTAATCTAATCTAATACGAGGAACCCTGAAAATAGCTAAACTCGAGTAATATCACCAAAGGTAGGGCTACGTTGAAATCACTTAAATAATTCAAAATAATGAGTATTCTAATAAACTTCGCCATCAAATTAAAGGTCGAAGACGCTTCTACATTAAGAACGCCAAGGGACGTTCTAAATCTCTAATTCGTTTACAACCGTGTTCTAACTTTTTTCCTTTGGTACACGAATTTCAAAAATGTTTACCTATATAAAGTAGTATAAGGTATATATAACGTAGTCTATTGTCTAAATTTAGATTTATCAACTTTTCCTGTCTAACGGAACAATTATAATCCACATGTGGTTTCCAACTCCAAACATTATACTAATCAACCACCATTTTTATTAAAGAATTGTCATGTCACCAACTGTGTAAAAAGTATCAATACAAGAATTATAGAGGTATGAGGGTAACTTAAATTTCTACAGAAAATATCCGCCCCTTGGGATAAATTGTTTGGACCGAGTAAATCAACAATAGGAGGCGTCCTTGAGGACTACCGGTTGGGAACCAATTTGGTAGCGAAGTAAAGCAGAAAGAAAGTTTCTAACAGAGACAGTACAACTATGAATGCAAAATATGGACAAAAGATGAAAGAAACACCAACATAAAATACAAGAAACAAAAAATTAACATGTAATAAGATTTGAAAATACTCTTTCTAACTGCCTGTTTATAAAATCAGAAACAGTTTCTGAATGTATCTCTGCAAACACTGCTCTCCGAATAATGATTTTATAACTTCACCTTAAAATGAAAAATTTGTATTAAAAAATCAAAATATGTTTAACGTATCTTATATTGAATAACTCGTAGCTGAACTATAAAATGGCATTTGTGCTGTGCTGCTCTTTAGAGGGAGAAAAGAAAATCAGCACTTATAAAGTAAAGGTAAAAAATACACCTACCATAAAATTTGCTATCTGAAATGCAAGTTCTTCATTCAACGATTGCATTTTCAGTGTAAGTAATGCGACTGATACATGGCTTATTTAACAATATAGATATAGCTTATCTGTAATTAATTTCGGTGAACCATTCTGTTACATAGATTCGACGATTTTTAAAACAATCTTTTCTCCTATAAAGCCTTCAATGGATTAAACTTCTGATGTTTATTAGCACTGTGCTGACATTTGAAGAGTAATTTTGAAAATTTTGATTCTTCCTTCTCCTCCTACTTTATGCTGTACCTATTTTACAGTCAGTAATTTTGCTTGCAAACAAAATTTTGATAAATATAAGCAAAAGGAAACCTAAACGTTAACTCTTTGCCACTATGGAAAAATTCGTTGTGATTAAAAGTCAAAATTATTAACTTGATCTTCAGTACCTTACTTTTATTAGAAATAATTCACTCCCTTTACTTTACTCCCATTAAATCATTTTTATTGATATAGAAGAATAAGTACAACCTCAAGTTAAATTCAAAATTTCGCTTCAGGTTAAGTTAAATTTGACCACCAAAAGAATCATTCCGCAATTAAGTTCAACCTTTTAAGCCTTCTGAGATGTGCTTTAGTTTAACTACAAATGCTCACAGAAAAGAAACGTGCATAGAGAACATTTTATTGTTAAAGAAATATTAAACGTTATGCTGAGTAGCCTCTGGACAAACGGAGAATTCTAAGAACATGGCCACTTTAAGAATCGCTTGGACTTGATGCTGAAATGTTTCTGAACAAAAAACTGGAATCTTCCGTGCTTTGATATTTAACCTTTGTTTCTATGGAGACTATCGTTTGGTTGATCTCTGCTGAAACTTCCGTCCCAACTGAAGGGCTTTAGCATACGCTTCTCTCGAAGGCATTTGAGCCCCTCCAAGCATTAAATAGTCTTGCTCTTATAGACTTTCCTTCCCTTCGCTCCGCCTCTAACCCTCTTTCTCTTCCCTTCTTCATCCTTACTCTGCTTTTATACGAATTCGCCAGCTCAAAAATCTGCTATTTTCTGTGTTTCCGATCGATAGGCATAAAAAAGGCGAGATCCAAGAGGCAATTCTCCAGTGCTACGGTCACGTAGACTTGTGATAATGTATCCGAGATTTCTAGTAAACTTCACACTATATATATTTAGATGTGTGTATACTTATTCCGATAAAAAAACATTCAATGCAACAGAATAAGAAGTTGTAGTAGTAGTATTATTGTTAAAATTGCTACGACTGCTGTGGTCATTACGCACATATGGGCTTCCACCGGGAAACGAATACGGGACAGTTTTCATAAAAGTCGAACGCGTTACCCACATGGCTATCCGTGAGCCTGCACAAGATTAAGTTAAATAGTGTAACATATTCTACGAACATATGTCTACGATGACAGCTTGATTTCGATCATGTATCAGAATCTCACATCGAAATATCTATTTTGACTAATCGAATCCAGAATGTAAATCGAAACAAATTATTATGAAATTGAGAAACTTACCGCAGAAATTTAACATAAATCCTTATCTCTGTTATCGACTACCGTTTTCTACCCGAAATGGCACCAACATTTCGAAATTTAATAGTAAAATTTATAATTATCATGCCCAAGGACAAACTGGCGTAAAGATCTGACAAGACCGGTACTCGAACCCGGATCTTTCACTTTCCGGGTGATTGCTCTAGCCAACTGCGCTATCATATCAGAAAAATTATACATACCATTCGGGAGACTTTGTAGAGAAGGGCGAATAGTATTCCTAATGGAATATTCCTAGATGTACACCTTAACGTGCAAATTTACCTTTCATTATTTTCCTTGTAATAATAATAAATTCAGTATCATTTGCTTGTAGCCAATTTATCACTTAATGCTCAAGAAAGAATTTCTATCACGAATAATTTGCGGTAACAATTCTGTCGACTTCAAAAGTAATTTTTTTTTTCAAAAATGAAGAAATTGAAAGAGAAGAAGTCTGCCGCAGCCGGGAACCAAACCCGGGTCTTCCACTTTCCGGGCGGGTGCTTTTTCCTCTAAGCTACCACGACAAAACGATCCCTTCTTCAATTTCTTGGAATCTTGGGTTCGATTCCCGGCTGCTGCAGACTTTTTCTCTTACAATTTCTTCACCTAAACTCAAGCATGTGAACCATGCGTTCTCGCCGCTTATCAAAAATGAAGAAGACAAAATAACCCTGCATCTGATGAACATTGCGTGAAAATATGAAATAGCACATGGAATTATCATGAATCGGCCAACTGCTGTCACTGTCTGATTTAAAGAAACTACATCAAACCGATTTATTTTTTAATATTTCCATATTTCTTACTTAACTATACATTTCTATTGCTGTTTGTCTAGCCCTAAAATAGTGATTATTAATTAATGAAAGAGTTCCATATAGCAGCGTTAAAATTTGTAAGCTGCTGATTCCTATGGGTGAATTTTGACCTTTTGTAGAACTCAAGACCATATAGGAAAAATGTTTAAATTTTACGTTTTCGGAGGCTGCTCTGCTTACAATATTTGGATTCTCAACCACCGTTCCGGGAAGTACTAAAAATAAATTTCTGAAAATCCGAACGATGCATTCTCACTGGGAAAAGTAGGGAAATCAGGGCCATCTAGGTTCGTTAATAGCTAAGATCGATATTTTATCTTTTATGGTGGTTTCCCGTTAGTGCCCATAGGATAAAAACCAAGTCAACTTCGATCGTGGTTTAGAATTTGTACCCAGTACATACCTGAGAATCGTCTTCGTAGAATAATTGCATAAGTTGCGACCTTCATAAATTATAACGGAAAATATAAAGAATGACTGAAATGTAAGACAATTAAATTTAATGGCGAAAACCTATCACATTTGAGGAAAAAATAGGATAAAATATTTTCCTGCGTGGAAAATTTCGCTATCTGTATGGTAATATCCGTGTATGCGGGGTTACCTTGGACCTTTAAATACTAATTTTGTTTAAACAAAGGTCTATTGAGTTTAACGGTCAGACACGTGTATGTTATATTAGAGCAAGGAACAAACCCTAAGAGTTTCTGAAATAATGAAAACTTTGTAATGTCCACAGGAATATAATTGAGCGACCGGTTTCAGCACAGATCATCAGGTGAATATACAGAGAATGCAGCACTTATATATGTTTGTCAATTTTAGAAGGAAGGGTGTGGAGAGGGGAAGAGGTCATAAACGTTATTTCATTGGTTAGATTTTCGGTGGACATGATCTCTATGGCCTCCCACGCATCTAGCTTCCTCCCTTAGGCTGCGAGCAGAGAAGCATGGGAGAAAAGGAACTGTGATGGCTATTTATTCATTTATTATGTCGTTCCACGAAGTAGGGCCAGAAACGATTGATTATACCTGAGAGTTTCCTTCGAATCTGTGACACACAAACATGGTGTACCCCTTGTAAGCCTGTACCATTTGCTGACAACGATTAAAACGATTCCAGTAGAATGCCCTATCTGAATGCNGAAAAATATAAAGAATGACTGAAATGTAAGACAATTAAATTTAATGCCGAAAACGTATCACATTTTAGGAAAAAATGGGAGAAAATATTTTCCTGCGTGGAAAATTTCGCTATCTGTATGGTAATATCCGTGTATGCTGGGTTTCCTTGGACCTTTAAATACTAATTTTGTTTAAACAAAGGTCTATTGAGTTTAACGGTCAGACACGTGTATGTTATATTAGAGCAAGGAACAAACCATAAGAGTTTCTGAAATAATGAAAACTTTGTAATGTCCACAGGAATATAATTGATCGACCGGTTTCAGCACAGATCATCAGGTGAATATACAGAGAATGCAGCACTTATATATGTTTGTCAATTTTAGAAGGAAGGGTGTGGAGAGGGGAAGAGGTCATAAACGTTATTTCATTGGTTAGATTTTCGGTGGACATGATCTCTATGGCCTCCCACGCATCTAGCTTCCTCCCTTAGGCTGCGAGCAGAGAAGCATGGGAGAAAAGGAACTGTGATGGCTATTTATTCATTTATTATGTCGTTCCACGAAGTAGGGCCAGAAACGATTGATTATACCTGAGAGTTTACTTCGAATCTGTGACACACAAACATGGTGTACCCCTTGTAAGCCTGTACCATTTGCTGACAACGATTAAAACGATTCCAGTAGAATGCCCTATCTGAATGCAGGAAACCCGGAAAAATACTTAAATGAGGCTACCATAGACAGGGGCAAATCAGCCAAAAAAATCGCATAGAATACGGATGAGTACGCGATGCCACTGTTGCACCAGAATTTACCCACTTGGCAGGATTAAAATTAAATCTCCCCACCTAAGATAACCGAGGAGACCGCGCTTTTCTGCAGAGGAAGAATCAAACGCTGAAGACCAACTTCTTGGACCGCCTCAAGTCGCTTCATCTGGAAATCCCGCCGCAAAGTCGTGGTCTTTCTCTAATTTCCAAAGTTTGCCCGTTATCCAATTACCGTTCGAGGATTCCTTTTCTGTCGACAGAGGCACTGGCGTTCGCTGCTTCTTGATCGGCTCATACATTCGGAAAAGGGCTGAGAATAACCGCAGCTAGAATCAATCACATTGTAGATCGAACTTCCAAGAGGAAGTGTTTAATTTATGCGGTTAACTTTGCCGCTTCCGCCGCTTCTTGTTTCGCGATTAAACGCGTAATCTGCCTTTGCTCATTTGCTTCGGCGTCGATGAAAATATCCTCACTCTTCCTCTGCAAACTTTGATGGGATTAGGAGGACCAGGGACTTTCGAATAATACCAAACGTAACCGCCTCTGGGATAGTATCAATCTATGAAGAAACCAAGCGATATTCCCCAGCAGTATTTTTGAATGATTAACAGTCTCAACAAACTCATCCGTGTAGGACTGATATTTAAAATAGATTCCTGTGAACGACTATTGAGAGCCTTCCGTGAATGTAATTGAGCCAATGTAATTGAGGAAAACAATGTAAGAGATTCACAATAGTTTTTGGCGTAAGCCAGATTAAACATATAATCAATGAATAAAACTTTTGCTGAAATACAGAACCGAAAACCATTCTCCAGATACAATCCTTCTTTTGTCTAATACCTTTGGCTGTGAAATAATCCTGACCGAAAAGTACTACATCATCATTTAGTTTCAAATAAAAGGATATAGTAAGCAAATATCCCGCTCATCAAGATGTGATAGCAGAAACTCCTAAGAAATAAAAGTATAAACTGAAATTTAAGTGACTCATTAAGTAGACGACATGTAGAAAAGCAGACGGAGACGGGACACAGTAGGACACAGTCTTGATACATATGTGTACATACAGTTCCTTCCATAAAAATCGTACAGCGTATTGCGTACTGCATAAAATTGAGGGGAGAGGAAATTCTATGTTTACCCTATATGGAAGGAACTATGATCATAAAACTCTCTCATGGAGATATACTTAGGAAAAAATACTACATAACTGTAAACATACCCAGATTATTTATTAAATCTAGTGAAACCAACCGCGGTGGCGGAGTGGTTAGCGTGCTAGCACGCTAGCGCTTCAACCCCAAGATCCCGGATTGGAGGTCGAATCCCAGCTAGTCGGATTTTTCCGGTTAGGGAATGGTCATGTGTGACCGTCCGTTGTTATTGTTTGAAGCCCACCACTGTAATTGTCTAATAAATGGATGCGGGAGCATTGAGAAATAAATAAATAAAGAAAACTATAATATACGATTACTTCCTGCAAAATAGAAACGGAGTAAATAATAGCTTCATTATATATAAAAACGTATTCAATGATGCTTTAGGCGATGGAATACAAATGGATACACCACAAAAAGAATGGAACCGATGAAAAATTCAAGAGAATGTGGAATGTAAATGGATATTTTGCTAGGTAAAAGAAAGAGATTAAATGTTAAATCAACATGAAATTTGTATGATTCAAGTTTGAAAATATATCATGATGCTCCTAAATTCAGCAGAAATGGGAAAACTTGTGTAAATAAATTAGGAGAACGGACAGAAACCAACGGGTCCCAAATGATACTAATAATCTATGTGCGCATATTTACTAACAACAAGCTTTATTTACAAGAGGGACCCTGAGGCCCATACTGCTGCGCAAGTTTGGATTCCCATGAAGAGGAGCTAGTCTCAAATTTGGAGATGATCCTACATGGAGTAGCCTGTTTCCTCACGGGAGATTTCAGTTTCGACAGTAGCATTACGGCTATTATATAATTCCTCGGGTGAAATGTCATCGGTTCGGGATTTTACGCTAAGTAGAGACATTATAATTCCAGCAGAAAACGAGCGTGATCACCGAGGAACCTTACAAGGAAGGAAGCCTTATAAGGAACTAATCAGTAAAGCATATAGTTATTTCTGGTCGTCCTTTCTCCATAGCATCAGCGAAGCTAACAGAGTAGATTAGGTGAGGTACGCCACTGTCAGCTTACGGGGTATAAATCTAAATCTTAAATCTAAAACGTACAATAGTCCTGTATTATTATTATTTTGAATTTTTACACGTTTGGCGATTTTCTTTTAACGATATTCTATTTTATTAAATTATGCATCTATTTATTGATTTATTTCAACGCATACAGTAGTCCTGTATTATTATTATTTTGAATTTTTACACGTTTGGCGATTTTCTTTTAACGATATTCTATTTTATTAAATTATGCATCTATTTATTGATTTATTTCAACGCATACAGTAGTCCTGTATTATTATTATTTTGAATTTTTACACGTTTGGCGATTTTCTTTTAACGATATTCTATTTTATTAAATTATGCATCTATTTATTAATTTATTTCAACGCATTTATGCTGGGCGTGGTCAAGTGTGGTGATCCGGGTGGGGCCGGGTTTTCTGGGCTACTGAGACGTTCGATAGTCGAAAAATATCCTTAAATTGATGAAGTACTTTTTATTAATAAATAAATGATATTTCTGTGGATAAAATCTTCAATCCATGCACGATCAATGCAGGAGTTAAGTTTCACTGCTTTTAGACGCACCTGATCTGTCCGGAAATTCGTTCATCCTCTTCCATCCAGTCGAAACTTATTAAAAGCTCTACTTCTTGTAAATGCCACGCCGTGCTTTCATAGTTCCTTTTCCGAGATACCTGTTGAGGGGATCCTCTAAAATATTTAAGGGTATCGGCTCGATCTCCCGTAGGCATCCCTTCGCAGTATTATCTGCGTTAAAAGCGGACGCTGTATAAATACGACATGAGCACTTTGTGCCGCTCATCCCGCGCATTGATCCCGGACGCGGACGTCAAAGAACACACGCCAAAGAGAAATATGCGAAAGAGAGCCTTTTTAAGTTGACGCTACTCAAAATTTCAGATTTTGCAAGCAATCATTCCATTACAGTTCTATTTATCTTCATTGCATCGTAAGTCTTTACGCTACTTTCTTTCTAATCTCTATTGCATTGTGTGATTACGGGATTAAACTTTGAAGTTTTAGAGCAAATACCCATCCTTTCACCTCCAATGGGCCGTATTAAACCTTTGAAAAGGTTTGAGGACCGTAGTTAATACACTTAATTTTTTTTAGATTACAAATTAATAGTAAAATAGTTTTTAGAGATAGTTCTTCATACCGATTCCAACTAAGCATCAGGAAAGAACCCAATAATTTACTTCGATATTCTACTAGTATATAACTAAATACATCTTCATCTATATAAATGCCTTGCTAGGCGCTTTCGGCGTGTGTCAGAGGGCACAATTACTTTAATATAAGGTAATACCTATTCTGAGGCTATGGATGGCCAACAGATATACTTTTCAAAAGATAAAGAAAAAAAATCACTCACCTCCTTTGAAAATAAGCTTAAATTTACGAAACAAAGACATTTAGACACAGTAATACGTATACTTCAAATGGACTTTAACAAATATTCTATTCAAAGCCCAGTATCATAATGGTTTGTTACAGTTTAAAATAAGATCATAGTTCATATCCATCCTAATACATCATATATCTAGAAGATTAACTTTAACTATTACAAACCGTTATAGTATAAGGTCCAAAAGCGAGCCTTAGTTAAAGTCCATTTTAAGTTAAGGTGAGATTGACCACTGATGGCAGAGTACATGCAGTAAAAGAACCCACCAGAACCATCAAAAATCGGTTGATTCAGCTCAATACGCATTTCGCTCTCAAAGAGAGTATCTTCAGGGGTACGGAGTGGATGAAGACAAAAGCCAGAGACAAGCGGGACGAAAGAAACAACTAACTAATGGAATTAACAAGACCATTTTAAGCATTCATTATAATACCGGGCCTTATTCTTCATAATTTGCTAATTTTGCATCCATATAATGAGACATTTGAGCCTCCATTTTGGTAGCAGTATTATTAACTTAATGCACACTATCTTAAAAAAATGATCATATGAAAACTTTGTTAGCCATTTGGTCTTGGTTATTTTCACTTTAAAATGCTGACTCACATTTATATGCTACGAAATACAGAGAAGGTACCCAATGCAATTTAGATTCACAAATGTGTCTGTTAGTCCTAGGGAAATATTTTCTTCTCAAATGTATCTTAAAGTATCTGCAGCTGGAAAATCGATTAATACCAACCGATGCATTGCATGCGAGTCCTCCGGGGCTGCTTCTAATGGATTCAGAAACATTCTTACTTCCTTCGAATGTTTGTGGAAATGCCCGAATCTGTTATTGAATTCCGCTTTCAGGAATTTTAGCGCTCCTGTGCATACTATCATAATGAATTGAGAAACGATTTTTCTTCCAAATTCAGGTATTTACGGCAAGGAAAATTCGTTACAGTACCTTCATTAAACTCCAAGATATTTAACTTTCCATCAAATACTTTCACCTCAGTAGATACAAGCTTTTCTTTACTCTGTAATCTTAAATTTAAATCATCCGTGGTATTGGTTAAAAATGCTCAAGTCCAAACCCAGTTTGGGTCAGAAAAGTCTTCTCTAAATCTTCCTTCTGAGGAAAAAATCAATTTCGTTCGAGGAGAAAAATATCGTTAAATAAGATGTCCTCTGCTAAACCACCAAACATTTGCGTGACACGACATATCTTCTTATTTTGCATTTAATGCTGAGAGGAAATTTTTAAACTACCCATGAGTTAATCGATAAAGTTTGATAAAACTCATGCTTAATATAACAAGATCCATTATATACTCAAAATAGACTTACGAAAGATTCAAAGAATAAAGGCAAAGAGTTCTATACTAAGCGAGATTCGATCAGGACCTTTTAATGCCAATAAATAAAACAGAAATTGGAGAAAATATTCTTAGGCTACTCCTAACGTCAGCCGCCTGTAAGCAAAGGCTTCACTTGCGTCCGACTGAAACGGGCCTTTGTCGATAGGGACACTAAAATATAGTCAGCGCTATTTCCCCGTCCATGAGACACACCGTGATATTTCAAGTGGACGAAGCAAAATTATACACGCAATAACATAATCTACCTGTAAGTAAACAAAGAACGAGATTCGTAAAAGAGCGTCAATTTACGGAAGAATGAAACAAAAAGCACAACATTGCTAAAAAGGCCTCCTAAAGAAGATAAAATCTAAGAGTCAAAGCGCAACATTGTTTATAATTATTATTGTATGGCTATTCCTGACGTCAAAATAAAATTCTCACCCTCGGCCCATCAGACGTAGGCCGATTTTAGATTAAATGTTCGCGGAAAAAAAGTCCGTTTTATGGGCAGGAAAATACGGTACTTAAATACGGGATGAACAACCATTAAAAGAACATTATATTACAAAAATTATTATTTCGAAGATCGGGAGGAAGATATCTTAATTCCCCCTTTGTATACCCTCGCCTAAGTAAATTATTCAGATATTATGTAACATTATGAGGATGATTTGATTATGATACATCCTGAACAACTTATCTACACCTTACTGTATCTGAACTTGGCTCATATCTTTAGCAAAAGTTCGGCCTAAATAAATATCAAATCCACTAAAATATATTATAAATAAATAAATAAAAAACCCTATAAAGCGATCCTTTTGAGATTTTACTGGATTAATGATGGAGTGGAATCGAGTAAGATACAGGTGAAAGAAGGATTAAAGTGTACAGACGAGAGAGACAGAGAAGAAAGCAAAGGTTTATAATCCATAATAAAAGAAGAATAAGTTATGAAGAATAAAATTAACATAGTAAAGCAATGTTCTGTGAAACTCAATCATGACGAATGAGGAGTTTCTTACAATATCCAAAGAAATAATTGTAAACACACGACCATATTCTGCAAATAGTTGCCAGTATCACATTATTATCGCAAGAACTGTGTCAGAAGATATATTCAAGCGAAAAAACTAACTGAATAGTTTGGGAAACTCGATCATTTTCACCTAATGATGGCGATATTTCGCTGAAACTGGTAGTGTGCTTGCAATTAAGTTTATGAGAGAAATCTATAAAGTCATCAGCCCATAGGATCCTAATATCCACCAAAATCAACTATCTTAATCTTAGGAGATGGTATGATGCTTAAGAGGCATGATGAGGAGTGAGGTAATTTGTCCTCGCGCTCCTCACTGAACTAGTGTGCTAGAAAAGCTAGCGTAAGAATAGAACACTAACATTAAAATAACACTATTAGAAGCATTTCATCAGGAGAGACATTAATCAATGCCATTATTCAATATAACACACCAATGAACAAGACTGAGACAAAAGTAAATGAAAGATATATTTTTCTCTATCCTGTACCGAAAGAAGAATGAAAAATATCCCTTTCGTCAGAAGTAAGAGAGAATAGATAACAATAAAAAATGCAAACTGAAGTTTAACTGACTGATAAAGCAGGATAAAAACAGTTGGCAACTAGAACTGAAGACGGGAACTGGACACAGCAATTTACAGTTTTGATACATACGTTCAGTTCCTTCGATAAAAATCGAACGGCGTCTTGCGTGGCGCATAAGGTTGAGGGGAGAAGTAATTTAGTTTTGATTCCCTACGTGGAAGGAACTATGTACACATAACTCGTTCATTCAGACATAATTATGGAAAAAAATAATGCATAATAATAAACATACCTATATTATTTATTAAATCTAGCGAAAACTATACTATACGGTAACTTTCTGCAAAATAGAAACACTACGCTTTCAATGAAGAGTGACCAAAGTGAACGCCTTTATTCAGCATCGCTCATTCCTCTGCAGCTTACACATCTACACATTCAAGAACAAGGCTCAGGAAAAAGTAACTGAAAGATACATTGCGGAATGTCACGTCTCGCTCTTATTTTACTAGTAGTCAAGTGCTGTAGAGCTAAAACAGAGCTGAAACACAGCAATCACTGAATTCCCTTAAAAACCTGGCGATATGTTTTCATTATCGAGAACGCACGTAGAATTCACTTGAATGACTTCACAGCCAGAAGGGCGACCACATTCTCCGCTGCGCAGTTTCCGAATCGAGAGCACAGGGCCAACGGAACAGAAAGGGAAACGGAGAAAGAAAGATATTTCAATTAACTCTCGAATCCGAAATTCAGAGAACAAACAGGAGAGCCGACTGGTTCTCAATCTCTTGGGGTTAAGAGTGAGGTAAGGAAAAAGAACACCATGTATGCATAACTCACTTCTCTTGAACAGATGAAAGAGTGGGGATTGAGGGAATGCTGAGGAATAAGATGAAAGAGAGAGGCCCGGGGGGTGCTTTTATGTTCCTCTTCACAGCGCCACCTGTTGAGCGGAGGAAGGGAAAGACGTTTGAAGAGGAATCTTAAGGAAGGAAATGAGGGAGGAATAGAATGAAGATGAAGGAGGATGACAAAGGAGGCAAAAATGAGAGACGTTTCCTCATACGCCCACTGAGCACTTCTTTTGAATATGTACGTTTGAATTAAAAACCGCAAGTGTCGTAAGGCTGTGTACGGCAGTTTCCCAGATTCGACTGCCTCTTTGTTCCCGACGACTGGCCATTTCCAAAATGTTGAAACCGGAACATCAGTAAAATAGGACAAAAAATAGCGACATGAAAGAAAGAAAATATTTATTGTTCTTGGACTATAACTGTCCACTAAGAACATACAAAAACTAAACAAACAACAGCTCATGTATACAAAGTGAGTAGATATAAAATTAGAGAGAGGATACATTCTTAACAAAATTAATCTAAAGCAAGAAGATAGTAAAGATATCTTTTTTTTTAATACTCGTAAATAAGGAGCTAGAATTTGTTATATCCTTTGGTATTCCATTCCAAACCTTTGCCCCAGCAGCACGGAAGGATGTTTGAATAGTAGTTGTTCGGTGCTGGGGTGTAATTATGTATTCAGCGGACAGTCTAGTTTGTACATTAGACTTTTTCTCCTTAATAGAGAAGTGCTGCCTTAAATAGCCAGGTTCTTCATGTTTAAAAATACTATACAAATATGAACCAAGAATGAATTTCCTTCTAGATTTCAGCCATACAAGTCTGGTAAAGAAAGGGGATATAAGCTCATCTTTTTTAAGCTCGAAAACAAACCTAACACACATATTTAATGCCAATTGAAGCCTTATATTGAGCCGTTCCGTTAGATCGTTGTATATAAGGCAACAGTAGTCAAAATGAGGGAAAAAAGGGTATTTATTAATTGCTTCCGAGTACAACAAGGTAAGAGATTTTTATGGAGTTTAAGTTGATAGAGGATTGAGTTGGCCTTGTTACATATAGCTAGCACATGGGTGTCCCAAGATAGATTGGGGACCAAATTATATCATGACTGGTACTCAAACCCAGGACTCCCACTTTCCGGGCAGGTATTCTATAACAGTGTTGAAGGTAGTTCAGTGGTTAGAATACCTTCCCGGAAAGTGAGAGACATGACTTCGGATCAAAGTCATGTCGCTATTTTTCACATTTTTTTATCCTTGGGTTTGAAGGCGCACGCCACAATATATTATATCACCTTGTCCTTTCCCTTATCGGAAAACAAGAAAATTTCTTCTCTCCCATTCCGAATGTTTTCATTCAAACAATTTGAATTTTGTGAAACGAATTCCGGAAAATATATTTCCATGAATTGGATTTACGAGTATTACTGTAACGGGTTGTTTGAAAGTGCGGGTAGTCGGTGGACGTTCGAGACGGCAGCGCTGGCTACCCACGGGCGAAGTAAAAATGACTAGGAATACCTCGCCATCACCTCACTCACGAAGCAGCTGTTCGGGATAACAGGAAACTTTTAGAGCATTGTATTGCTTTGCTTTTGAATAATAAAGATTCTTTCTCGGTTTCATTCATTAAAACTGGTCCTTCGGGCCGGATTAAATCGGATTCTTCGTATCTAGAGTATTATTTGGAACCAATTATCACCCATGTGATGGGTGACAAAGGATGGCAGACTTGGAGGAGTTGGCTTCTTGATCAACAAGAAATGGAAAAACAATGCGGAGAAAATTGAAAGTGTATCTGAACAAATATGTAAGCTCATTCTCAGGATAAATAAGCGTTACTCAGTTCAGATCATCCAAGTTTATGCACCAACAGCAGCAAGCAGCGAAGGGGAAATCGAAAATCTCTACCAGACTCTCGGCACTGAACATGATAAGGAAGACCACTATTATAAAATCATCATGGGCGATTTTAACGCTCGTATAGGTCAGCAGGAAGCAGATGATGCTGTCACAGGAAAACATGGACTAGGACAGAGAAATGAACGAGGTCACCGCCTGGTAGAGTTTGCAGAGTGCACCAATATGTACATAACAAACACATATTTCAAGAAGAATCCTACAAGGAAGTGGACTTGGAGAGGTCCTAATGGAGTAAAAAACGAAATAGACTACATATTGGTTAACAAACTCTACCCAGTTACTAATTGTGAGGTACTAAACAACTTCAACACCGGCAGTGACCATAGGATAGTTAGATGCAGAATGAAGATTAACGTCAGAATGGAGCGAAAGAAGTTGGTCTCAAGCAGGAAACAGGAGGTAAGTATTAGAAAATTAGAAGAAAATAGGAAAGAGTTCCAGCTGGAACTTAGAAATAGGTTTTCAGCACTCCAAGAAGAAGAACTGGAAGCCAAAGTCATGGAAGTCGTGAAAGCAGCGGCAGAAGAAGTAGCAAGTACACCAAAAAGACCAAAGGATAAGAAGTTCAGCGACAGAACCAGGAAAATGATGAAACAGCGAAAGCAACTGAAGCACTCAGACTTGCCAAAGGAAAATATCGAATATGTCGAGCTATGCAAGTCTATCGGAGTGGCAATGAAGGAAGACGTGAGGGGTTTTAACGAAAGAATTGTGCAAGAGGCTATAGAGAACAACAAGAGTATGAAGAGGGTCAGACGACGACTAGCAATGGGAAAAAAACAAATTTTGGTCGTCCAGAAAGAAGAAGGCGCAGCAACTTCCAATAGACAAGCAATTCTGAGGACAATAAAAAAATACTTCACCAACTTATACAAGAAGACAGAAAATGTTGAAGAGGAAAACCAAGAAGAAACACAAAACTCAGAAAATCTCCCCTCTATTCTCCCAGAAGAAGTAACAGAGGCCATCATGAAAATGAAGAATGGAAAGGCAGAAGGAGCAGATGGAGTTTTAGCGGAATATCTGAAACTTGGTGTTACAGAAATTTCTCCTGTCCTAGCGCAGTTATTCAGTAATTGCCGTAGACTAGGGAGAATTCCCAAGGACTGGAATCATGCAAATATTCTCCTTTTGCACAAGAAAGGAAGCAAGGAATATTTGAAGAACTACCGCCCCATCAGCCTCCTTCCTGTTATTTACAAAACGTTCATGAGAGTAATAGCTGCACTTCTGAAGACATCCCTAGCAGCTGCTCAGCCCAGAGAACAAGCTGGATTCCTTAAGGGATTCAGCACAATGGAATATATCCACACGCTGCAAGAAATTATCAGCAGAATGAACGAATACGAGATGCCACTGGTACTCTGCATCGTGGACTATGCCCAGGTCTTTGACTCGGTAAATACCTCCTCCACACTGGAAGCACTCGGGAAACAAGGGATATATACCAAGTACATCCAACTTTTACGCAGCATCTACAAGGACGCCACAGCCTCTGTAATGCTGCATGAGGAAAGAGAAGGAATTCCGGATTGAGAAGGGAGTGAGACAAGGCGACTGCCTTTCACCAATTCTTTTTCTTTACAGCCGTTCTGGAAGAAATCTTTAAAACCTTAGACTGGGAGGAAAGAGGCCTACGGATCAATGGAGAGCACATCAGTCATCTGCGTTTCGCAGATGATATAGTACTCTTTGCAACCAACGGTGAAGATCTAGCACCAAGACTTCAAGAACTGAACGCGGCGGGGCAATAAATAGGACTCAGGATAAACTTATCGAAAACTAAGGTAATGTATAATTCTTTTGCAGCGCAAGTACCAATCCTACTACAAGAGGTACCCCTTGATGTTTTTTCAGAGTACACTTACCTAGTACAACTGGTTACGACAGGAGAGAAAAACAGGATTAATGAAGTGAATCGAAGAATGAAGCTAGGATGGAGTGCCTTCGGATGAAACGCCCATATTCTGAAATCGAAAATGCCAATGGGCTTGAAGAGAAACGTCTTCAACCAATGCATTCTACCAGTTTTGACATATGGAAGTGAAACATGGGTGTTAAACGCAACAATAACCCAGCAACTTCAGACTAAACAAAGAAGTATGGAACGGTGTATGCTTGGAATCACAAGAAGAGACAGGAAACGAAACACCTGGGTTAGGAAGATGACAGTAGTGACAGACATAATAGATAAGGTAAGATCACTGAAATGGATGTAGGCAGGCCATGTTGCAAGTAGAAACGATAATCGATGGACATCAGCAGTTCTGAACTGGATACAAAGAGACGTGAAGAGACCAAGAAGAAGAACAAGGGACCGATGAAACAGAGACATCATTCAGTATTTTCAGTAACATGGCAACGAGAGGCTCAGAATAGAGTGAATTTGAAAGCGCTTGGGAGAGGCCTACATCCGACGTCGGATTGAAAATGGCTGATGATGATGATGATGATGATGCGCAATTACAATTTATCATGATGAGCTTCTGTAATGGAAATTTATCCGGACGTAAAAGCACCACCCATTCGGATGTCCGGGAGGTGGTGGCATTACAGAGGTCCATCATGAAGAAAAG
>KZ309005.1:99938-111460 GCA_000376725.2 Ladona fulva
ATGACACCCAGGAACTTTTGCTCTTTTACTGGTGGAATTGCCTGTTGGCAGATTGTTGGTGTAATGGTCGCCTTTTTCCTGGGATATAGAAGGAATTCCATATGTGCGCTTTTGGTGGGGTTGATCTTCAGGTGCCAGGTTTGTAGCCATTCCTCGAGTTTTGCCAAGTATGCGTTCAATTCATAGATGGCATTGTTAGCTCTATATTTGCTGCATGATACGGAAAGATCATCTGCATATAAGTATAAATTAATGTTTTCTTCCTTTGGGACGTCGTTAATGTACAAATTAAATAAAAATGGGCTTAAAATGCTACCTTGTGGTACTCCGGCTGTGATTGTTCTGGTGCTGGAAAGGGCGCCATCTACTCGTACTCTGATTTTTCGTTGTGACAGAAAGGATTGAACTATTTTTGCAAGATAAGTTGGAAAATTGTTTTCTTTAAGTTTGTAGACGATTCCTTTCTGCCATACACGATCGAAGGCATTTTCTATATCAAAGAATAAGACCTCGGTAATTTTCTTTCTGTCCAGGAAGCCTTTACTGATTGTTTCTATTAGCCGGAGCATAATACTGTACAACTCTATTCCGAGTTGCGTCTTTTCCGTGTCCGAGAAGTGTAAAATTTTCGAGTCTCAATTATGTCTTTGTTAATCAGCGTAATACTCGTAGTTCAAAAGCTATATACCTTGTGCTTCGGTTTCTCCAATCGGTGATAATAGCTTATGAGTCTGAAATTTATAAGGGCGTCGTCCAAAAGATACCCACGATGCCAACCTCTCTCAGCAACGACACCTGTCTTCAAACACGGGTACTTTCTGATTCACAAACGGCATAAACTCGATTGCCTCATGCATCACTTATTTTAATTCATATGAAATGCAACCATCTTTCAGTCGTGCAAAAAGTATATATTTTTAATCACGGAAATGTTTTAATATCATTATAATAAAAAAGACTTAAATAACATAAAGCTGATATAATTATTATTTTAACGCTAAAAAAAGTATTCAAATAATAAAAAGGATACATTTAAAGATAAGATTATAATTTAAAGTAGGTGTTATTTTCAATAAAAATTGTAATACTTAAGAGAACATATACATCTCTGGGCTGAACATATATGGACTGCCACTGGATCAAAACAAATTTATTTGTTTACACGCACAGGAAATACCAGACGCACGTTTTTGCATTTGTTAGTGAAGTTAGTAACGAGGTTGGTTGTGCATTTCATCCCACAGAAATTAGTTACATTTTATAACAACTTTAATAATAAATACGTTTTTGTTAAATGAATCGCTTTGTTTGAAAAATGGGAACTATGACAATCCCCATTAGCTACCTGTCTTCAAACACGGGCACTTATGATTCACCATAGAAATTATACGAACTCGACTGCTTCCGTCGCGGATTTACATCATCAGGTGAATCCTGTTAGGGACGCACATCAACCCCACACCTTATTCCCAATTCTGCGGAAATAGCACCACTCCAGATTTCCTTTAGTCGGATTTCTGTTATCGAACGAATGAAACTACGATCCGTATTTTTTCGCACGTGAGGGTTTCGACTGCGGTTTTCAGCTCCTATATTGGCAGTATAGCTCGAGAATTCTGGTACTTAGGAATATTTTAACACACCTAAGTGTTTATAGTCCTGTTCAAACACATAATTCTCTATAATAACCAATATCTCTTTATAAAAATGCATCGCTTGTAATAGTATAATTCTTAATCATAGATAACTGACTATTGAAGAAACCTTGGCCTTGTGAAATTCCGCAACGGGGTAGATAAATATTACAGTGCAACAATTCTACTCCGTTAAACGTTTCTTTTCTTTTAGTTCCGCACCGGTTTTGTTGTACATTGTCTGGCCGTATAACTAGTATATTGTTTGATAGAAATAACTAATGTGTGCAGGACGGTCCAATCCACGTATATTCTGACTGGATTTGTCCTCTTTTTCATAAAAGTTTTGAAATCATTTACACTTGCGTTCATCCTAGAGAGGCCTCTATTGGCGAAATAGCAGATTATATTTCCTGTTAAGCTATTACATTTTTAAATTTCGAAATTTTTGCAAAATTCTGCGAAAATGGATTACTAAAATGGACCAGTACCTATGAATGAAAGATGTTAGGAATCTGGTTCTTCCCTTTTAATAAGAATTGAATTTATCTTGACAAATATATCCATGAAATTTGTACATATTTTATCAGTATTGTTTCGATACGCTTTAAATGGTTTAATAACCAATTTGGTTCAATAATAACTAGCACGGCCGGTTTCCGACTGGGTTATTCCATAATGAGGCACACACTGTACATTATGATGTCGCACGGCGACGAAAAAGGTCGTGTATTTATTTACAACAGAATTCACTCAGGTGGAGATAAAGCACTTAAGTCGAATAGTTACATACTAATATTTCTGTATCCTCTAATAGTTAACCTCGCAAGTTCTTAAAGAGGACAACGTAAAAAACATTAGCTAGACGGTAGGAAAGATATCGCATTGTATTCTTGGAATCGCTGCTTCCCGTATCGATCGGCAATAATTAAACAAGATGAAGAGCATCGCAAACACGAACCAGGCGGAGGCAGGAAAAGACACTTCCAGAAGCAGACGAATTTATTAATGAAGCCTCTTAGGAGGATGAAAATCCGGCCTTGATAAGTGATAACTTGGGAGGGGAAAATTAAACAACCAAATCTGATGTCACCCGGGTAATGCGAGAGTGGAAACTTTCCAGAAAGAGAGAGAAAAAACGGAAAGGAGCAGAGAGCGAAGCGGGAGGTGGAAATACGGGAAGTGGTGAGAGGGAAGGGACGCGATATTAAATGAGAGGACGTTTGCAAGTGGCAGGTAAGGAATGGAATGATTGAGGCAGTGGAGGTGAAGCTCGGAAATAAGAGATGGCGCCAAATGCGTGAGAGATGCGAAGAAATGGAGTTGCTATGGAGCGAATGGGCACATGGCTACGTGATGTGAATCGGTTTTAGGAAAGAAAAGATCTGCGAAGCTTGTAATTCGGCGTTAGTTAGAGTATGCATTCATACCTCTACGAACGTCCGAAAGTCCCAGTTATGGACTTATTCACCTCATACGGTGAAATCAACGAAAGTATTTTTATGCTTTACATTTCTTGTCAATACAACATATATGAGACTATACACCAACTGTACGTCGAAGAATAAAGAGGATCAAGGAACCCAAACGAATGCATACTCTGCTTGAGTCACACAGCAAGAGGAAATTTAAAAAAAGCTGTAAATAATTAGTTTTAGTTATTATACCTTCATTATCTAGTTTAGTTTAGGTTACTTCAAATATAAGAGCCTGTCTCCAATACTTCCTAAAATAACAAACAATTCCATTAGCCTTATTCGGGGGTTATAACTGCCTTAGAGGGTTTCCACCGCTCATAATGACTTCCTTGAGGTCGATGAGCAACAAGAAAAAAGGGTCAGACCGACCACCACCGGAATCAAAGCTTTCGCTGCTCGAACAATCCATGCTGAAGGTTTTCGAGAACGCAGCGTTGGCTTACTACATATTTCTTGGCCATTGAGGATTTCCCCTCGTAGATAGAAACATTGTTTCCGAAATGTGCATAGGGTAATTCCCAGAAAATGGTAATCTGGAACCCATATTTTCTACAAAGGCGAGGTAAATCCGCCTAAATCTGGTTTCCGGAATGTATTTAAACATCTAATTACTTACTACATAAATACCATCGTTTTCTTTTTGGTAAAACAGGGACAACATAGTCCCATCTTCCACTCAACCCTTATCAAAATAATGTACAGCTACGAAAATATAAGGTATTAAATTGTAATACATATAGATTTTTAATTAACTCAGTAGAGATAGAAATAAAAGAAGGAAAGAAATAATGGTTTTGTGGATGAAGAAACTTTGATTTTTTTAAAGGAACAACGTTCCCACTTTAGGAATACACCCACAGAGAGAAAGTGGGCGTGAAAAACCTACGAAAGTTGTAGAAGAGAGTGAAAGAAGAAAAAGAGATAGATAACATAAAGGATAGTAAAACTACAAAAGTTGTAATCGTATACAATGAATATCAGAACAACATTATTCTTCGCCTCTGAAAGAGCTTGCACTCTGATAGATGAATATAAAAGAAATTTAAGTTTAGTGTATGGTATGGACATCAGTAGCAGTGTTCCAATTATTTTTCCTTACCATCTCGTTTTTCTATAAATATTTTCGATGATTTAAACCAAGAAAGGTTAACGAATACTTCTAAGAAACGCGGTACCCAAATTAATCGGTTGAAAGGATTCAAGCTGAATATCTGACGACGTTTATGGATCGATTGAGGCACTGATTGCTGCACATTGAAACTCATATAGAAGTTGCTAATAACTTATTTGACTAGATATAATTGATATTTGTTGTACTCAAAAAGTTTAAAATATTTCTCCCAAAATCCATTTTTGCGAAATTTTTGTTTTATGCCATTTTCGAAGGAACCATTGCGCCTAAGAGCTTTCAAATTAATGCTAAACAAATTTACTACGGATTAATTTCTGATAATTTTCCTCGTGGAATCGGTATATTTCCCTATATTTGGCAAGATACACGACCTGAAACGAAAATTTTTATTTTGTGATAAAAAAGGCCAAAATTTGACGAGCTATTTCTCGGAAAGCCCTGGACATAGAGAGCCGACTTTCGACTTATAATGCAAGAAATTTAATACAACTTTAAATGTAACAGATTAACTTTTTCCGTGGGGAGTACGCTTTTTTTGAGATTTTGAGCAAAAACATAAAGTGAGAAAAATTCGCTATTTTTGATATTGCGCAGAATGCACAGGTCTGCAGAATTAGTTTCCTGCTATCGACGTAAGTTCTAAGAACATATTACAAATTAGGTTTACAATTAAATTAACCTTCTGCAAAGTCGGAGGTATAATTTGACTGGGCTAGCAGCGTCATCGGCTAAACTGAATATTACTTTTGAGCAAGGAACATACCCTAAAAGTCTCGCACGAATCCGTTTCCCACAGAGTTGGTACTCCCCTTGAAAGTTGCGTTTGCCAATATCAGAAAAACTAAAAGTTAACCTAACGGATTGATTAAGAAGCGTAAATACGCCATATTTACACAAAATAGTCTACGATTATCATGCAATCCGATCGAACGATGTATTAAAAACCGTATTCTCGATTTAACAAAGTTAATGACTCACTAATGAAAGCCCCTCTTAGACGCCGTATTTATGATTGCTTGTATAGTTCCATAAACGATTTATTTTCACGTATAAACCAATATCTTAATCCGAGCTTCAAATGTATTGAAAGTAACCTCTGGAAATGGGTTTGCGAACAGACTTTTATAGCAATGGAAATACAATACAAGCATCACTCATTGAGCAGGACCGGATCAAGGCTTTGAGCAAATTAACGAAACGATCGAGGAACATGATATTTAGATAATTTATAACAGAATCACACTTACTTGTTAAATAACATGACCTCTATGATAAAATTCAATTTAAGGAATTGTGTTTGACTCAGATTCCGTTAAAAGTCTTTCCATAGTTATTAAGTTGCTATTACGTTTTATCTCATCCCAATAAATACATCATTACTTAAGATGAGAGCGACCACTGATGGCAGAATACACTCAGCAAAATACCGCATTATAACCGTCAAAAATATTTGCGTATTTCGAGATGATGCTCTCTTTGAGAGCGAATTACGTATTGGGTCGAATAAACAGGTTTTTGATGGTTCTGGTGCCGGATTTTGCTGCAAATATCATTGCTTCATCATACAAAGTTTTCTACTGTCTCGGTAGCTTAATGATCAGACCAACCTCCGGAAAGTGGGAGACCCAGGTTCGAAACCCGCCACGGAAGACTTTGCCTCTTTCGTTTCTTCATCTAAATATATAATACGTACGTTATGTTTGTGAAAAAAAACTTCAAATAAAAATGTTTCAATTGTTACTCTTCTCGGTGCGATTTTGGTTGTGAGAATCCTACACTTTCAAACTGAGGTTTATTTAATCGCTTAAGGGTCTCTCCGTGGAGTACATTATTTGGTTTCAAGGGATAATTCTCTTTTGGATCCCTTCGTAGCGGTTTCTCGGAAAATTTCAGTTCCGCTGACCCTTTTCCCATCCCAAAGAGAGGTTACCCCTTTCTCACTTTTGCCACTGCTACCCTAAATACTTGGAATATCCCTATCCTTCTGAAAGTCGATAGCCACCCATATACGCCAATGGCTGTTGCGTTAATTTTGAACCCCTCTATACAATTTATATATCAAACGAGGAAAAGGGTTTTACCTACAACTATAATGTCTCCCAAACGGCATGGAGGAATGTTCTGGTGGGATAGCTCAATGGATAAAGCAACCAGCCGGCAACCGGTTCGAGTCTAGGTTCCGTCAGACTTTTTTTATGTCCGTTCATGGCAATTTATTATTATATTTTGATTAGTATCTAGCAAGCCGCCATATGGCCGTTTCAGTGTGAAAACACTGAACTGCTACCTAATTGGCATTCCTAATATCATCAGGAAAAAGAGACCAGCATTAGCTCTATAATCTCGCAAAATCTCTGTTATAGTACATAGAAAATACTGTTATAGTAAGTTTTCAGCGAGCACTGATTGAGGAACTATACGTTGTATATATGCGAAGTATACGAAATACCGCTGTCATCAGGGTTAAAACAAAGAAAAGAACATAAAAATATCTTACTATGACAGTATTTGGATCATTATCCCATTTTTTATATTGTCAGAGTTGAAATAACATAGTTTTACGTTAAGTTTAGTAGTGAAAAGCGCTCAATTGCCACGCGCTCAATTGTCGCATAACCATAATTGCCGACCTCGGTGGCGTAGGTAATAGTTAGCGTGCTAGCCTTCCAACGCCGAGGTCTCGGGTTCGAATCCTGGTCAGGGCATGGTCGTACGAGTTCGTTTATACAAGGGTAATTGTAAGAGTGGTCTACATAGACTAAAATTCGCCTTAATAAAGACATTATTATTATTATCATAACCGATTTCAGTACGCCGTCGAGATTAAGACCGCGGAAACATTTCTTTAGTGGAAATTTCATGGCCTTTAAACCTTCGATGAATATCCAAACATACGCAACCAGCTCGCCACTCGGGCCAGCTACAAGGAAGACATTTCCTGGCGATACGAAATTTTTCGAATCTCACCGCCGATTTCAATTCCAAATCAAATCGAATCTCGAAGCTCCACATCCCTTAAGTAAATCTATTGGTCTCGGGCTTCGTTGATTAAGTGATTACGCCTTCCATACAAGCAAATATATGTTCTCGTTCTCATTCCCAGAATTAACCTCAAATAACCTTCAAATCAGCGGGGACGAACTGCGTTCCCTTGAGTTACCCTGTGTGGTGTTTGATACAATATTTGTTTACGCTAGTATTTTTCCTGAGATTTTATTTTAAGGATCGACGGTAATATTGAGGATGACATGTAAAACTAACAGAACGTAATTGTGTAAGAAACTTGCTCATGCTTTACTTGGCGGATGCGCGCCTATATGCGTTCAGTATTTATCTTTTCCCTCACCCGAGTTCAACATATGGTATTGATAAATGAATTGAAGAATGCTTGAACATTTTCATTACAATACTAGACAACTGGTTTCGTTCCACAGTTTCATCATCAAGATGTATGTGTGTATAGACTATTGTTGAATTTTTCATGAATTTTCAGTTAACAAAATGAATGATTTATTAAAAGCCAGTCGAAGGAGACAATCATTTTTACTATAAAAGTCCATAATATTACCCTAAAAAGTTCATGAAGATGTAAATGTGTAACAAAATCGGTCACTATCTGTGTATTACTTAAGTATGTTATGATATTTTAAACTCAAATTAAACATGCTAGTGTTGAAAATGTTGATTTTGAGAATTGAAGCGAGAATGTGAAGAAACAGATATAAAAAATTGTTAGATTGTAAATCGTACCTTTAAAAGGGATGAATGAAAGTAATGTATCCTGAAACTTTTAAGGGTTACAAGGTGAATCATAAACGCGCATCGTTTTAAAGGAACTTGCCCACTATACCCACCCATACATAACCACAGCTTTCAGTAAAATATAAATGAAAGAGTGAAAGTTGGAAAATTTGTCGAGAAACCATAGATACATTTATTTAGGATTTTTAGTATATGTAGGTCACAATACTGGTAATCTGTAAATGGAACGTTTAAGACATTTATATAAGTACTTAAGTTATGAGCATCATATGCGTATTTTCAAACCCCAATATGTCCCTTATCAGCAGCGGTGCAAACGTTCGTCAACAGATAAAGTGTGTTGAAGCCATCGTTATTCGGACGTAACTTCCACGAGAAAAATAAAACGTAGAATTCCTCTACTTCTAAGCTTTAGATATTCCTTCGAAAGCAGGGTTGTTGTGACTACGTAAGCTCATGATGTTTACCGATGTCACCGTTGCAGCGCTTTGATCTTCCGCTGCAGAGGAAACAATGCAACGATAACATGAAGACATACAGCGCTATCGCGATTGGTAACGAAAGACAACTCACAGAGAGTAAACAGTAGAGTGATTCACGTATTAGAGAAACGAAGCGATCGGGAGAGATTACAATTGATGCTGCTCCGAGAGGATTCAATGGAGTCCGGTGTTTTATTCTCCTTCTTTTAGTATTTCCCATCTGCGATATAAATTAGCGTCTTAGAGACCCAAGGCCCACTCAGACGGATGTAAGTAGGTTACAAGCGCACGACCTAATAAGGAACCTTGAGGATATATAGGAGCCTTAGAAGATTTATTTTATCGACTTCCTACTGTTTATTCACTGGCATGACAATCATGCATAAGACTATTTTTGAGCGAAATTGGGACTAATTAAAGTTAATCTTTGTGAGCGATATTTGGTAGAACTCCATCCTCAAAATAACATACAATGATTACATTTGTACTTAACCGTTGCGGAAAAGTACAAATATAATCGTTGTATGTCGTTTTGGGACTAATTATTCTCGCGTTACATTTAACCTAGTAATAACAGAAAAGTAAAAAATGAAATCAAGATCAATTACAATTAAAGCAATCTAGAAGGAAAAGGAACACGGCTGTGATAACGCATTAGAGTTATGAGAAACGCTCCAAAAAGTCGTAGTTGCTAGAGCTTTTTGGTGCTTTTCTCATAACCCTAATGTAGTATAAAATAAAATAATTATTAAATAATAAAAAATATAACAAAGACAGAAAAGGGAAACGCATACACAAACGATAACTCCTAATGGAGCTCATTTCGTTGACTGCAAGACGAAACTTCTCAACTACTACTTTAAACGTGTTAATCAAAATCTGTACCGCAAAACGGATTTCGCGCATTTCATTCTCGCAACAGCGCTTTCACTTGTTTACCTTATTTTCGGCACTATAGCATTTCATGCGCTATCAGTTTAGATCGCGTCTACGGAGTTCTCGAAACTGAAAGTTCTAAAAAATATTTACGGTCCTCAATGTCAAATAGAACAGTCATCGGTTTCACTGGTATCATCATGGATATGTGACGAAACACCTTTCAATCCTATAAAATTTTGATTACATAATGTTTTCACACAAATAAAGACCGCGTGCTCATTTAATTTATGTGCTCATAATGATATCACATATTTATACTGGATACTGGCCAATAATCTGAAGAGATGATCAGGTACTACGAAACTACTTTCCTATAAATTAAAATTCAGATACCAGTAGGTTCCGCTGGTTTTACAGCCCCAATCGTCCATGATTTGTTTCTGCGGTAGAGTTATTCCCCACGTAATTATCAGTTTTTCATAACCGCATTGCATTTTTTCCTTCTTTTACCACTTATATATTCAGAACATTTACTGATGATGTATTTGAAATCAGATGTTTTTTACGTCCTACTAAAGACGTGATTTAATGAGGGTAAATTTATTAACTGCAACAATTAGGAAAGAGTCACAATTCATGAATTCAGCTTTCATGCGCTCAATATCGAAACAACATCCGCAAGAAGATATCTCCAAATTAAACAGATTGCGTAATGTCGCATAATTATAATAATTATTATTATATCTGTCGTTATTGTAATTATTGTTTTTAGTATAATATTTGGTCGCAATAAGACCTTGGGTCAGGTGGTGACGTTAACAGACGTACACGCATTTGTGTATATGGTCTCATATCTGAAATTAGGAAAGAAAAACGAAGGGCATCATGCACTCCAGGATTAGGGTATCTCCTCTGTGCTCTCCAGCATTAAAATTATCATTAAATATTTCACCTTGTTTACCTATACATTTTTTTGATGTTTAAATCGAAGACGGGACTCTCCAGTCCGAATTTCGCCCAATAAATAAGATTGTATGCATGTAAGTGTAGGTATGTAAATTTAACGCCTTCATAGGAAGGAAGCAGAGAAATTTTCAATACGAACAAAGTTTTCTTTGCTAAATCTTTATTGCAAGTTTTTGGGATTGACGAAACACAGGAAAAATAATTTATAGGGCACCGGGATAGCCAATGGCTGCACGTTTGCATTTGGTAGAAGCGGTCCCGGGTTCAATTCCCGGTGGGGACTCAAATGTACGAAATTACCTTCGTTGTCGAAGCACTTTTTACAATAAAATTACTATAATTACTAAATAGCTCATTAAAAATGCTGCTGAAGTCTTAAAGAGTTTTTTTTTCATTTCATAAATATTGGACAATTTTAATACGTACTAACCCAATACGTTGTTCTTCCAGATAAAATTACTGCTGAAACGCTATAAATACCAACAGATTAATCTGTGAATCGATGATAAAGTGCAATGAGTCTCATGAGAGGTAAAACGTATCGGCCACGCCTCGAAAGCGCGCTTTCGTATAAGATAAGAATTCTTCATGAAATTCCGAGTCTCCAACAAGTGTACATGTCCACTACGACATCATTCGAAGGAAGATTATTCAGACGGAAAGTTTCCGGTGCCTCCCGAAGAGACAAATATGCGCTAAAGAAGTAATGACATTGAAAGTTGGTTGAAGGAGAAATGGATAGCGCCCCAAAGAGGGGGAGACAGCCGTCTAAACAGAAGAAAACAAATTTAGGGCTTTCACAGAAAGTTTGACTTCAGCTCTGTTATAGTGTTAGCGGTCCATTTAGGCCACAAGAAACTGAGAGGGAAATTCCTTCATAAAAAACGAGTTCCTGGACATTGATTAATGTTAATCCGTAAATTACGAATATGGATCATCAAGATGAAATATATTGATTATACAATTGTGGCAAATCGAGAGATCGATTCTGGTCAACTTCATTGTATCTGGAGCTTGCAAAAACATCGTCATACTTGTAATGTCTTATATCTTGACTCATACAAAATTGTTGTTAAGTTATACAACTCAAACTTGTTGTTGAAAACGTTGAATTATATCTATTTTAATCCTTATTACTTAAAAATATACTTTTTTAAATTCCACACGTTATAATTAAAATTAATCCACT
>KZ309005.1:138951-155177 GCA_000376725.2 Ladona fulva
ACTAAAAGCCAATTAAATTAATAGGAATGGAAAAAATTACTATAAGAAACCTAAGCGAAGCTTTGGAAAAGAATCCACAACAGGAAAACACGCACAAAGAAGAGGGGTGTGGAAAACTTGTACAAACCTACTGATAGTAATAACTTAAAGAGAATAAAGCAAATGCCCTTATAAATATAGCAGAAACCATAAAATGAAAGATTGATGGCTACAAAAATTTCTGCAATTGGATATGATTAGATAGACAAAAATTTTCAGTGTTCGTGGAAGAAATCAACAAGAAACTTGATGATACAAAGTTTGAAAAATATTTTCTTAGAAAAAAGATATAAGGCAAAATAATGGGGAGAAAGATTTTTAGAACGTAAAGTTTAAGTGCGGAAGGTTTCCTTCCTTTGAAAAAAAAATCTTCAAATTGTTTTGGGGAAGAAATCGACAAGAAAGTTGAGGATTCAAGAGGTTGAAATATATTTTCTTAGAAACATGATAGAGGGAGAAGTAATGGAGAGAAAATTTTTCGAACATAAAGTTTAAGAATTTAGGGTTTCCTAGCAAAAGAGAAATGAAGGCTGAAAATCAGAGGCGTAGCCATGTGGGTAATTTTGGGGGTTCAAACCCCTCCTCCCCTAAGAGAACAGAACCAACAATAAACGAACGCATGCGAGAGGATGGTCTCTCGCAATTATTCCATACAAACACCGCTGTAGATTCAAAGGGTATATACGTTAAAATAAATAAAGTTATATTTTCATTAGATTTTGGCAGAAAGAATTCCTGCTCCATGGACAAATCCTGACTACGCTTTTACGGAAAACGAACTGAAGAAAGAATTATAATAATGAATCGTCGTAAATGGCGAGATTGAGACTTATTATTCTTTTCTTACGTCTAACCCTTAGTCATTACAGATATAATGAAAGATGTATTGGAAATTAAACTAAAGAAATGCAACAAAAGAATTATTATGCGGATTTAGAAAAAATATTATTATTATTATTATGCGGATTTAGAAAAAAGACCTAAGTTTATACTTACACTTAGGAAAAAATAAAAACCCTGCAAGAAAACACCCAAGTGTAGATAAATGCTTTGAAGTAAATTCCTTCGAAAGGAAACAACTGCGTCAGAACCACCTGTACAAAATTAGAGGAACGAATTTAAGTGTAGTCAACTCAGTTGAATATCTTGGAATCACCCTTACCAATAACTTAAACTGGAGCACACATATTCGGAAAATATGCGGTAAAGCAACTAAAAAGCTTTTATGAAGCGTATTGTTGGTAGATGCGATGTTAGAAAGTGATGCTATTTCGCATTAGTTAGGCCCCATCTGGAATATGCGGCGAGTTTATGGGACCCAGCGGATGAAACGAATGCTCGCGAACTCGAGAAAGTGCAGAGTAAGGCGATCGATTTGTTAAAAAATGCTATGATAGAGTAGCACGCAAATGCTCTCAGACGCAGGTTGGGAATTCTTGAAACGAAGGATATTAGAAGCTAGGCTACGATTGTTAGAAAAATTCAGAGGAAGTACATTTTCGGAAGACGTAATTGGTATTATGCGACCCCCCTGCTACTTCGGCCGATCCGACTGTGAGCGTAAAATAAGAGAAATCGATGCGAGGACAAGTCGTTTTAAGGACTCATTCTTTCCGCGAACGATACGCGATAACAATAAATTAAAGAGGCAGTTCTACTCTTGGTGTTTACACCCTCTGCCACACGCCGAAAGGCAGCTTGCAGGGTAGTTATGTAGAGGTAGATGTAGAAATGAAGGGGAGCGTGAAAAATCAGCAAAAACCTACGGACAGTAGCGACTAAAATTTAAAAGAAGAGGGGAAAATAAGTAAATGGAAAGTGTCAGCTACATACTTGGAAAAATAGACAAAAAAGGCATAATTCTTACAAAAATTCAGATAGAAACAGATTTTGGATTTCAAATTATAAGAAGTAGGCAGTGATATATAATTAAACAGAATAATAATAGAAATAAGAAAATATAGACCAAAGATGAAACATTGGAATGATAAGGAAGTAGTAAATAATAAACTGAAAAAATACAAAAATGTATGTACATAAATATTTCAAATTGATATACGGTAACGTCAACTTCTCGATGGAATAGACTCAACTGATTGGCGAGTAACTCTGTGGTATTCTATGACAAATTTGGACGCAATAAAAAGGAACCATTTGCAGAGTATTTATTAAAACAACAGCTATTCACTATACCACAGTAATAGTTACTGTTACTGTGGTAAAGTTGTTTTAATAAATAGGTTTATCTTTGAAAAGTGTTCCTTTCTATTGCTTCCAAATTTCTCAATGGGAATTAATAGAATATAAAAGAAATATCAAAATCAACCCAATAATTACAGTGAAATTTTTACATAAAAATATATTTTTTGATTCTTTACAAAGAAACGAATAACAAAACCAAGCTTGGTAATATCCACAAAACTTTTAATGCGACCGGTTTCGGCTACAAACCATCATCGGGTAACATATCGAAAATGCAGTCTCACTTATAAATTAGCAGTTTGGAGGGGAGGGTAAGGAGCGGGGAAAGGTTGAGGAAGGTAACTTAATTGGTGGGATTTTCCGCACAGGTTATTTCCATCTTCCCCTCCCTCTCCCCCTCTGATGATTTGAAACCATAATGGGTGAAACTCCCATTTTTGGGGAATATTTCCTATGTTTTAGAAAACCTGCTCCCTAAGAATTTAAAAGCTGCTTTTTGTACCCGCTCTAACCTTCAGCGTTCCTTATCCCATACCAAAGATAAGATGGACCCTTCCTCTCTATCGGGGGTCTACAAACTCAATGTACTGAATGCACGGCTACCTATTGTGGCCAGAGCGGTCGCCCTGTCAAAAAAAGACTGCAAGAACACCTACGGTGCTATCGCCTAGAGAACATTGAGTCATCAGCCTTTGCAGCCCATTTGGAAGACCCGGCCATAGAACTTCCTTTACCGTGAATCTCCTCCACAGGCAGTCTAAAGGGAAGAAGTTAGATGCCCTGGAGACTATAGAAATAACTTGTGCGGAAAACTCCACCAATGAAGATACCTTCCTCAACCCTTCCCCTCTTCTTACCCTCCCCTCCAAACTGCTAATTTATAAGTGAGACTGCATTTTCGATATGTCACCTGATGATGGCTTGTAGCCGAAACCGGTATCATTAAAAGTTTTGTGATTATTACTAAGTTTGGTTTTGTAATTTCTACTGTCTTTCCACGAAGTACGGCCAGATAATCTAGAATTTAAAAGAAAAAATGAATAAGAGAAGACATGAAAGAGAATGATGAAACGTAGTTGGCCCATAGAAAAAAGAGGGCAAGAGAAACAGGGAAAAGGCAGATTTTTAGGTAAAAAAATCGGACGCTGTAAAATATGACGATAAATAAACTGAAAAGAAAGAGGAGAAGGAAGAAAAGAGGATAGGGAGGGCGAGTAAATGAGAAAAGGCTCTTTTGGTGGGCCCAAGATGCGATGGAAGTGAAAGGAGCCTAAAGGAGACTCGACCCAAAAAAAGATGTTATAAAACGGGGAGAAAGGGTGAGAAGTGATTCTCCATCCATACTTCTCCATCGATTCGAGAAACGGAAATCAATCGGCCAAACCTCCTTCTCTTCCCAATATTTCCGTTTGAGAGTTTCTCACTCGAGGATCCCAATTCCGTTCCAAAATGCGCTTCCACAATTATCTTTTCCTGTTGCAAACTTGCGAGGGTTTTCCATAAATTCTGCTCACCTTTGTTCTACCTCTTTTATTCTCTTCCCTCCGCTTCCTCTGTGCCCTTCGTTATCTATCCAATCCATTTCTCCCTTCTTCTCCTTCTTCCCTGCTTTCGTACGCCAGGATGCATTCCCTAATCTAAAGACTTTTCTGTAACATTTTAGTGAAAGAAAAGAAAAATGAACACGGCTGTAAATGAATTAGAGGTTTAAAAACACTCTGTGAGCCGTATGTCTGTAGATGGAACTCGCGTTTGGAGAAAAACGGGTAGTTACGGATTACCGATTTTTAGGAATAGCCCTAAGCTGTTTTCGGAGGCAATGTCTTAATTCACAAGGGTTCCACGATGAGATTTTATCCTTTTTTTCATTTCTTTGATTTAAAAATGTATTTCTCACTTAAAAAACATGAAAGAACCTCATAAATTTACTCCAGAGACCGTATATTTTTAATTTTCCTATTGCAGAACTCTTGAGAATAGAGACATTGCTTCGGAAATGCACATAGGGTAATTCCTAGAAATCGGTAATATTCCGCTTACATCCAAACGAGAGCTTCATATGCGGACATAGGGATTACTGAAAGTTGTAAACCTCTAAATCACATTAGTGGTTGGAAGATGTAGAGTAAGAGATGACCAAGAAAAAGGTTAAAAATAATGAATGAGACGCGGAAGATAAAGGATGAACTATTTAAAGGAATTGAAAGATAATGCATGGAAATTTATACGGGCATGCCTGAGGAAGAATGAGCAGTTGAGGATAGAAAACGTATAGAGGAAAGTTGTGAGTAAACGAAGCCACGAAAGAGAAGAGGTCGAATGACCCTATTACTTATGAATGTGTAAAATAAATTCACCTCATTTTGCATCCCCGATTCGCGAAAGAATGTCGACCAAACAACCATTGAAAAACTAGATTTTGTCCCATTCAAAATGCAAACTTTTGGATAGTTTGGGAATTTGCCTCTTTTCACTGAAGACTTCACGACAACTTCCCATTCTCATTGTGGACTTTTCAATTTTTCTGCAGCATCTTTCCAACTTGAACGGAGAACTTTTAACAATAATCGGAGACTTTGTACACTCTGTTACTATTCTTATATCTGATTGTCTCTGATTAATGCCTCAGTGAAACTTCGATATTTTACTAAGAATATTTTCGTGTGTTGGTGATAACCTCAATGTCGCGAATTTTTTTAAACATGCCTGCTGTAAGGCTGGATCTTTCTCAGTAAACAACTTAACATTAATTATTGAAACTCAACTGGACCTGGTTTAACGTAAATTGTTACTTATTATATCTGACAGCAATAATTAAGCAATAAAATCTGTTACGTAATGTAACTTAATATACATGCTAATAAGTTTCCATATAATTCTTCAGTATTTATCACCAGTACATTACTTTTTTGAAATACGTGTATTATACTTAAGTATACTGTAATCAAATAATACATAAAAGTTTTTGGATCTATCAAGTTTATCTAAAGAAGCGAAAAATGATAACACTGAGTCCTTCAATGAAATTAAGATGTCTTCGTGACTTCGTGGAACTTAACACACATCTCTAAAGAAGGAGTACTTCGTAATTTCCACAGCAGATTAATAATAAGATAGTTCTTTAAAGTTACACACCTAAAGGTAGAATTAGTGCCTCTATAGATATATGTCTAACTTATTCCGTAATATTTTCGTATCTATATATTGTTTTATCCTTCCTGGCATCGATAAAGCTCTGTATACGACTTGAGAAAATCGTTAATTCAGTTTCATTAAATCAACTTTATTATCAATTGAAACGTAACCTGTAGTCTTGGTAGCAATTACCAGCTTAAGTAGAGGATGCAGTAAAATAACATAAGGTAGTCACGCTACTTCTTAGCTAAATATATCCCAAACCTAAAGAAATAGAAAAGGAAAGTCCCTCTGCTACTTTCCTTCCGCAACCCTTGCCGTCCCGCCTTATCCCTTTAAATCCCTCGATATCCCTGTATCCTTTCCTATGCCTCCTTTCCTTACCCCTAACCACCTCTTCACCTACCCATCCTCACACCTCCCAAACCATTTTAATTCAACTCGAACCCATTCTCCTCACTTCTTATTCCAATCTATCGCCACCTATTCGATTTTCTTTCTCATCTACCATGGATTGCTGTCGCTCTAATTGTTTTACTTGTAATTAGGTTCTGCCTCATTCAGACACGCCAAGAGGAGGAAAAACCGTCTTGGAAAGATTTGAAGAATAGCAAGGAAGGAGAAAGAAAAGAATATTTGATGATGGAAAATACAATAATAACGATAAAAATATATAATGATGGACTGAAAGGATGCGGAAGAGAAGGGAGAGATTCGAAAGGAAAAAGGGCCTGGGCTTAAAAGAATACGAGTATGACGAGCAACTATCATTAAATTGTGATTTTTAAATCTCATCTTTGCTTATTAACGTAAAGGTTCCTTCTGCATCACCCAATCTGAAAACAATTATGTAGAGAAGGAGAGATGTGGTAATTTGATTTCGTAGCACAAACGGAAATATCCACTTTTCGGAAGCCACACTCGCTCGACTTTGAGGTTTTGCTATCGAAAAGCGTACGCAATGGGCATCAAAGTTCCTATCCGAGTTTACAATTCCATGCACTCGCTTTGCTCATTATTCGGCGTCCTTTGGATTTTCCACTTTTCATAGCATCGCCGGGTTGGATAAAAGTGAATACAGACAACAAAAATAATTGCGGCAAAACGTGTCATTATCAGGTGTTGTTTACAATAATTTGCTCTGAATGCGACCGCGGTCACAGAGAAAATTGGAAGAGCTTTCTTGTATAGAGGGTAGTAGAGCTGGGCCGATGGTGTTTTGGTACTTTTCTATGGGATCTGTCATTGAATGTTATGAATCAGTACGAAAAGTAATTCGTTTCATCAAGTAATCATTCGGCAATTTCCTTCCTTTTCTTTCTAACAAATCTCTTCTATTCAAATACTTCGTCATCCTACAATGTATATCCATGTCCAATTCCATTCATACACTGCAATCGTTCTATAAATTTTAATTGCAAGTAGGTTCCGCCATATTTCGATACGCCGAGCAGAGGATAAACTTTTTTGGATAGATTTAACTCTACATGTTGTTTTCCAACCTATATGTATATAATTATCATGTAAATTAGATTTAATTACTTAATTATTACATTGTACACATTGACAAGCCTTTATCTGAATAAGAGAAAATATGTCTATGTACATAAAATATCTAATTTCCAAGCATCTTTGACGTCTTCAACTTAGCATTACGATAAATTTAATGAACTTCTATCAAATAATATTGGCAATGCTGGTCAGCAGTAATTGCCTCATTAATTTCACTTATTATATCTTCGCACTTGGTAGCTTTATTTCTATCTTCATTCTGACCTGTTTTAATATTGGTATTTCATAATGCTTTTATTCTCATTATTTTTATGAAAATGTATTTTTAGTTGTTACGTCTATGAAATAATGTACCTGCAACCTTCTTCTTGAGGGTATGAAACTTACTTTAGTGGTGTATTTTTTCCCAAGCGCAAACATAGGGTTTTGAATCCTCAAAGTAGTTTTCTTCCGTGCACTTTTTCAAGCTAACTCTTTTAAATTTCATATGACAAAGGGTTAGATGTAAGAAGAGACTTGATAGTCTCAATCTTGCCCGAATAAAGTCGTATTAATATTATTATATTTTCCACATAACTTTTGTGCCAACCATGGGTATTTTCCTCTATTGGATAATTTTTACGCGAAATACACCGAAATATCATACTGTGAAAAACACTTTTCGGCAGGATTCCATACACTAAACTCATATTCAAGATGAGGTCTGACCAAAGTAACATTGCGTCGCTCATAGACTTTTTCTTCGCCCTTAATGACAATTCTCTTCACGAATCCGAATTTCGTAGTTGCTCGTCCACATATATTACGGATGTGGGTACCCCATGTTATTTTTTCTTACGCTCTTACGATATCCTTGCTCTGTCGTTTCTTTATCGTTCTTTCCTCGCTTCCTTACGCCATTTTATTCATGCTTTCGGTTATTAACCGCTTCAGAGGGCTCAAATGTGAGATGGAACACTCAAGTCTAAATCGCTTCCGAAATGAAGTACTTTGTATGCGTACATCTCCCAGTGCTACACTTTCCTATCGTTCCTAACGTCCCCCTCTTCGTCGCTATTGTCCTTTCCTTCTTCATATTCTTCGGCAATGATACGAATGACCCTCCGGCGTAAGAGAAGAGAGACATGAAAGGAAGAGGCGAGACAACCAAGAGGCAATCTTGGTTTCCTTGGAAACGATCCCCAAAGGGGAAGGGGGAGGAAAGTGGGAAGAAGAATAATGGAGCAAAGAATGGACGGAGGAGAAAGGGATGTAACAGATGACAAATCAAACCGAGAGAATTACATTGGACTCCCTCTCGTTTTTACCGCTTCCACGAGCTGCTTTTTCCTCATGGTGCATTGACGCGCAGTTTTTTATTCTAAAAAATAAAAGAACGTATGTGCCTGAGATGCTATTTCCAAAAAGGTTTCCTTGATCTTGTAAAAAAGTATTTCATTCTAGTATCAATTTCATAAAAATATTACATCGACTTCATTCTTTGGCCGGTAATTGTTATTTTAACCAACCGCGGTGGTGGAGTAGTTAGCGTGCTAGCGTTTTAACACGAAGGTCGCGGTTTTGAGTCCTGGCTGATCGGAATATTCAGGTAAAGGAATGGCATTATGCGTTTGTCAATAATAATAATAATTATTAAAAGGATGCAGTTTGGATTGATTTCCTGTTTTCATCGGAGAAGTTATAATTATTATTGTTATCATTATTACTGTTATCATTGTTATTATTTTACTGTTATTATCATTTTTTTTTTTTTTGAGGGGTGGGGAATGCATTTACGCACCCTGACAGGTGGCCTACGGAGCCATTATTATCACTGCTATTAGTATTGTTATTATTGTAGTTACTATTATTATAACCTTTTTTATACGTTACTGATGTTTAATTTAATTTATACTGTGATGTACCTTATATTTAATTATCGAGTCTTGATGAAAAAATTCCCTTTCGATTTGTGAATCTTGGCCATAATTCGCGCTAGTTTCGTTCAAGATTTACAAATTCTATTCGCCTTGATGTTCTCGTAAGCTCTAGGTGCTGGCTCCTAGGTTGCTACATCATTTACTTCCTACTTACTTCCCTTGAATGAAGCCGTTATTATATTAGCATATCTATAATTTTTTCGGTTTAAGAGGACCTCGTTTTGGACCAAAAATCCGTTTTCAATGCTGGAACAAAAATAAAAATTAACAAGCACACTCATACGTAGCGACGACTTCAGCCTCCCTCAGCAGAGGCACCCCAAGATAATAAGATAAGCTGGTAGTTTTGAAAGGGTTCACAGGGCAATAACTGTATATTTCTTCAGCTTTTTATTTTTCTAGTATTATATGCGGGAATGTTTGTTTCGTCACTAAAAATCTCGATACCATTTACACACTGAAATTTGAACCTAAAAGATCCATTTTTGAAGAGCCTAAAATTTCTTTATTCGCAATCTCCCAACTTTTTGTCGAAGATGGGGAATTTTAAGTATCCATGCAATTCTTATATCTACAATTTTTTGTGATGCTAATTAACTCGTCTTCTTTAGATAGAGAAAACTCAAAACTTTGAAATCAGTATGAATTTAAATTGAAAGTTTAAACCCTACCGATAGCTGCGTTTCAGGAGAATTAATTGCCTTGTACAGTGAATCATAGTGTAGATAAAGATTTAATCACAAAATTTTAACCGATTCTGCGATTAAATAGTTACTACGAAATACTGAGCAATCTCACCAAATGTCGCACGCAAATTTTCGTTTCATTTTAGTAGATGAAGATATTATGTATTCAAATCGTAATTTACAACATTTTAATAGGCGTTAACGTTTTGTATTTTAACTGTAAAGTATATTTGTAATTGCTAAGTGGTGTAGAATGGTTATAAAATGTAAAATGATGTAATTTTAATTAAGTTTAATGAAGATTTGTAATTACAGATCATAGTAAAATTGTAAAAAAACTAATACAATGACTCGTCCTATGCATGCTTATGTAACGTATGTCATTGTGTAAATAAATGTATTGTTATAATTATTATGAAATTACACCACCATGTGATAACAGACGTCTGTCGTACTAATTGCATTTCATATTGTATATTTAAATTGAAATAGTATGTACTTAACGANATACAATCCATCAAAATGCATATTCACTAATATGGAAAACATTCTATTCATAAATATTATGACATATTCGTGTAGAGCGTTCCATAGACAGGTTTATCGTTCGATTCCAGTCGAAAACATCGTCTGTACATTCTCTACTTAACAACGCTTCCTACCACTAACTGATTTCATTTTCAGATTAAATGGAAAATTTTCGCTCAACTCTACAGACCAGGGGAGCGAAAATTATTCAACTGAGAAAATTGTAAAAAAGAAAAGATAGAGAGGGAAATTTTTATCGAGGCAATTATTTATTTTAAAAGGAAGGAGACGGATAATTAGCAAAGAGAACAAGTGAACTGGGGGAGATAATTTTTTTTAATGAAACTGAGAATAAAAATTTTAGTGAAGCCAAAGAGAGGGAACTATCGGCAAAGAAAAGGTGCGCAAGCAAGGAATATAGGAACAACTGGGCAAAGTTAAAAGGGAAATAAAGACCAACTCAGACGTGAGTTTCAAATATTTCACATCTTTTACAAAGACATATTACAAAAGTAAAGATATATCATTTTATCATGATAATTGGGCGAGTACATGAATATATCTACTAAACGGAATTAGTCACCGATATCCAATAGCTTTCAAACTTTTTTCGTTATCGACTATCGTCTGAGGGCAGATGGAAATTTATGAAACCCCTTTCACATTTATATTTCTCCATAATAAATGGGTTACATTGTGAAAAAAATTGACTTTCCGTCATAATGAAAACGTTTTATGATAAGCATTAGTTATTCAGGGATATTCTACATTGTGGGTTTCGCGGGTCACTTGCGGCTCTTTAACCAACTCCATAAAGCTCAATAGTTGATTATTTACTCAGAGGTTTAGAAAATTGTCCATCATAATGTAAGTAAATTTCAGTTGAAACATATCTTAAAACGCGAAACGGAACACTCTTTTCAATTGTCACTTTAATGGAACGATTCAACTACAAATTTTCGAGGATTAAGGAAAGGTGAACTTCTTTACACGATGAAGTCGTGCAGCTGATCCAAAAGGAATAACATGAGTCCTAGTCATGTCGCTATTTTTCATTAAAAATTTCGATTAATTGATAATATTTATAAATAAAGAAAAGTAAATTATCTGTGGACCGCGTAGTCTTTGGAGTAGCCTTATGCGACCCACCGAATGTAAAATCGTAGAGCATCTTTTATGCACAATTTATGATGTCGGAATAGTAGAAAGGTTATTAAAACTGCCCAAAAGACTCCATTTATCAGTTTAATTAATCAATTAACTCTGATAATGAGTGCAAAAGTTTGCTCTACGAAACCCTTCAGATTCACATTTAGATATGGAAGATTAAAAGCAGGTCGAATATGGTACAGTAAGCTTTTATTTTTATCACATATGCCCACATTTGATCAAATTAACATTTGCTAATGAAAGGCTATGGTAAATATTCGTTGTAAAGTTGCTGTAAATAATTAAAACATTCTGCTGTTCTTATTGGTTGATATAAGTAACTTAATCTACCTGGTTTTGTATAGTTAATTATCTAAATATGAGTACTGAAAAAAGTCTTAGGTTGTGTCAATGAAGTGAATTCATTACGAAGAATTAAGTTGAGAAATTTTACTTAAGACAATACTGAAGAGAGGTTTGGCTATTATGAGGTATATACGGGAGCTAAGTCGTTTAAGAGCAATCAAAAGTCATAAAAGCAGAGTTTTTTGGACCATAAGAATAAAGTTTAATAAATAAGAAATAAAGGGAATTCTCGTTTTCAAATCGCGTTGTTAAAGAATGGAATAATTTGCCTGCAGTAGTCTTTTAGCTCTTCCCTACCACAAGGAGTGAAATGTGTAGAACTTGAATAGAACGGGGAGTTAGCCGTTGACGAAATGCAGGTGGAGTAGAGGACTGCCTGGTAGGGTGATGTATGTACGATGGGAACTTTTCCACGAAACTGCTGCGGTAGCCATAAAGTTACTCCAGGAACCTTGAGAAGGTGGCGCAAAAGGGNCTGTTTACTAAGCACTATAATATGCAACTACCAACTGAATTAAAGATGCGAAAATAGAGTAATGATACAGTAATCCAATTTATGAGGAGAAGAACTTTAATTACGATCAACTCAAAGCCCGAAATGCCTTCAAACGCCGAAAATACTGATATTCGATATCGAAATACTGAAATTTCTATTACGATCTAAAAAAACAACTAATTGGTAATTTGGATTACTGTTCCGGAAATCAGTGTTATTAAAATATAAAGTCTTAAGGATTAAAATTAAGAAGAGAAAGATTATGACTTCTATAAAAAAGGTAGGGACCTATTAGCTTAGTTCGCATATATTCTTAGCATATCTTATACTCGTACTTTGGTGTAGAAAGGACAGATACTTATTATATTCTCTAAATTATTTTCTAGGTTTAAACTAAACTGGTTGCACCCAAGTTTATTCCACTAGAAAATTTGTTCCTCGTCGAAAATTGTCCTTCATGTTGCTCAAGAATTGAATTGGAGTCAACGACAGCGAAAGTTATGCGAGTCAAGTGAGACTCATAAGTGAAGAACAAAGAACCATTCCCTAACCTGAAAGATCAGATTAACCGGGACTCGAAGCCGGGACCTTGGGACTGTATCGCAAGTGCGCTAACCACGTCATCACCACTACCACTACCACCGGTAAAATGAATTCTATTCGGAGAACTATTTGGATACTTAAACAAGGAAAAACAGGAAAAGAGGGAACATTGCCAAATATCGCACCAGTATTGGGAAAAATAGACCTCGGTTGACACAAATATGATAGAACTTAGGTTTTTAATGTTCCATGGCGCAACGGGGAGTCCTTCCTTCATTTACAATATTTGAAAATTTATATCTCAAACCGAGCCATTCAATAATAACCAAATATTAAATCCGCGCAAACGGTGCAATTTAGGCAATCGATTTCTCAAATCGCACCACAACTTTTTTTCAAATATGCATTCAGTATTAGAATGTATCGACGACTGCAAGAAAAACCGACGATTACTTCTGTAATCATATTATATTTAGAACTGTAATCATAATAAAGAAGTGCACTAAAATTTCTCACCTAAAGAAAACAAAAACATGAAGGGAATGGAAAAGTTGCTAAACTTTGCACGTAGAGGTGTGCGCTTAAAAACCCAACGTAAAGAGACGTGAGAAATAGTGCTATGACTGGGACTCGAACTGAGGTCTTTTACTTTCCGGGCAAATATTCTGATATATTTCTTAAATCTGATTATCCTTGGGAAAAATATGAAAATGAAGGGAGTGCTTTGGATTGGTTCTTACACCTGAAAAGAGTGGATCGAAGCACAACGATTATGATGGCGGTGGGGGAGAATTTGAACTGTTTTAAAGAGAGAGGAAGCTGGAGAAAAGGTAATAAAATGAAATAATGAAGAAAGGAATAGTATGTAGCTCTTAAATTAAATGAAAGTGTACGAAACTATGCGAATGAGCTAGTACGGATATATATTTTGAATGGATGACGCAGGAAAAAGTGACTTCACCGAAAAGCGTGTATATAAAGGTATAGTATTAGCCGCAATGGTCCAGTCAGTACGTTGAATAGATGAAGTACGGAAAGGAAAAAGAGGATCCATTTGGTGGCGGAGGTCCATCGGAATAAAAGGGGCGTCCTTTGGGATCGACCGAAAAAGCAGCATTTGTGCCTGGAAATGAGAATCTCTCCCCTCCAAACCCACTTTCCCCTCAAAGTGGTTTACACGCTGCGGACACGTGTCTGAATCGAGATTCTGCGGACGAGCATCTTCCGAATCTCCTCCCCTTTATTAAGGACGGTTCCTCGCTTCTTTTTCGTCCCAAAAGGTGAGTCCTTTTTTTTTTGAATTGCGTTCAATTATTCATGGGCTCCCGAGAAGACGCGTTGCATATGCGGGATTCACGGATATGTTGATGCCGAGAATTCTTTCGTCATTGCGCTATTTATAGAGCGCGATTTCACACGATCAAATAACATGAGTGACCATCGAGACGGAAAAAGAAGGGAATCTCTTCTTACCGATTAAAGCTGAAGGATTGGGAAGAACTAAAACGTCCTTTTACTAATAAGATATCTACATTTACATAAATACCCTGCAAACAGTTTTTCGGCGTGAGGCAGGGGGTTCCGAGCTTTCGAGTTACCTCTTTTGATTATTGTGATCACGTACCATTCATTGAAAAAAGCGTTCCTTGTTCTCTCAATTATTTCTCTAATTTTACGCTTCTTATCGGATCAGAAGTAGCAGGGAGTCGCGTAATACCGATTACGTCTTCCGCAAATGTACTTTTTCTGAATGTATCAAGCAATTTCACCCTAATCTCCTTTCTTTCAAGGATTTCCACACTGCGTCTGGGAGCATTTTCAGAACGTTTACTTTTCTATCACAGCATTTATTTTACAAATCGAATCACACTTCCTCGAGTTTGAGTGCACGTTTCATGCGCTTGGTTTCATATACCCGTCGCATATCCCACATAAGGCCCGACTAAGGTGAAATAATGTCGTTTTTGGCTATTATGAGGTATATACGGGAGCTAAGTCGTTTAAGAGCAATCAAAAGTCATAAAAGCAGAGTTTTTTGGACCATAAGTATAAAGTTTAATAAATAAGAAATAAAGGGAATTCTCGTTTTCAAATCGCGTTGTTAAAGAATGGAATAATTTGCCTGCAGTAGTCTTTTAGCTCTTCCCTACCACAAGGAGTGAAATGTGTAGAACTTGAATAGAACGGGGAGTTAGCCGTTGACGAAATGCAGGTGGAGTAGAGGACTGCCTGGTAGGGTGATGTATGTACGATGGGAACTTTTCCACGAAACTGCTGCGGTAGCCATAAAGTTACTCCAGGAACCTTGAGAAGGTGGCACAAAAGGGATGTAAAGGAGGCAAAAAATGTTGCTATGAGTAAATTTGTAATGAGCCAATTATATTTTACGAGAAAATGTATTGTCTGTAAGGGAGTTATCGGTATTTTTATAGTTCATTTTAGCTAGGAGTATTGTTGTAGCTAGGAGATTTCTGTATTTTAATGGTCAATTGTATTATCGTAATTAGTACTGTGTAATTGTACACAACGTTACTTATTATTGTTATTATTATAGTATTATATAATTGTTACTTATTATAGTTTGATATTATAGTAGTATAGAATTGCATGTAATAAAGTTGCGACCTGACTTTTGTTTCAAACGTAAAGTAATGATTGATAATAATAAAGAAAAAGGCTTTTTCATTCATAGGTTAAAGTTGTATTGACTATGTGTAAAATACGTGTATTTATGAATGTACAACCTAAAAGGTAACTTATAAGTATAACAACCTAAAAGGTAACTTATAAGTATAACAATGAGCTTACAAGAATAAGTTATATAATTAAACATTTGATATAAATCGATAGCATTAACATTCTTGAAACTGTATAAGGGTGTTTAAGTATCATGATAACGAAATTAGGCAATATTTTTGCATACATCTTGCTACGTTCAACAAAAACCACAATTTCACACCAATCGCAAAACCGGAATCCTGATGGAGATACTTCTTGCGATAGCAATGGACATTCAATAGGTCACCCTAAAGAAAGTGAAAGCGTGACAAAATAATGTCGAATTCGATGAAGCTGAGAAAACTGACAAATATGGAAACCTAATACAATCCATCAAAATGCATATTCACTAATATGGAAAACATTCTATTCATAAATATTATGACATATTCGTGTAGAGCGTTCCATAGACAGGTTTATCGTTCGATTCCAGTCGAAAACATCGTCTGTACATTCTCTACTTAACAACGCTTCCTACCACTAACAAGTAAGTAGTATTGGTATTAAAGTATTTCGAAGAATCATGACTTTCGTTACTGTTTAATGAACACTATAATATGAAACTATCAACTGAATTAAAAATGCGAAAATAGATTAATGATACAGTAATCCAATTTATGAGGAGAAGAACTTTAATTACGATCAACTCAAAGCCCGAAATGCCTTCAAACGCCGAAAATACTGATATTCGATATCGAAATACTGAAATTTCTATTACGATCTAAAAAAACAACTAATTGGTAATTTGGATTACTGTTCCGGAAATCAGTGTTATTAAAATATAAAGTCTTAAGGATTAAAATTAAGAAGAGAAAGATTATGACTTCTATAAAAAAGGTAGGGACCTATTAGCTTAGTTCGCATATATTCTTA
>KZ309005.1:172044-201598 GCA_000376725.2 Ladona fulva
TATGGAGTATAAGTATCGATGAGAGTATGTTTCAAAGCAAGTTCTTGGTGAATTATTTTACAAACATTGTTGTGTCTCCTTGTATATTCTGTAGAAGCAAGCAACCCACAGCCGCCGATAATATGGTTAATCGTCTCTGATTGTTCATTACATAGTCTGCACTTATCACTAATAATTTGTTGGTCCTTAATGATGAATTTCCTATAGTTTCTTGTATTTATATTATTATTATTATTATTAACCCTGCACCACTACAATCTTATTTTGTCTGTCCAACGTATCTTCTCCAACCTTCTCCATTTCCAAATTTCTACTCTTATCTCTTATCCCCAATCTCCATGTTTTGTAGCCATAAAAAGTTACATTCTATACAATGATAATAATTACATACATATGAGATCAAAAGTATCTAAAAATCCAAGTATATTCCATTATCTTATTCAGTATTATTGATTTGATCATATCGAAAAAGACTAGGACGAAAACGTATGTCAATCCTAAACAATTACTGAGAACTACCAAAATATTCCTTGAGATAGGAATTTTTACAGAACTCCTTAGCATACAATGGACGACAAATGGTGAGTATATACAGGGGAAAATATCTTAGCCAGAAAATCAAATATAAAAATGATAAATCCCAACTAAAGCGAGGCTTATGCATAACGCTTTAACTAGCGTTCGTCCATGAACTCGAGTTTTAACCTGCTTCACCCATATCCCATTGGTGTACAAAAGGTATAAAGGTAAAAGGTATTTGGGTGTTAAGACCCTCCCACAACCAAATCGAACGTTTAAAAAATCGAAGTTCTATATATGCTTGCGTTTATTCCTAGCTCCGTTCTCATGGGGGTTTGAACCCCCAAAACCACCCTAATGGCTACGCCTCTGGATAAGAATGTTTACTTCATTCATTTAATACTTCCTATATTTTAGGGCATATTAAAACCACAAGAACAATGAAACTAGTCACAATCTTTCAAATTTCACATCAACGGCAAACATTTGGTATTTGACTGCCGAGCAGCGATTCTGCGGTAGAATCCAATTTCAAGAGAAGAACAAACGTCGAAAAAATAGACGAAAATAGACGAACTGGAAATCTGAGAGAACTGAAGCCACGGCGGCGGAGCTAAAAGTCTCTCGGATCCGATTTTTTGCGAAACGAAAAAACCGTCTGATGCGATCGGAAATAGCGGGAGAATAGCGTATTTTGGGGAGGAAATAAAGTGTATTTGCGGAGGATGAAGGATATTGGACGGAAGTGATTGGAAATGAGAGATTGGAGTCCGCCTCTTCGCTGCTGAAGGCATTTTTGCATTCGCGGGATCTTCTTCTTATTTTAGTCATCCGAAACTAATAAATGCGATGTCTTCGAATATATCCCGAAATACTCAATGTGAACGATGATTTTGTACTTTTCTTACTTCCATATTCTCTCCTAAAAAATCCAAAATGCGATGCAGATACATAATGAAAATTTTATCTTTGCGCCTACGAGTTCAACCTTTTTTTTAATTTAATGATCTTTCACATGTCAACTCATATTCACCCACGAAGTAAATGACGACTTTTGTATTTTTTCAATTCACCTTGTATTAAAACCGACATTATCCTTACTCAAAGACGACGTAATGACAAATAAGGTTGGGGCATTCGAAGGAAGGGAGGAGATATTGAGAAAAGGTAACCTGAAGGGATATTTAAGACGATGAAAACAAACCGAAATATAGCAGAGTCAAGTAGCCTTAGTAAAAGAACACTGTTGTCTTAAAAGATTCCATATGAGCAAAGGAAAGTATTCTAAACGTAAATTTTCTCACCACATTTAGGTCTAAATGTACATACAGTTTTCTTCGAATAATAAATCGCTAATTGTATTAATTCCAGCAATGGATACAAATTATATATGTCTTTTATTATTGCATCCTTTCTGATATTCATTAAAGTTGGCTCATAGCCCCAAATATGTTACGCAGTGGTACCTTGGTTAAGGACGGTAATCCGTTCCAAGATTGCCGTCGTTAACCAAAACCATCGTTATCTAATGCGCGATTTTCCACAACTATAGTACATGTCAAATACGCAAATAGAACCCATTTTAATGTCATTAAAATATGGTACAGATAATATGTTCAATATATTCATATTTGCAACAAAAAATCAGCATTAATAAATGAAGTCATAAAAGAAGTTTTCAGTTGTCAATCTTCACCAGAAGGCGTCGTAAACTAAAGACTGCGTCGTTATCCGAGACGTTTTTTATAACAGCCACTCGCCGTTAACCAAGTACGTAGTTAATTAAGGGACTAAAGAAGTCGCACCATGTATTATAATTCGATTGGGGAATTTTCGTAAAACTTCGGGTAATTTAACGTAGTTTAAAATAAAATCGGTTATCTTCTTCACAAGTAGGGTGCATACTTTAAGAGATATTAAGTAAAAACCGAAAAATGGCAAAAATAAGGTTTATTTTTGGATTTGCGCAGCTTGCACATGTCTTATGAAGCTTTAAAATTGGTTTCCTATTATCGACGTACGTTCTAACAGCATATCAAAAAATTAGAATTGCATGACCTTTAAAAGGTCAGATGTATAATTTGACTAGGCTATTTTCTGGATTATATCGAATAAGGGAGGTCAACAGCATGAGCATTGTAATTGGCTCTCCTATAATCCTACTCTAAGAAGGGCTTTTCCAGTAATGAAGCCCATAAAAACAAAGGTAACTCGTACCTCATCCAAGTAAAACCTAACGAGCAATTCGAGAAAAGAATTTAACTAACTCTATAACTCAGTTTTTAATCTCAAAAAGAATATGAAGATATCAGTTATAAGAAGATTGTTATTGTTTTTATGGTATACGTTATCGCGGTCCCATGGTGTAATGGTTAGCACTCTGGACTCTGAATCCAGCGATCCGAGTTCAAATCTCGGTGGGACCTAATTTTTTTCCGCTTTCCTTTTCTTAGGAATTTCATAAGTGCACATTGTGGAAGCAGGTGTAGGAATAGGTTCGGATAATAATGAGGGAAACACAAAATGTATGATTTTTCTCAAGAAAGTAAGCCGAATGTGGAAAATATGACGGAATTATATTCAACCAGATAAAGATATTAGAGCACTATGAGTATTTAGGCACACATACAGACAGTAGAGCATACAAGAGAATAGTAGAGAAAAAAAGTAGTGGAGACTCTAAAAAATTGTCATCGGACCGACTGTGATATATGCTTCTGCACCTTGTTCACCGCCAGTTGTAGAAATTCAGTGAGAAAGGAGTATCTGTTACAGCATTAGTAGGAAAATATAACATAATATCTATGGACCAGTTAATGATGACGGGCGATGTATGATAAGAAGGGACGAAGAATTGCAACGACTGATGGAATACACTAGAAATAAAGAAAAAAGATAAACTAGAATTCGATGGGCAGGCTAAGTAGAAAGAAAGGATGAGAAAAGAGCATTTAAAAGGTATTCAAAGGGAAACCAGAAGGAAAAAGAAGTTTAGGACGGACAAGAAAAAGATGGGTGGATCACTAAGGGAAGGATTTCAGGAAGTTGTGGAGAAGGACGTGAGGAGAAATGCAGCAGATAATAAAGGAAGACGGAAGGCAGTGAAGAATGCCAGAATCCTTTATGGGCTTTAGTGCAAAAGACGGGGATGATCCTTTTCAATAAAATTTATTTTCTATCCCAGGAATGACGAGTCTGTTATAAATAGATTGATAACATTTATAAGATAAACACTCTTGCAATCTACTATTTTCATTTAAAATGTTTACTTTAGTGAAATAATTTAGTAAAATTAAGGCGCTTTGCACGTGAGACAGTGACTTTGGTAGTAGTAGTACTGTTATTAAAATAGCTTTGACAGCTGAGGTAATTTCGCTCATGGGTCCCCACCGGGAATCGAGCCCGGGACCGCTTTCACCAAAGGCGACCGCGTAGCCCCCATGGCGACCGGGAACCCTGTGACTTAGGGGATAACAGAGGAATGACACTCTGGAAGTAACAAGTTAAAGCAACGAATGGAGAAATCCGTAAGGATGGCATGAATTTTAAAGGACTAAAGGAAGAAATCATACCGAACATTAAAATTCCTGATTTTAAAATAAAATCAGGAATTATCGAAACCAATTAGATTAGACCAATTACGTCATATTCAGTGGAAGGAGAAGAATACACGTCCACAACTCAGCGACTTTAAATATAATAATTATGCGACTTTACTAGGGCGAGATTAAGGCCCTTAAGCATATTTTGTTTAAAAGAGATACCTTGAAAAAAAGCTAAGAAGAAAACTATTTGGTTGGTTTAAAAACCTAAGTGGGAACTTAGGAAAAAATACATCACAGTAGGAAAACGCCCGCAAGAGTGGAGATGTGAAAATCATGCGAAACCTACTTATAGTTAGCTAAGCTTTAAGGAAAATGCAGCTTAAATCACATCTGAAATGCAAACAAAATGGTATAAATGGCCACATTGAAAAGTCGGCGAGAAATGAAAGGAAGAAGTTAGAGAAAAGAATTCAAATATTGGAAACGAACATGTAGATAGAAACAAATAATAAGATACAGGAAACGCAAGCAAAACGATTAGATAATAAAATAAACAGCAAATTAGCATGTAGAAAATGAGCGACAAGATGAATACGAATGAAAAAAGGTAAGCACAGAGCTTATGAATGAAGAAGACCACGATTAAAACCCAATACTCATATGAAAACACTTTGAACTTCGCGCAGAACGTTCTCTTCAACTTCTTGATATTACTGCAGTTGGGTAACGCAACGAAGTGCCGAGTTTTTGGCGTCAAGTTAATCCCCATCGGCATCTAATTTTCATTCTCGACTTTTAAAAAATGTATATAAATGCTTTTTATGTAATTATTTATCATTTTCTTAATTTAAAATTTTATTTTTCGCTATGTCTTCGTGGGTATTTCTCACCCCCTTCTTGTGTGGGTATTTTCTTGCAACGTTGGTTTTTTCTTTACCACCTTCAGTTGTGGAGATTTGTTCCCATAAACAAAATCTTTCTTATGTTTTAGTAACATTTTAAATTAGTTTTTTGAATTTCTTTTAGAAATTGTAAATACCATCTACACAAGATACGTGGTTAGGTGGAAAAGAGGCACACTCGGGCCTAACCCCGCCATTAAAGGGTCCAATAATGATAATAAAGTCGACTTAATGAATTATAACAACGCTTTATACTGTATAAATTCCTATAAATAGTACAATACCGAACATATTTGGTCGAATCGGTATCATTACGACGCTACCGTAATGATATTGATTTGGGATCCCCTAACTTGCCAATTTTCCTAATCCACTTCATCGCTCATTTGATCTTTTTGTAATAATCGACCGAAGCTATCAAAATAAGAGAGAGAATACTTTTACTCACCGATGTTACAGCAGTTGTCGATACAATGCTACTTCGCTGCCAAAGAATCCTAGTGAACGTCTTTTCTCCTGCGATGGATGCCCTCCTGTAAAAAATTACGACAGTTGAAATAAGACTTCCACGAGAATTAACTATTTCATGATCAACGTATTGAATACGTTGAATACCTTGGAATCACTCATACAAATAACTTATACTGGAGCACACATATTCGAAAAAAAATGCGGAAAAGTAACTAAAAGGCTCGGTTTTATAACGCACATTGTAGATACATACGATAAAAAGGTTAGAGGGATGTTCTTTGCTACGGTTTGTTAAATATACTTTGCTCTTTATGTATGTGGTGTGCATTTGTTACCCAAACCAACAGCCGCTAATAGCAATGGATTTTAATAATTGCAAACAACGGAATCGGAAGTATTAAGTAGTATCGAGAATCGGAAAATATTATCGATATTGTCCCATCTTTTGCTGTAAATAACAAATTACATAAAAAATACGTGACTTTTGGAGGTAAACTAAGGATTGGATTAATCCTTAACTATGGATTGGAAGTAATCCTTAATAATGAATCAATCTACCAAATGCATGACAGTCTAATCGATTTAGAAAATCATGCACTGGAAACTCTCAAATATTTCTTCTCAAATAGTTGTTATTATTAGGTCAACGAAAATATTTCACCAAACAGATATCTGGTATCTTTAGTACACTATGATGTTTCTGTAACATTGAAACAATTAGTCCTTTCAATTCAATATTTATGGATAAGAAAATTTGAAAGTGTTAAAAGAGTGTAAAAAAGTGTTTTTTTTCCTAAAGTAGCATTCTTTCTTCTCTTCCCATAAACATACACATCAATAACATTTTATGATACATTCAAAATGAACAGTACGGGTGCCTCAGGATAGGTAGGTAACGCTTTCGACTTCAGTGACAGCAGTTATGGGTTCGATTCCCGGTGGTAGCTCACGTGCGAAATAACCTTAGCTGTCGAAGCAGTTTAAAAATTATTACTTCTGAAGGAAATGGTATGCACAATCAAAAAAGAGAGGATCGAAGTAGAGAACTGCATCAATTTTCCTCTCTAACTGGATGTTGTTATTAAATTTCGTTCTTAATTGCTTTAACGGAAATGGGAATCGTCGATTGTTTTCCAATTCAATCCCTCGTAAGTTAGTTATTCAGTTTGTCTGATTTTAATAAATCTGATTGGTTTGATCAAAATTGCCGAAATTACAATGGACATCTTCTCGGACGACTATTGAGAATAATTCATTAATTTTTCTAGTATCTCGTGGAATCCTCTCTCCGGAGGATTTTTTCCTCAAAAGCTTTCGCGGAATTACTGAAATAGCAGCGAAAGAGTCCCCGAAACATCTCCGTTCGCATCTGGCCTTCGTCTCCTCCCTTACGATCAAGAAGAAAAGCAAAAGGCGATATCGCTCCTGAGGAAAAGGGGACCAAAAGAAGCAATATCGGAAAGGAACAGAGGAATCCTTACGTATGAGCTTTAAGGTCGCTTGGGACGAAATCAGAAGGACTTCGCATTAAAGATGCATTAGGTCGAGAGAGACGACGGAAAAAGTAAGGAAGTAGATACACTGAGAGTTCGAGATTCACTGTAAATAATTAAACAATTAAATTCCTTAAAATAAACCCTTCTCCGTTGAGAATGCATTCTAATTTACGATTTATCAGGCTGCATTCTCACAGTAATTGAGAAACCAAGCGAATTAGCGAAGCTGTTACTAATTTTCTAATTTATAATTTAAAAAATCCGTTACAAGAATATCCCACATACGGAATATCCCAATACTACTCACCTATGGAATATCCTATTATCCCAAGTCTATGAAAATTCAAAATAGTATAATAGTTTTAATTACTAAATTTCCCCCTTTCCGACAGCATTTCCCCTGATTGGTACAAAAATTCACTACCCATAAGAAACCTCAGACGAAGAATATCAAATGCCGTGCTTGAAAACGCTTTCCTCTTTTGATCTTCGCCTTTTTTGTTTAACACCCAAAATGTCTTGCTTAAAATCTTCAACGACAAAAAGGTTAGATATAAAAAGGGACATACATCTCCGCGTTGTCCAAATAAAGGCCTCTTATGATTATTATCTCATATGATCAATATGCTATTTCAAGAATATTTTGAGTTCATGTATAAATTATAACCATTTAACACATTCTTTTAAACAATGAAGTCTCAAGTGAAATTTGATGGAACTTCATTCTAAAATTGCACTAAAAATTTGAAATATACTGTCCACAAAGTAAGATATTTATTCATAAGACCATGTTTTCGGTGTTGGGTTACTTCATCATTAGGTACAGAAGCTTTAGTTCAACAGCTTAATTATTAAACAAAGGAGTGGGGGGTTACAGTAAGGAAGCCAGTTGCTATTCATAACAGGAATTTTCTTAACGTTCGTTTAAAGTTATCGTGTTTAGTGAGCAATGTTATATAATATGATATTCTGTATTTGTATATGTAAGGATTCTGGTGAATCGTTCGAGGCAATTTTTAAATGAACATGGATGTTCTTAGTGGCTTTAGGCAATTTTGTAAATTATACCTGCTTAAATTGTAAATTAGAGTAGTTTACAAACTGTTGTAATTAATGGAGGAGGTGGTTAAATACTAATGTTCTGTAATTATATTTGTAGAGCTATGTTATATTCTTTTTGTTTGCTGTACATTGTAGTGTAAGTTGGCGTCGCCACTTTATTCTGCGTCTAACTGCGGCGGTATTTCGGTAAAATGTCGATGGTTATGGTCAATGAAAGCAACTGGGACAGTCTTAGGAACAGAATGAAGAAATTAAGGCGCTCCATTACGCGAAAGCTGTTAACCACTTCCCTGATATATGTCATATTTAGGATCTTCTGCTATTTGACCATATTTTACTTTCAAAAATAAATCTGTTAATCTTCCGAGCGTATTGAGCTTGTCTATCATGCTTTCTTTTATCTGAGTTCCATTTTCACGTCTCTTTTGTTTTCCCCAACATCTGGATATACCGTACACAGGTTAACATTTAAGGAAATAAAGAAGTGAAATATAATAATAAATAACTATCTAACGGGGGAAAAAAGACTTTCTCTCCTTTCTTAGCTACGTACAAGCATACTTGTCAAGAATATGCATCCTTCCAAGTGAAATTTATACAAAAAATTTGTCACGGCTCATCAGGACCCCATCGGATTGCTAACACAATGAGGTTACGATTTCAGCCAGTGAATGCTATGGAAGAAAGTGCGTATAAATGAAGGGGATTTGGTGGTGTCCCTGACCGCCAGGAAGAAGATCATTTCGTCATAGAGAAGGAGGTTTAGCGTAATCATTAGCAGGAGCAGTCGTTTGCCAACGACACACGTTGTCCGGAGATGATTTCAACGAGGTAATGAGAGGAGATATTCAGGTCAGGAGCACTTGCGGCGGCCCCTTCACAAAATTCACGTCCGCCCAGGGCACGAGGGTTTCACGAGGGCGCAGATTCCGTCATTTACATTCGCCCTTCCTTCTCAACGGCTCAAGTTGCTGCGAATTAAGTCGCGCTTCTTGTTCTCTCCATACCAACTCCGAGACTATTTGTTCTGTAGTAATTCAGCACTGACGCTTTGCCTATTCGGTGGTTTCAGCGTAACTCACTCGCTCCGATGATAATGTAATTCTCGAATTTGCTGCACTTAGACGTCGGAGAAACATCACTTAAGCAAGCATTACTTAAAACACAAGATGAGTTTATTTTATGGACAAGTTCACGGAGCCAGGATTTGTCCATGGGGGAAGTTTAGCAATGGCATGGGTGTCATGGAACCATGGATAAACACTGCATAGCATAAATTTGGGGGCAAGAATACTTCCTTCAAAAATCTAATGAAAATATATACTGATTTATTTTAACAGGTATCCCCTGCGAATCTCTAGCGGTGTTTGTATGGTATAATTGCGAGAGGATGGCCTCTCGCATGCTTTCGTTTATTGTTGGTTTTGTTCTCATGGGGGTCCAAAACTACCCCCTTGGGGTAGTTTTGCACCCCCACTATGCCTCTGCATGGAGTATACGTTGGTTTTAACGGTTTAGAGAAGGAGAATTAAATCTTTTACGACATTTAAAAAAAATTTATTCCATTCAAAAGCATTTAGCATTGATAGTAGTAGTAGCAGTTTTAAAAGTGCTTCGACAGCTGAGGTCATTCCCCAAGTAGGCCTCCACCGGGAATCGAACCCGGGATCGCTTTCACCGATATTGAACGAGATATACATATGGTTACCCGGAGGCCATCCAGTACTAAACTATTACAATGAATCACATCAGGGAAACTCAAGGAAAAAATCATCAGTAACAAAAACAGACAACTCACAATCAAATGAAAATTCATAACGGAAACAATAGCAACACGGATTAGTGAAACAAATACAACGGAAATGTCATTCTTCGGAAAAATGAACGAATTCACCAGAGAATAATTATTTTATAAGGGGTACGATATGAGAAAGCTAGAGAACGATGTTATTTAACCTTAGACAGGCCCCATCTGGAATATACGGCGAGTATACTGGATCCAGCGCATGATACATACTCTCGCGAATTCGAGAAAGTGCAGCGCAGGGGGATACGATTTGTTAAAAATATGAATGCTACGATGCAAAAGCAAGTGTTACGAAAATGCTCTCAGACGCAGGTTGGAAATCCTTGAAAGAGAGTAAATTGGACTACGATTGCTTGATAAATTCTGAGAAAGTACATTTACGGAAGATCTCACCCGTATTGTACCATCCCCTTGCTAATTCGGTCGATTCGACAATAGGCGTAAAATAAGAGAAATAAACGCGTGGAAAAGTCGTTTTAGGGACTCATTCTTTCCTCGAACGATACGCGACAACCATATGATAAAAAGATAACTCGAACCTGTTTACACCCCCTATGTAGATGTAGATGTATGTGCATGAATAAGTTTGAGGGATAATAGAGAAGTTTTTGGGATGTGGAAGATCATATGGAGATAATAGAGTGGAAATAAGAGGCGGATATATGTGTAGCACTATTTTGCTCTCCCGGGTCACTTTCCAGAGCATTAATAAATTCACATTCCATTTTATATAAAGCATTGAAGATGGGCCGGGAAGATAAACATTAGAGAATGTAGGATAAAGGCTTCTCTGGTTTCCAACCTGGCTGTTTCTACCTGGTTGTTGGAAACCCGAGAAGTTTTCATTCAAGGGTTGGAAAAACACGAGATCATTTCACGAGAGATTGTCATTTGGCTGAAATCCGCTAATGCAAACTGCCAAAACACAAACAGGGAAATTATATGAATACGAATGTTTTACGTGGATGAGGAAGTGAATAAATCCAAAAGACAGCATAAAAGGGATTCAGGCCGCATCGGATTTCTTTCTGACGTTCAATACTTACTTTACTTTACCTTAAATTTAACTCAATAAAAGTTTTCTCCCGTATGTCTGTGAGTGAAAACAAAATGAAAAATATTCTCCTTCAGTCTTTTCTGCAGTCAAAGTTTGACTATCTAAAGAGAGACACTGAAGTGAGGCTGGATGCTATCAAAAGCGACCTGTTAGTAATAAGATGATACACGATTATAACCTACGATGAAAAGCCCATCCTCTACTTCTTGATTGCATGTTGTTTGTAATCGCAACCTAGGTTTAAAGGCATAATCATCATAAGGCATAGGATTTAAACATATCTAAATCGATTCACTACCCGTGAAAACAATGTATCATTACAAATTCAGTGACGCTCTCTAAATGTATTTATAATAATACCGAATTATTTCATATAAACCTCGAAAATGTGTTGCTTAAGTTTCCTGACTAAATTCAACTTAACTTTTGTCTTAAAGGAAAATTAAGTATTGAATAATTCTTTCGTCGCAAAGGGAACTAAAATCGAGGCAGGCAATTGACAATAAAAAGGTTACCTTGGCTCTGATTTTCAAAACTTCGCACATCCACTCTAATCTATTCTGCACCTAACCATGCATGCCCTTTACGTTGATTCGCGCGCATTAAATTACACAGAGATCAAAGTTGACCAATATTTGCGAAAATTCAATTTTCTGGGAAATGCTGCCACTTCCAGCGTATTCCGAACCCGTATTAGACAATTCATCGGACAAAATAGGACGCAGTTTTTTAATCTATTCTTCATCTTCATTTCAATGAACGCAGTTGAGCATTTGAAAACTTTAAACGACAAAGCGGCGGGCCCTTATCTAAAATCATATTTTTACCTAAAACAAGGAAAACAGTAAAAATCGACATCTATCTACTTGGAATAACATATACTTTGTATTTTTTTAAAACTTTATGATGCGGAATCTTAATTAAAATGTTGCAACGATCAGAAACTTCGAGATAGGTACCGACTTTCCGGCAACGCTGCAAGAGCCAAATCCGCGCGTCAAAACACCGCATTCCCTGACAGTGCTAAATTTCCACGGTTGCATGCCGAAATGGACTTCAGTGCCTATCTTAGGCTAGGAAATTATGGAATAACTTAGACATGTTCACCCATTCACCTCAAAGAAACACTAAATTTAGCAACAACATATTTCTTCCGTCAAATCTCATAATTGAGCTACTATTTTGCTTTTTTCGGTTCTTTTAAATATTTTCAAAGCTATTCTTTTTTATTTTACCTTTAAACCTCTGAGAGACCCTCAATAGCAATCAAATGCCAACTCACGTTTGGCGTTTTTTGGGCGACCGCCGCAGTGGCCCCTAACAAAGATTTCGGAAAAGGTCTCCTTATAGGATACTCCGCCTCACTTCTTTGGGATTAACTCACCGTATATATGCAGTCTGTACAGTCTTTAGCCTGAAGGCTGGCTTAAGCCTCATCTCCTCCACCATAAGCAACGAAAAGCCTTGGAGAGGGCGCTGAGGCGACTAAGCAAAATAAGGGGTGAGGTAGTGTGCCATTGCTTTCCTCACTGAGACAGAATTTTACAAGTCGAACGAGTCCATGTAAGTGAAGCACAATGACTCTACAAGTAATACTTTTTGCAGCATTCAAAAAGACCTTAATCAACGTTATTATTCAGCTTTATCATATCCCAGTAGCTTTCATATTGTCACAGCCATTAAAAAAACTGAGATAAATGTTAATGAAAGGTAAATTTTTCTCTATCATGTACCAAAAGACAAGCGAAAAATATTCTATTCATCAGGACTATCAGCTGTATTTTATTGATATCTAGCAAGAAATATACGTGTACGTGTAATTACAGTTCTTCTTTAGCTACGAAGAATGATGAGTGAGTATCCGTAATCCTTACTATCGTTTCAACCGCAAGTTCTTCGAGAAGTTGCCATGACAAATTCTAATAGAGCTGTTGAAACTTTCGGAGCAATTTCTAGTTCGCTATTATCAAACATCAGTTATAACGTTGCATAATATTATAAAATATATAGTTAAACAATATATCATTAATTTTTTCCTCTCTTTTTATATTTTCGAACCACGGTGTGAAGTAATCTACCAAATATTATTTATTTATATTTTAGAGACATCAGAGAGAGAAACTATAAAATTGGCGGCCTAATTAACGAATATGCCATCGGTTAATTCCGCAGTAACCCGATTATTTCTCGTTTCTGCACTCTCCGCAGCACTCTTTAACAGCGTTACTTTTAATTTTTTCAAAATTCTCTGAAACACGGCAAATTCCGCCTTGAGTTCGAGGAGACATTTTAGTAGACCGGTTTATAATTTATGAATTAACTGATGATTTACGAAAGATTGCACCGTGCACAATCTCCTTTCGACACCTTTAAGGTGATTTACTTTTCTTTTAAACGATCTACTGAGTTCGTTATATGCTACCGTGTCTTCCTTAATCTATCTTACCCAATGCATTCTCTCAGTATTCTCGTACAGACCATAATTTTACCGGCCGCGGTGGCGGATTGGTAATTCCATTCCAACTAAAGCTAACATTCCAACCCAAAGGTCCCGGGTTCGAGTCCCGGCTAATCGAAATCCTATACAACAAATTCATCCAATATCGTCCCATCTTTTTCTACATCCACTCACATACGTATATTCTAGAATACGACTCACTTTATCAGTTTACGGCCACAATTCTCGAACTCGATATGATATACTAAATGAGCCCTTAAAATACTGTTTGGTCGGATAACCTGCATTAATGACGATATTTTCGAAATTAACGACTAAAAGTTTGTCTGAAATATTCAACTGAACTGATAAATTAAGGGATTTTTCAGCGAATTACTTTGAATTTAACTGATTATACTACAAATTCCTTGGGACAAGGGATTTCAAATTTTATAATTGCTCTTTTGCGTTCATTGCGTTCATTTTTTTTGTAACCTTGCCTGACGATGACGCTATGCGTCGAAACAATGGTCGCAAAATAAACTCCTGTGATACGGGTAAAAGCTGTCTTACTTGGCTGATTAATTTGATTCACAGACAACACAGAAATAAGCTTTAGTAGGAATTGTGTTTTAGAAGTAGAAAGTTGACCATAAAAAGTCGATTCTTATCAAATGACTTCCAACACTTCTTAACTTAGAATTATTCTAACATTGATTAATACATAAGTTAAAGCAAATTGTGGTGCTAAGGTTGGTACAGCGTGAGATTTCATAACTTCTTCCAACACGACTTAGCACTTCATTAGTTACATAAGAATCGAAATCTTATGCATTTTCTCCACTTTCTTTAGGCTAAAGAGGAAAGAAGCCAGATATCCACAGGGAGTTGTTCCTATTGGTAGGAATTTCATCGTGTAATGAAATGGAAGAATCGATCGCGCGCCACAGTACTTATTCCAACGCACTCTTTCACTGATATGAAGCTGATAAGAGCGGACAAAAGCACTCGAGGCGAGAGCTAATGCCCCTCCTAAAGTGCGGATTCCAAGCTACAACGCTGACCAAACATAAATTGTCATTGTGGGATTCCATCAGTATTGTCGGCATAAAATGACAAAGAGATATTTGATTATTAATAAAAACAATGCAGATAGGTATAACACCTGGTGACAACGTTAACCTCAGGGGGAAATATTTCTACAATTTAGTTAAGATATTTATGATGAAGGAGAGAGACAGGGATGTTGTAATAAGTTCATTCTGATTTTAACGAGGAGAAAGATCACTGTTACAGAATTTCGTGCTTACGATCAGTTTGATAACCCATGCAGCACAAGTGATTCTAAGTACTCAAAATTGTGAAGTATACATAAAATGGACTTTAACTAATGTTCACTTTAGGGCCCGGTACTATATTGTTTTCTCAGAGTTAAAGTGAATATTGTAGTTAATCTCACTGGTAATCTATGATGTTTGCAGGAGCCTAATATAGTCTTTGCTTTAACGATAAGAAAACAATATCATACTGTCCCTAAAGTAAACTTCAATCAGTCATTTTAATCATAGATCATAATATCGGGCCTAAATATCAGATTTAGTGACATATGGTTAAGGATGGTGAACATTGATACGAGGCTTAGAAAAAAGTCCCGATGAAAAGGTTGCAAACAATTCACTGTGAACAAGAAAATACTGTTATAGCTACCTTTAACGAACTCGCATGGTGCCGTAAAAAATTTCCGCAATGGAAAGCTTTCCGTTATGTACAGATCGTAATCACGCGAATGCAAATTCCAACACTGTAGGTCCGGATCGAGAAATCCTTCCTCAATAGACAATGTTCCCCTGTATACAGGCTCCATTATAAACATTCTCCACTTCATTATAAATACTCTAGGCTCTAAGTCCATCAATACTTTTAGTTTTTTTTTAATTTACTTTTCCTTAGGATAGAGCATCGCAATGTATTTAATATTTTTTTGTAAAGTTAACTCACTAATTGAACACTTCATCGAGCAAAAATTCCACTTAAAATTATCTAAATATCTTTGTATACATGTATTTCATCTTTAACCTTCGTCCTACCGAGTTAAATAATTATANGTCGGAATCTTGACACAATCTACTGATAGTGTTTTTATGCCGAATGATTCATAAAGGGATAATACGGAGCGCAAGAAAAACTTTTCTAAGTTAAGAACCATGTCATAATTAGAGATTTTCGGTGGAATCCTACAGATAGGATTTAAAATTGATCGCGCATGGTACGTCGATGGTAGAAATGTATGAATCGCCCAAGAATTGGCATTCCATTATATGGGTGTATAAACAGCACCAAATTTTAAAAGAAAATAATGATTTTGCAGCTGTACTTTCGCAACAGTTCTCAAACTTTCGTTCTACTTTTGGTCAATCCACAGAGATCTTTACACCCGAAACAAGTTATCATCTGCATATGTTTTTTCGCGAAAACTGTTAACGCCATGCGACACGTTTTACTGAATTATTCTTAGATTTTACCGTATTTTAATCTTTAACTATGGTACAGCCTTATCGAAAATTAGCCTGCAAATTGTCCGAGAGAGTAATCGTAGTTACATAAGTTATCGAAATTGAACTCCTTTACCAAAGGCTCAAATGTTATTCTCTGTCATTTATTCATATCGTAGAGATGATGTAGATATGTTCGTGAAATTCGTTGAAACTATTCCTTTCTAAACAAGAGTATGAAATGAACGTAGGACTTACCGGTAGAAAAGCAGCTCTGCTAGTCGTCCAAGTGAAGAATCACGCACAGTAGGACGTGAAGATATTCCGTGAGAAGCCACCGTATAATGAGCGATAGATATTCACTTCTTGCTGCTTAAATATGATCTTCGAATCTCACATGGATACTGCAGCTAATCCATGCCGAAATCTTCCGGAATGTTTTCCACCGGCTGTCTGAGAATGCCACCCCGTGAAAGCCTCTCAGGTCAAGTTGAACCTTTTACCGCAACTCGGAGCGAGTGACTGCGACAATTCAATGCCTCCACTGCCTCCCCACACACTGCCTCCAAGCGGAGGTAACTTGAATTTAGCCTCCCATAGGTAGACCATGACTCCGAGCACGGGATGAGTGTTTGAGGACTTTGCCCGGCCCCTGTTTGGATTCCTCAGCGGCCCTTAGTGGAAATTTTTCTTATCGACGTCAACCCCATGAATGCGCTTAGTCCGATGACGTGTTCTTCAATCGGACTGAAAACTTCTGGAAATTTTTCCGAAACTGCGCCAAACATTTCGTCACATGAAGCGCACTACATCAACGAGTGCAATTGTTTATCTGGAGTTTGGTTCGTTTGTTGTTCTGCTGTGTCCAGACTTCGGCGCCAATGTTCTTACCGTTATCTCATCCCGATGAGTATTACTAAATATCTATTTCTAAATAGCGCTCGTTAACGAACGACTGAGAGTTGGAGTAAAACCATGATTCATGGGTGCTCATGAGCCGCGAGATCGTCCGCTTACATTTTTTAAATTTTACATACATCTTCGGGCGAAACTGAAACTCGTTTCTTGATCAACCCGATGATGATGCAATAGAATATAGTCTCATAGTCAGCTAGTTTTGATGATTAGAAAAATAAAGGGGCCTTCATTATTTTTGTCGTAGAAAATTGTTTTTTTTCAAATCTTCAATTCAATCAAATTTCAATCTTCCAGTTTTCTTAGTGTCTCTACTACAGAGTGATTTTAATAAGCAATACATTAGGCTGTGTCAAATTAGTGGCTGAAGAGAATAAAGTAATTCATCTGCCATAGTATTCTCACGCCTTTAACGCATTATTAGAGCACGAGTAATTTAAGTATGCTGGTTGCAAAGACCACACAAGATTTTTGGATTCGGATATTACACTCGTAAAATATTATTTACTATCGCAACGGAATACAGATGTATACACGATTCCCGTTCACAAAACTTTCTTCCACTAATCAGCTGTTCCAACATTTTCTTCCATTCGAGATTATCTCGAAACTCGCACCATTCAGGCATATGACCTTGTCAGGTCCGTTACGGCTAGGGGTTAACTGGTCACTGCCCGGGACTCCAAAATTGGTGTCCCGGAAAAATATTTTTCCATGCTACTCAGTTTTTAATAAACGAATTTATCGACGAACGACAATTAAAATTTTAATTCCCAGGGACTCCATGATTTGATTGTTGATTTTCTTTTAAGAAAAAGAGTTTATAGTATTTGTAAGGGTTGAATTACTTTTCACAGGGACACTTGATGTTGTCTAGGAATCCTTAATCTTTCTGTTTGATATTACAACGAATCAATAAATGTGACAGATAATCATCAATGATAGACCTAATCCTATATTGCGCCAGGTAGCATCTAAAGAGAAGTCTTCTTTCAGAAAATATTTATCCTGTTTATAGAACCAGGAAGCCGTATTTAATGGAAAAATGCTTTAATAATTTTTCTTCTCAAAAATTCGAAGATTGTTGTGATAATATTCTAAGCCTTATTCCGATCACTTATGGGGTCGGCGGATGTTTTTTTGATGATTGATGGTGAGGATGAACTTGGTGTGGCACTGAATTTTTACTGTCTGATATACTAGCTGCTGCCAACCTTATCGAAAGAATATTGGACTCCCCGGAAATCGAACCCGGAACCGTTCTCACCAGAGGCGAACCCGTTACCCACTTGGCTATGCATGACAATGTTTACCACTATTAATCAAACTGAACAGAGTTATAATATATCTCGTCCATTTAAAATTTTTAGAGTCAACATAAGTAAGTAATAGAATATCACCTTCTTTGGTGCTTTGAAATCGTGAAGAATCGTGCTCCTCGTGCTCCATCTAATATGCATCAGATACATGCGGCTGACTTTCTGAATGGATTCCTTTTGGGACATTCCTCATAACTAGGAGTTAACAGAGAGACCTTGAGTCAGAATAAGATCATGTAAGTTATGCATCTGGGAACATTATCATTTTATGTCCATGGAAGGAAGCCTGATAAAATTTCTTCGATTTCGTAGCCACTGTTTTAATAGATAAGTTTAACTTTCTTTTACGATGATTCTTCAGTTCTCTTCGATAAGCGTGATGTTTTACTTAATAGGTATTCCGTATTCAATTTAATGTATATGCATCAGTCGATCTTAATCGTTTGAGTCCACAAGCTAAGACTTTACCGCATGGAATTGCATGGAAATAATTATCCCAAACGTGATGTTTTGAATAAAAAAAAATATTTTCCGCGTCTATAATTTAGAATATTCCTCAAGTTGTGTGCCTGATTTAATACCACTTTCTCTGTTCCTAATTGCTATAGAACTTTGTATTCGGCAGATATAACATGTTGAATACCTCAATTTAATCGATATATGTTGAAACAAAACAATTTTATGACGACTATATAAAGGTACTTACCTTCTTTATTTCGTGACGCTGTTAATCGTAACGAAAAACAAATTATATTGCTAAGAAAAGCATAACTAAGAACGAAATTCCTACTTTGGCAGTAAAAGGTGAACACAAGAAACCTTAATCATTTGATTCCCAGCACTCTTACGAGTAGATTTACCAATAAAGTAATAGCTTAACAAGGTCCTTAAACCAGCGAGAATGGGGCTACAAAAATCCCTCCACAAGTTACGTTGAAACGCCTTCCAAACGTAAGCGCCGTTCAACTTTCTGGAACTTTCTAGATTTTTCGGTAGGCATATGCGCGCCCAATCCAATGCGTTGCCTGAATATAGAGGGAGATATTTACTAGTTAAATTGAAGGGAACATTTCTTCAACAACCTTTACTGACATCCAAAGACACGGAGTTATATTTTATGAAAATTAATTGGTAAAGCGTGGAAAAAGATAGCAACGTTTAGGTTGATAACGTCATTGATTTCTCTATATTTAAATGAGGAACATCTGAGAGAAGCAGAGATACCATGAAAGACAGGCACAGATTACTACTCTTATCCCAGGTTACGGAAACATCACGTCAATATTGTCCGTCTTACCTCACCTTATTTCTGAATGATGAACCCAGTACTTTCATCTCCATCAGCTACCGTGTCTAAAGACAGCATTGAAATATAAATTATATATACGATTAAAGAAAATGAGAGTTATGTTCTTTTGCTGTTTATGTTTGGGACTGAAAAGGCACTTCTTCTAACTTATTTTCCTGCTGAAGGATTCGAGGCGAGAGGACCCATTGGTTCAGTTGTAGTGTTTCTAAAGCATCTAAAAGTGCTATCAGTACTGATTGCCAAAGATTTACGATGCAGGGAAGAAAATAAACAAAATCCAGTGAAATTGAATTTTAGTTAATTTAAATCGTTCTCAATGAAAAATACAACGATAGCGAGTTGTCTTTTGATTTTAACAATTTTACTTATGTACACTTTGCTGTTACTATGTATCATTTAAAATGAAAAGTTTGTGCAAATAATAGAAAATATAAAAAATTATGAACCTATAAAATAACCCTATACAAGTTGAAAGTTGATTGAACCCTATAAAATTGAAGATTTTCAATGGAGTTTCCTCGAGTCGGAAATTGAGAGCTTTAGTGAACGTTCTTCTGATAGTAGTGCGAATCATTAACTTTGGAAGATTCAAATTCTCCCCAGCCAACATTAATTCATCTTCTAAGAGTTCTATTCAAAGGCTATTTGAATCAGTTATTAATTGACCGTACGAGTAATCGACCGTACTCGTATGTACCGTGCCGTATTATTGCCGTATTTATATACCGTTATTTGAATCAGCACTGGGTACAAATCTACTTCATAAATATATATATCCCGACCATCTACTCACATATAGGAAATTAAAATAAGATATCGAATGAAGTAGTCAAGTTGAAATGAAAAGGAAAGGAAAAATTTTGGTAAAAGATAGGCTTTTCAACGAAAATGAGGTTTTTGTGCAGTGAGTTTAGGTAATTCTTATACATTGCAAAATTTTCAATGAATTTCGATTCGAAAGTTATTTTCAGGGCATTCCCCCAGTATATCTAACTTTAAATTCTACGGTAATGGATTTATAGTACGAATAGGTCATATATGCACTCAAATATCACTGACACAATAGAATTTCAATGAAGTTCTTTCATACTTAATGGTTATTTACCAAAAATGATTATTGTTAGAGATTTAAAGTACTCCTTAAGCCGTTAGGTGGGTGCCCGAGAGCTCACGCGTTGACCAATTCAAGAAAACCGTCAAACTGAAAAAAAAACACCAAAATAAGATGTCTGAAGGCCCATCTTATATTACACCACATTATATAATATTTTAAACCTCCACTCTGTTTTCCTCACTTATTCATAGACTCCAGATCTGCGGAACCTTTCCTTCTTTCTCATTAGTGAAAATATCCGTGGCTATCCCTTACAATTTGTTATATTTCACGCACTCTTTTCCTTTCAGGCATACTTAAACTTCACATTGATCAAACTATATTTCCTCATACTCGGAATTCTGCTGTATTGATTGAAGTAATTAGTTCAAACATAATTCCAAGGAAAAATAAATCGGGACATAACTGCGGGTGTTATTAAAGAAAAACAAAACGACTTCTGAACTAGTTCAGCGAGTAAATGTTTCTCCAACACGTGATTTTTTTTCTGAGAAGCCATTAGCGAGAGCGTCGTTTGTGTTTACATTACACATGAGTTAAGCCGAAGCAGAAGTGCACGGCGCTGACCGCGAGCGTCATACTAAGGTTAGCCCGCGAGTGAACAAATGCTGGCGAATTTAGCACCATTTGAGATTATCAATTTCTAGAAACTGGAAGAGAAAGAACATTTTTTTATACCGATCAGTATGCCTTGAGGCAAGGTGCGCGACGAAGAAGCCAGAGGAGGCGTAAACACTTCAAGATACAGTTGTTAAAAGGAGAAAATACTCTACACTACAGCCATGTACTGCTCTCGGATGCGTTACTACTCATTGCTCCAGAAAAAATAATGAAAAATATTGAAAGAGAACCAAATGATTAATTAGGTATCGTACTGTCTACGATGTTAAGGCCCGGTATTATAATGTACACTTGAAATGGGTACTAAAGTACCCTTTAGGGCCTGATATCATAACATTTTGTTATACGTGTAACGATTTAAAGAGGTTACTGTCAATATCCATCCTAATCCATTTAAACAGGAGATGAACTATAATCTGCACTTTAACAAAACGTTATATTACCGCGTCTATAAGTTTAATAAGAACCATAACGATTTGAAATTTGATGTTGATCACAAGCGATGTTAATCACCAAGTGATGTTGATCACAAACCTTAGGCCGAATAAAAATGTTCGAGATAGCTTTTCCGATGAATATGTTGCTCATGATACATTTGAAAAATTAATATAGTTTCAACATAGATCGATGTTGCGATATTAAAAATATTGTGGATTAAGTTAGTCGAAGATTAATTTTTCAAAGAATATTTAGCAATCTGAGATATTTCGCTAAATAGTGATTATTTGACAATAAATTACAATAACTAATCTATAAATGCTACAGTTGAAACTTCGTAGGACCTTTCAATGCTGACAATTCATTTACTGCATACAGGAAGACCCAAAATACATACCTTTTGATAACTCTAATTATTGGCAAATGCACAAAACCATGCCCTAATCACAAAATTGCAATTAACCGGGACACGAATCCAGGACCTAGGGGTTAAATGGCCAGCACAGTAAACACTGCGCCACCGCGGCAGGCAATTACTCAAATATATCGATATAGAACCCTAGAGATTTTGTGAAAGATTGTACGCTGTGAACGCTGGGCTAACCCTTCTTTCTTTGCAATTTTTGCTAAGAACTGAGTGCATATTTGTAACATGTCATTTCTGTCAGAATTCGGAAAACAGATTCATAAAAGCAGATAAAATTCCAAAAGTTGTCCATGTCGTCGCAATATTATATAGAGAAATTTACTAATTCAATTAACTAGTTTAATTGAATCATTCAATCAATCATTTTCGTCCATTTCCTTCATCAAATTGAAGATTATCACACAAAAGGCTTTCTGGATCACAGATCCTTAGACGATTGAGTTCACAGAATGATTTACTTTATTGATATGGACTTTTTTTTCGCAGGTTCCCTCTACTAGACGGAATCAGCTTTCTTCAAAGTAAAAGTCCCTCACTATCTAACTCGATATGCGATTATCCTTCCATTTCCATTTTTTGATTCTCTAAGATCATCTGAACGGAATGCCAATAAATCCAGGAGATCCACAAGAAGTGTAATATACTCGTATAAGAATAGCACACATACAGACCTTTAAATCCCTCATTGAAGCACGTAATACGTTTAAGGAGATAAAACCTTCCTCTCCATGTTTGCTCTCATTCCTTCTCCTAATAGGATTTGCCAAATTAATGGCTTTCCTGCCATTTTTCTTCCTATTTCCCATATTTTTTGCTTAAACCAAATCTCCTTGGAAGAATTGAAATAAGCCCGGGATTCCCCCTATGAATAGAGATTTGTCTCTCACTCTCGAAACAACACAGGGATTCTGTAAATAAAGTATCGCCGTTTTCATTCTTCCATGCATGACTAAAAAATCGTCTAACCTCAACATTTTCAGCCGACATCGTCGATGCGAACCTTCCATTAAATTTTGTTTACGCACCAAGCTCTTGAGTTAGCTCGATCACCGCTAGTGGCGTGGCGGTCGCAAGAAAAAAAAGGGGAACGAACTCCGCAATTTGAAAAACCCCTTTTTTCGCTTTCGACCCTCGTTAATATTTTCCCCGAAGGTATTTTTACAAGGAGAACGCATAAAGTTGACCCAAATACGAATTTTTCCTCCCGCGTTGCTATCCACAAGTTGCGTTACTTCCGCCACCGTGCACCGTACTTCCCGCAGCGCCTCGTAGCGGCTTTTTATATCTGCCGTCGAATATGCGGGCGAGTTTTCCGACCTTTGAACGGCTTCTGCAGGACAATCAAACCAGCACCTGTGCGCAACGGATGCCAGGAGAGCGAACATTAGCAAATTGGATGGGCAAAAAATATCACAGCTTGGTAGCGTTTTCGATGAGAATCCTCCCCATTTCAGCAACGCTTCAAGTAATGGTGATGAAATAAGTCGAATCGCGGACAAGTGATCGCGTCGATTGGGATTCCGAATCAAGCCCAAAGTGTTGATATATTAGTAAGTAAATAAAAAATAGGAACCAATTTTCCTCAGGAAATTAGATCCTGTTTAATACGAAACACTTCAGAATACAATAAATATATTGAGATTTAAAAAATTTCTTTCATGATGTCAACATAAGTACTGTTCATGGGGCTATGGTTTTATTAAATAAAAAAACCTGCTGATTTTTAATCATATTTGTGAAAAAACCTGAGCTTTAAACGGTTAAATGGGATAGAATTCATTACAATAAATAGATTGAAAAGAACTTAGTTTCCTGAGGACAGTGGATCCTGTTTTTTTATATTTCTTACCTCATGGAATACTACAAAGTTAATTGTAAGTCAGTTAAATTTGTGTTGGTATATTATTCGTCATGCAAAATAAGGCTTTGAGACAAAGGTCAGTTCCTCCATCGAAGAACAAACACGATATTTTAACATCAAAAGGTTGGAATGTCGTTTTTTTTTAATCTTTTCATAAAGATATACTTCGGCAATTAGAAATTATGAACCTATATACTATTATTTATTAGTTAGATATTATTAGACTATATAACATATATTTATTATTATATGTATTTATTTACGCTAAAAATCCGAAGTGATGAAAAAACGAAAATAAGTTAGAATACCGCGCACCGACTTTTGAAATGAATGCGAGGCTGTCTAAAACTTCGAAAGGAACTTAACTTCACTCACAGTACGTTTGAGATTAAATTATTCAGATATCTCCATTCCATACACTATTGCATATACTTGTCACACTGTTTCGAAGCTGTTCTCCTCCATTCTTTCGTACGCCTCCGAATATCTTTCGCTTATGACATATCCACTCGTCTTTTCATAAATTCCCTTTACTTTTAAATAAACGGATATCTCTTTTTGGCATTATTTTCACCACTATCAATGACCATTTTCTCCTCTTTGCCTTCCTCTCACTTTAAAATGAGTCTTATCCTCCATTTGAATTCTTTCATTTCCATCCATCCATTTCTATACGCCCATTAAATCAATTATTAGGAATTAATCAGTGATATTTTCTCACTGCTTAGAAACGAACAGGAATTTTCTTGATAAAATATTATAACAATGGAAGTTTCCCAAGGAGAATCGGACATGGGAAAGTCTGACGGGACTGGGACTCGAACCCGGGGCTCCCAATTTCCGTAGGCTCCTTTAACTGAATATTCTGATAATACAAGTTCTGGCCGAATAGCTGAATTGTCAGAGTAAACAGCCGGGAATTAAGAGACCCGGGGAACGGGAATTCGATTCCCGTTCCATCAAACCTTTTTTTCATGCCCTTTTCCTCTTGTTAATATTTCTAACGATTTTACGTGTAAAACCACCTCTAACATTTTCTTTGGTTTAGTAGAGTTGAAAATTGACGAACTCTAATCTTTAATACCTATGAATTACAATAAAACTAAATCTTTGATTGACAGAGCTATGTTTTTAATGACAATGAGTACAAAAACGAAACATTTTCCGAATCCAGACGGCGACTCCAAGAAAACTGGACGATATAAATAAATAAAATCGTTTCTATGTCAAATGAGACAATGCGTTAATTTATAAATATCAGTCGTATGAATATACGTACGCAGATCGCGCTAACTACAAACTAAATGTAAAATTGTTAGTTCCCCCTTCCGCGTCGTAATCCTCGATGGAGGTACGTACTTTTCTATCGCTGAGGAGAAATCAGAACCCCGAGCAACGTACACGTAATAAATCAGTGAGAGATAGACTCATGACAGTAGAGGTAAATCCTCCTCGAAAATCAGGTCAAGTTCCAGATTTTCATTTTAAATTTGATTTTATATCTTTTTGCTTTACTAGTAAAGGACTAGTAATCCAACTGTAACGTATGTGTGAAATAAAAAAAAAACTCTTTCAATCGTTATTAAGAGTACAACACCTCTATTTAATATCTGATCCAGACAGGAAATTTCAATAAATACCATAGTAAACAAACACAGCGGTACCTAAATAGTCGCAAACTTAACGAGACCTCTGTGAATACGAAATCACCGTTCTAAGAGGAATCGTACATTTTTTAAGGAGCTGAAATAAGCTTCCGCATCGCAATCAATCTATGTTACAAAACTGGAATATCGCCAACTCAAAGCAATAGGCACTTGATTCATCATTCTTACGATTTACAAAAGCTTAACTTCCTTCTCGACTGTATTTAATGCTAAGAATAGGAGTTTCAACTTTAAAGTTTCTGTATTTAGAACAGCTCAGTCGTATAAAGTAGCACTTTTTCATTCCTCTTTATAGGACTTATCCGGCTTAATCACTCAAAATCCTTATCCTTTTGACTAAAAATTTTAGAAAAGCATTCTCCATCTCTTTTTACAGCTTTGTATTACGCACATGTATTAGAGTATTCAACTTATATTCAACCAAATTTGATGGAGAAATTGGTAAAATTCCGTTACATGCTTCACTCTTGTTCATGATAAACGATGTTCATGAGAATCACACTTTTAGTTACATTTTAAAGGGGTTAAGAAGATTTTTGATAAATACGAATGTAATAGAATGGAAGATTTTATGAGCATTGTTATTTGCTGATTTTCATCCAAACAATGACTTTTTCAGTGATGTCACATCTCAATAATATTAAAACAATTTATTTATTTTAACATGTTACGTTTGACTGACTATAAACACGTGCTACTATTAATTACGGATGATTCCTAATCTTTCACTTTCGAAGAATTAACTTATTTCAAGTAAAGCTTCCTCTTAGAAAATTTCGATGACAACGAAGAAGAAAATATTAACGGATAAAACAACAATTTACAATTCATTTTGTCATTTATTTTTCCATAAAACGTGAGGACTTTATCCCAAGATAAGTGTAATAAGGTATAAGGGTAATAAGTATTCCCAAAGTGTATAAGGGTATTGAAAGTTTATAAGGGTAATAAGTATTCCCGAAGTACACTCTTCCCTGGCTGAATACGATTTTGCTATTCTATGATNAAGGCCCGGTATTATTATGTCTGCTTAAAATGGACTTTAACTAATGTTCACTTTAGGGCCAAGTACTACATTGTTTTGTACATTGTACTATCATATCAGGCCCTGACATGAACATTAGTTAAAGTCCATTTTAAGCAGACATAATAATACCAGGCCAAATGCTTCTGGATAGAGGGATTAAGGGAAGAATTTAAGGGGCAAATTGGAGAAGATCAGTTCGGTTTTCAGAAAGGGAAAAGAAATGGGGATACAATTAGCGTAATGAGGGAACTTATTAAACGAAGCCTGGAATTTAAGAAGGATGTGTGTGTAAAATTAACTCACAGGAACGTATTTCCTTGTCTAGTAGTTTCTTGAGTGTTTTTGGATGACGTTCAACTTATCATTTGATAGGTCAGACCACCAGTAATTTATGTGTGAGTGGGAGTTAATGTACGAGTTAATGTTTTGTCGATATTGAAAAGGCTTCTATGGAGTACATTGGAGGAAACAGATGGGAATACAAGGAAAACTGGATTAGTTGGAAAAAGGATACGAAAGAGCATATCGAGGGATACATCTGAAAAAACGTTCATAAAAAAGAAAAATTAATTTATAACGAAACAATTTCGGTTATTTATCCTGGCCTGCAGGAAAACCCAGCGTAAGTAACAAGGAAGGGATGAGTTTGTTCGTGGGGGCTGATTTACAGACGACACCCGTACAATAGTTACAGTAATTAGCGTTATGCAATTACAAGCCTTTTACAATAATTGTAATAATTACAAGCCTTGATTAATTGTAATAATAGAATTATTCTAACATTGATTATACATAAGTTAAAGCAAATTGTGGTACTAAGGTTGGTGCAGCGTGAGATTTCTTTATTTTAACAAGAGAAGGGAACGAAAATGGGTAAGGGTGACTTTGCGCAAGATGGTGCGCAACCAGCAAAAATCCCAATGGCTTGGAGAAATGTTCTACCGGGATAGCTCAACGGACAGAGCACCCGACCGACAATTGGGAGACCCCGGTTCGATTCCCGGTCCCGTCAGACTTTTTTCAAGTCCATTCTTCCAAGAGAAGGGAAGTTATTATTACTTATGGCGCGCTGTTTTTATATTTAAAAGTTGCGGTATAATGTACCCTTTATAGTGTTGGGAAATAATTGCAAATCTCTGCAAAAAATAATAACAATTACACCAGAGTACTAGACGCCCGAAAGTTTTGGACTGGCCCGATTCGATTAAGAGCGCTCTTCATTCGTAACTCGTCCTTAATATGACTGAGAGATTTTATAGCTTAATCAAGGATGGAGTCAGTAAACAGATGCGAGGTAGGGCATGTTCACCCCCAAATAACTTCAGAAATAGATAGCTAAAATGAAGTTATACAAGGCACAAAAGGCTACTGAATACAGAAACGGAAGGTATTACAGAAGATAGCGTAAGTTACATTGTGAAATAAAGTTGCAGTATATTTTTACTTTAGGTACTGAGGAAAGTAAATGATTCGCAATGGAAAAGAGGAAATCTTCGGATTGACTCAGATGTCAGTCATTCATATTCTTGTAATTGACTTTATCATTTACATTTTCAAATTACATGAAAATGTAATTTCAAAACAATTTTGTAATTTTCTGTCTTCCATCATTATCCTCTTTAAATAGCACGAGCATTGGATAACTTGAAATTGCTCTGCTTCTGTTTCAAAAACATAAACGGAATATCGCGGACTTTTCACTGAAGGGTTAAGTATCAATGATTAATGTTTTTGCAGAACAGTTCCGTAATATTGTACAACTAAGCAACTAGCGCACAATGAAGAAATGCAAGTTTAAATTTAAAAATTTTAAGAGTAGCTAACGAGGGATGGCTTGAATAACTGCAGTTTACCAATATTCCGATTGAACAAGCTCAATGAACATAGCAATGACTCTACAACGGGTACCCTAGTATTTTTCAGCATTTTTTGAATATGATAGAGAAATAATTCCGTTAAGGAAGATAATTTATGGAGTTATAGTATAAAGACAAAAGGAAATCTCCTATAACAATAATAATAAAATGTCTTTATTGAAGGGCGAGATTGAGACTTCTTAGTCACTACTTACCCTTCTTACACTTCTAACCCTTTCTAATCGAATATTTAAAAGAAAGATATAACTTTTAGAAGACATAAAAAAGAAAAATCAACAAAAGAACGGAAATATTATGTGGGCTTAAAAACTCCAATGTCTGAATTTGGGAAAAACTGAAACCCAGCAGGAAAACACCGACGAGAAGGGGGGCGTGAAAATTTTGCGAAAAACTGTAGACAGTAGCGACTAAAATTTTATAAGAAGGCGGGAAAATAATTAAAGGGTGACAATCAGCAACAAGCCCGAAAAAAACAAACACTAAATGCACATTCATACAGAAAAAAAGAGATGTAGAATTTACATAACATGAAACTGAGTGAAACTAACAGAAAAAAATAATAAAGCAACAAGGAAAAAAGAAACAACGAAATATCGAAGAACAGAGAAGCATTGCAATTATAACACAGTAATGAGGAAAAGAAAATGGAAGTACAAAGGGTAGAAGGACTGGCGACAAACATGTCTGCAGAATTAACCAGGTTGGAAACCCGAGAATCCTTTTTACACAGTATCCACCAGGAAAGCCGAAGATCTTTATAAGCTGGAAGTACGCTACACACATAGATATTTAAAATTTCAGCTACGTCAATTTCTCGATTAAAAATTAATACAATATACATGAAATATCAAAGTTAATACACTGCAGTAGCATAAAATAAATAATAAAGCATTTAATATTAACATATAAACAAGCAAAAGATATTCAGTTGTATGCACAAAGACTGCAAAAGCATGTGAGTTAAAGGGAAAAATCGGAAACAAAATTAACAGAAGTATTTGTTAGGTAAAGGACATTTTTTTCTAGGATCTATAGGTCGTCAAACACTTGAATGAGTGCATAAACACAGCCTTTAAGCCCCCATACTCATGTAAACGCGGGAATGGGCGGATCAATTTTGTATTGGCTATATGTGAGGGTCACTGGTTATCCGAGGCAGAGGCGTAGACAAGGGGGGGGGGGTTTGGGGGT
>KZ309005.1:212130-261412 GCA_000376725.2 Ladona fulva
ATTAATCAGTGATATTTTCTCACTGCTTAGAAACGAACAGGAATTTTCTTGATAAAATATTATAACAATGGAAGTTTCCCAAGGAGAATCGGACATGGGAAAGTCTGACGGGACTGGGACTCGAACCCGGGGCTCCCAATTTCCGTAGGCTCCTTTAACTGAATATTCTGATAATACAAGTTCTGGCCGAATAGCTGAATTGTCAGAGTAAACAGCCGGGAATTAAGAGACCCGGGGAACGGGAATTCGATTCCCGTTCCATCAAACCTTTTTTTCATGCCCTTTTCCTCTTGTTAATATTTCTAACGATTTTACGTGTAAAACCACCTCTAACATTTTCTTTGGTTTAGTAGAGTTGAAAATTGACGAACTCTAATCTTTAATACCTATGAATTACAATAAAACTAAATCTTTGATTGACAGAGCTATGTTTTTAATGACAATGAGTACAAAAACGAAACATTTTCCGAATCCAGACGGCGACTCCAAGAAAACTGGACGATATAAATAAATAAAATCGTTTCTATGTCAAATGAGACAATGCGTTAATTTATAAATATCAGTCGTATGAATATACGTACGCAGATCGCGCTAACTACAAACTAAATGTAAAATTGTTAGTTCCCCCTTCCGCGTCGTAATCCTCGATGGAGGTACGTACTTTTCTATCGCTGAGGAGAAATCAGAACCCCGAGCAACGTACACGTAATAAATCAGTGAGAGATAGACTCATGACAGTAGAGGTAAATCCTCCTCGAAAATCAGGTCAAGTTCCAGATTTTCATTTTAAATTTGATTTTATATCTTTTTGCTTTACTAGTAAAGGACTAGTAATCCAACTGTAACGTATGTGTGAAATAAAAAAAAAACTCTTTCAATCGTTATTAAGAGTACAACACCTCTATTTAATATCTGATCCAGACAGGAAATTTCAATAAATACCATAGTAAACAAACACAGCGGTACCTAAATAGTCGCAAACTTAACGAGACCTCTGTGAATACGAAATCACCGTTCTAAGAGGAATCGTACATTTTTTAAGGAGCTGAAATAAGCTTCCGCATCGCAATCAATCTATGCTACAAAACTGGAATATCGCCAACTCAAAGCAATAGGCACTTGATTCATCATTCTTACGATTTACAAAAGCTTAACTTCCTTCTCGACTGTATTTAATGCTAAGAATAGGAGTTTCAACTTTAAAGTTTCTGTATTTAGAACAGCTCAGTCGTATAAAGTAGCACTTTTTCATTCCTCTTTATAGGACTTATCCGGCTTAATCACTCAAAATCCTTATCCTTTTGACTAAAAATTTTAGAAAAGCATTCTCCATCTCTTTTTACAGCTTTGTATTACGCACATGTATTAGAGTATTCAACTTATATTCAACCAAATTTGATGGAGAAATTGGTAAAATTCCGTTACATGCTTCACTCTTGTTCATGATAAACGATGTTCATGAGAATCACACTTTTAGTTACATTTTAAAGGGGTTAAGAAGATTTTTGATAAATACGAATGTAATAGAATGGAAGATTTTATGAGCATTGTTATTTGCTGATTTTCATCCAAACAATGACTTTTTCAGTGATGTCACATCTCAATAATATTAAAACAATTTATTTATTTTAACATGTTACGTTTGACTGACTATAAACACGTGCTACTATTAATTACGGATGATTCCTAATCTTTCACTTTCGAAGAATTAACTTATTTCAAGTAAAGCTTCCTCTTAGAAAATTTCGATGACAACGAAGAAGAAAATATTAACGGATAAAACAACAATTTACAATTCATTTTGTCATTTATTTTTCCATAAAACGTGAGGACTTTATCCCAAGATAAGTGTAATAAGGTATAAGGGTAATAAGTATTCCCAAAGTGTATAAGGGTATTGAAAGTTTATAAGGGTAATAAGTATTCCCGAAGTACACTCTTCCCTGGCTGAATACGATTTTGCTATTCTAATATTCGAATAATTAATTTCAAAATAAATTTGATGAATACTTTAATTTACGTTTGCAATTTTTTATTAAATCAATTAAAATTAATAACACAAACATAGGATTTATTTAAGTAATAGTAGAAATATTCATTTTAGAAATGCTTCGACTGCTAAGGTAATTTTTCGTTTTTATTTCCTTCAAAGGAAGGAAAGAATACGAAGGAATTTTGCATTTTTATTTCCTTCAAATAGAATATATCTTCCTTCAAATAGAAGGATGATATATTTCTGTTTTGTAGTAAAATCCGATCTTTCTTCGCAAGATAGGTATAAGTGTTACTGTTTGCTGCCGAAGATATCCATTAATAGCGACTAAAAAACTTCCACGGTGAATACAGGCAATGATTAAACCGTATGTACAATAAAAAATAAACCTACGTAGCTGACATGAGAAACAAAGCAATTACTTTGCTTAAATGATTGCATATAATCAGTTTAATGTTATTCGACATCTATTTTTAATTTTAATACTCAATACTCAAGTACTTTGTATTTTCAAATATAGAACTTTTATGCAAAGTTTTGCACTCATATTTTGGAGACCAGTGACATTAACTCGGTTCTTATAAAAATAAAAACGATCGATCAATCAGTTTCTGGTGAGTGAATATTGGTCACAAATTTCCCCATTTTAATGCGATTTCTTGAACACAACTTAAACTCCACAAACATTACATTTAAATTTACCTGATCGACGAGTAACTTTAATCCATGTACTGGTATTCCATGACGGTAGGAAAGATAAAAAAACAGGAAGCACTTTTTAGTAAACTAGTTTCAATAATAAAAAGAACACAGCAAAATAAGACTCATAAACCAAAAAGGCACGACTATTTCGACGCATTAGCGTAATCCTGACAATCAATGATGATAACTTACGATGAAGCAGAAATATATCTTCATTCTGTAAGAAAGGTTTATTTCTATTTGAAGGTTGTCATTTAAAGTTATCGTTTTAAATCAAGTAATGATGACATTTTTTGTTCCTGTTTTTTATTTTTCTTACAACCCTTTTAATACCTATCCTTGACGCCATGGATAGCTATCTGATGATAATTCATCACAGCGCAACTTCTAAGGTATAAAAAACTAATTAGATAAAATAATAAATTAAGAATGGCTTGCGATTGATAGTTAGCTTATTCACGTGTTTTTTACCTCAATTATTACTAACCATCTTCCATGAAGAAGAACCATTAAAAGGGGCTGTTTATTTTCGATTTTAATTGACCTTCGACAGATCGCATAAGGACACGGATTTGAGCGCGGGTAGCGAATACAAGCTCCCAAAGGTGAGCTGTCCGCTGGGCTGATTCCGTGCAAATATCCGAGGTCACATGGCGCATACAAGTTAAGTCTGCTCCCGCGACACGGGTCGTTTCCAGCTCAATGTGAATTGTTATACGTCACAAGATGCCTCCTTGCTCGTCAGCTATTACTGGAAGTTCTGGATGCTCCAAATGAGCTAAAACATAAGAATTCACTGATGAGGAGACTCCCACCAATCCACTTAGCACACCGTGTCAGTTCAATTACGGTCGTGTCAATATATCTTCGAATATCCTCCCGTTATTACGACAGCGTTACTCCGGCGACAACTTATGCGTAACACCATTCTGAACATCTCACATAATTACGACGAGTAAAAATCGAGAAATCTTCTATCACGTCCTCGCAGTTTCGTCTACATATTCCTACAGTTCTGTAGTTTTTAAGGATACTCATTATAAACCCTAGGTCGCCAGAAACATAAAGTATTGAAAAAATATCCTCTCCTCCACCCCGAGAATTCTACGGTTTTCCATCTCTTATGAAAAAGCCACGGATTTATCTCCGAAAGAAGGCAGTGGTGTTTCTTCGTTAAGTAGAAGGACCGATTTTTCAATATCCTTCAAGTGATGAAAAGAAGATGTAAAGCCGGTGCTTTCAAGATGATTTAGGCCGTCAAGGGAGCGGTTTGTAACGTAGAAAATGTCACGAAATTAAAATGCTTTCGTTAAAGGTCTCGTACATTGGTTCTTTTTCGTGAGCTAAGAACGAGAGTAATATCTAGACGCATAACAATCGGCGGGTTGTAAGGTATCTTGTAGATGAGATTATTTAAAATTACATGCTTTACAGTCAACTGAACTATGTAAATTGGCTAAGGAATGAAAATAATCAACTTATGAAAGAATTTTTTTCCTTATTTTACTTCCAGCATCAGTCCAACTGGATCACTATACCTATCTCCTCATATCTTCCTATATTCTACAGTGTGTGTGTATACACGTTTGCCCGCCTAAAACTCAAGAACCAGAACTCGCACGACTTTAAAACTTTTGAGGTTTATAAATGTCTCCCAGAATTAGAAAATAGGCTATTTATTATTCATCTAACTGTCCCTGGATCGATTCCAGACCTTTAAAACAGTTGCCCTAAGAAATGCGTGTGAAGCTCACTTTTGTCGTCTGCAGGGTTTAATTGATTTGCAAAATTAAATTAGAAAGAATACCCGTACGAAATTGAGACATGCGCCAAATAAAGGGAAGCTGAATGGAAATTCTTATTTTAGTCGTGGAACATCTCTTTCGGTTCAATATTACGAGAATTTTGATAAAATAGACTAACATATTGTGATTTTTCGTGGTTGTTAACAACCAGTCCCCCTGACGACTAATTCCGATGTTGAATCCAAGCTCATGCATTTTCATATTTTACCGGTTGAGAATCAACGTGCACTTCAGCTAGTAATATATAAAATGATTCTTTCTATAGACTATTATGCGTACATGTCGGCCTGTAAAACCATCATTCCGACGGATGGCTAGATCCTGAACCCCTCCACCGTTATTGGTGGTGAAACTGAATGAAGCTTAGAAGAAGAGGGGTGAGGTATTTTTTCATTGCCTTCTTCTCAAAGTCAGAATGCCATCAATGGAACAAGACAGATTGGAAATCCTTGAAAGGAAGGATATTAGAAGCTAGACTGCAATTGCATGATTAATTCAGAGAAAGTAAAATTACATTAGATGTGATCGGTATTATGCGACCCTCATGCTACTTCGTCCGATCCCCCAATTAGCGTAAAATAAATAACATAAACTCTAGGACAAATCGTTTTAAGTATTCTTTCTTTCCACGAACGATACGCTATAAGCTCAAAAGATAACGTAAAAGATGTGAAACGCTTGGTGTTTACACCCTCACACGCCGGAAGGCTGCTTGCAGGGTATTTATGCAGATGCAGATGACATCACGTACAGTGTTACCCTATGGATGACAATGCACATTCAATTACTACAGAATCACCGATATTAATGCAATTTTTCAGCATCACTCATACCTCAGTAACTTTTATATTATGACTTTACATCATGATAAGACTAATTTCAACGATATATTAATTTTCCTCAACCCTGCACCGGAAGATAAATTAAAAAGATTCGATTCGGCGAGTTTCCGGAGTATTACAACGTAGATGATACAAANATCACTCATACCTCAGTAACTTTTATATTATGACTTTACATCATGATAAGACTAATTTCAACGATATATTAATTTTCCTCAACCCTGCACCGGAAGATAAATTAAAAAGATTCGATTCGGCGAGTTTCCGGAGTATTACAACGTAGATGATACAAAATTGCAAATGAAATCCAACACAGGATTTCGGGGATGAGATATAAATTTTACAAAGAAAATTTAGCATGGTAGTGTAAAAGTTAAAGATCAAAGGAAAATAAAAGCTTAAAAATAGACGGTCGTACGGCAGAACTTTTTATCATTTAACAATTGAGATGTCATTTTCACTTTACAGGTCACTCAATGCTATAGATGGTTAACTCATTCGATTTCCTCGAGTCTTATATCTTAAAGCTACTTATAGTAATCATGTTTATAGTAAAATTATACATTCCGTCTTACAAAAACAGCAAGATTTAAGCCTCCATCCGGCAGATATTGAAACTTAAATCTTTTCTTCCCCCTCATCCAATACCTATGCGGTATAATATTGTCCTAAAATTCTGTAATCTTATCAGCTTTTAGATTCAATCACTTGACAATAAATTTTTCTTTCGAGTCATTATCATACCCTTACCATTTCTCGAGTCATTACCCCAACCATGAGAAAATATTCTCATACGTCTACTCAAGTTCATTTCCATTGCTTGAAGCGCTCTAAAAAATTAAAACTAACTGGACTAGGCAATTATTATACTAGACGGGGAAATAGAAGAATTTTGAGGTTATGCAAATAATATATAGTAAAATCTACAAAATCAACTGCTAGATAAAGAGAAAAATTGAGAAGGTAAACGTTTAAAACCAAAAACTGTAAAAAAAACGAGTACAAATTAACATATAGCGGGCATTTTCTCTTGGCATTTCAACAAAGCGTATAGCAATCGTCCTATGTTAACTAATCGGAACTAAATCTTAAAAACATAACGGAAAATGGTTTGAAAATCTTTCTAGTTAATCCTATATACATAAGGTAAACTTTGGAGCAACTTGTTAATTTCACGACGAACTCACTCTTTTCCTGCAAATATTTATCTTAACTCTCCCGCCATGTTCTCCTTCCCGTTTGCTAAGCTTTTCAACTTCGGGACGAAATTCGCCAATTCTCGAATCTCCATCGATGCGACTTAAATCTTGGACATCACTCCTAAACAAGGCCGATAAAGCGTATGAGAGCAACTCATCATGAGAACTTTTTGTTAATTCCCAAGGAGAAACGGGCATGCAAAAATTCTGGAAGTACAGGGACTCGAACCCCGGTCTTCCTGTTTTCGGGTGAAAGACCCGGTTTCTCCGTTCTCTCTCATCATGAGAACCTTTTATTAACTCCCAAGGTAAGAGGAGCAGAGAATTACTTGAATACAAATAACAGATTATGGAGGATGGGGAAATGGAGAAAACTGAAGATGATAGGAAAGTCACATGGGAAATGAAGAGAATAAGAAGATAATAGGAAAGAATCAAAAAGACAAATAGCCAACCAATCGAGGGAGTGATGAATAAGGAATTAGTTGATATCCTCCACAACTCATTTGATACTCTTCTAAAATAAATACGAAGGCGGCATTCATTCAATACAGAGCTCATTAAGTTAGTGTGCGATTGAAATTATATGATAATGAAATCTCTAAGTATATAGGTAGATTTGATGGAAAGGGTTCGAGAAAAGGATTAGAAAATATAAATATCTATTTTTAGTCTATCGAATTTTTCTGTTTGAGGTGCAACTTGAAAAATTCCTATTTTTCAGAATCGTTGTTGACGCATGGTTTAACTGAAAGGAAAATTCAGCTGTGGCGTTGGTTAGATTGACTAAAATCTACTTCTTTCTGAGGAATTATTAGAACGCTGCAAGAAAAAGAAACGCCACGCAGGAAATCCATATTTTAGTGGATAAAGAAACAAACGAAGGTTACAAATTTAATTTCTCTTATTGTGCCATGGAAAAAGATTGATTCTGAGAATTTCTACAGCGAAAAGGATACATCAAGCATTAAAATCTCCCCAGATGATTTATATGCTACGTAATATAACATCATGCAATATAGGTACTTGTAAAGTTGTAACTATTTCTAATTGCACACACAGCTTATGAGCATATATGTGTAAACTAAGGGGATAATTGGTCTTGGATTACATGATCTTTACCCATAACAAAACAGCGACTTTATAATATATAAAGACCTAAGAAAAGGAAATTCATACCTGATCATTTCAATTTCATAAAACACGAGAATCACATCCTTTGTTTGATAGCAAAATATAATCTCCGGAAATTGAAATTCATTTCCACTCCTTTGGGAATCAGTACAAAACGGATTCTATTACGCGACCATGGGCGAAGGATATTGCAAGAATCGATAATTTTGAAATTTTGAAGTTTGATTTGAAAACACATCGGAATGTTTGAATTCTGTCTCTTTTAATGAAAAGTGAAAGAAAAAGAAAATATTGCCAAAGTTACCCAGTTTACCTTCGCGTGTTTAACTAAGAAAAACAACATTTCCTTGGGAAGTACTGGAACGGGAATTATCCTGAAAAACAAGCGAATCGCCGAATTTAAGCGTAGGACCGAAAGGCGATATTTTTGTTACTGCAGAGAGGAGCAGCGAAATTTATGAAGGAGAAGACATTATTCCGAAACTGAAACCCCCTGTAATGAGTACAAAACATCAAATCATGATAATAAATTTCAAGTTATCAACTGTTCTGTTATTAATGTTCGACACATACTATGATCGATAAAAAAATTGAACATATCGCGCAGTTATTGTTTTCTTTTGACGAGGAATGGATGAAACCCAAAATTGCTAGAGAAAATTATCAGTTCTTCCGTCGATAATGCTATCATACCTATACGTGAGTGTTTGTATGTAAACACTAAGTATCGCTATAAAACCGATTTCCTCTTATTCAGAAAATACAAAGAGCAGAAAGAAAAGAATTACCATCATTAAAAATGTTATAAGGTGTATCCGCGAACATATTTCAGAATCAGTCCGGGATTGCCGCGCATGCGCAGGATGATTTTGAGACTTCGTGGAGACAAAAGAACTGAATATCCTTTCCATTTCGAAGAATCACTTGTTTAATTTTGGCCACAAGCAATATGACCCAAGACGAAGAATAAATACTTTCATGACAAAGAATGAATAATTCTCATGTCACCCAAAAGCAACATTTCGGAAGTCAAACTTATTCTCAAATCTCAAGCGATTTAACAAGAGAAAATCCACAGTTTGTTTAGTGATTCGACAGAGGAATAGAGCAATTCGGGAAGAAGTAAACACAAAATCGCGGGAAAATAATCAAAGTGAAAGGCCAACAATATAGTTGAAGGTTTTTCTTGCATGTAACTTAATTTTTATAACTTTATAACTGGAATAGGTATGGTGATCTGTTTATTTATTAGTAATTATGTTGCAATTTGATCATCTGGCCAGGTGGAAACGCTGGATGGTGTATAACCTAAAAATTAATATCGATTTTAACTGTCTGGCATTCGCCCATAGACGGAAGAGAAACCCCTACCAAAAACCTCCCGTAGGCAATACATTACATAAACAGTTTAAAAATTAGACATTAAAAGTAACATAGTACGATAGATCTTTGGTTAACTTTAAAATCTCTAAAAACTATTAAGTGGTACAACATACATGGCAGATTATCCATAGAGTCACATGCAAAGTGGATGTTAAACAAAACTGAGTTGTTTAAGGTAAAAATAATAATAATAAGTGCAGAAGAGGAGGCGATAGCCGTGAGGTCTCATAATAAAAACCACCTATTAATACGAAGTAAGAATCGAGAATAATATACCTAATATTACAAATGAGATATGTCTATGTCTATGTGAGTACCCTGCAAGCCGCCTTTCGGAGTGTGGCAGGGGGTAATTCAGATATCCACCAAGAAGAAATATCTTTCACAAATACATTATGCACAGACCTTATAAAAGGAATAGGAAATGTTCCATCCGAAGCTGGTTTCCCCCACGGAAGCACATATATTCCCTCGTCGCATCAATAAAATTCATTCGCACACAATAGTTTTCTTGTGGCAACGAAAATGGAGCTGTTGAACAATAATTTCCTTTCTCATCATTTCGAGCGCAAAGAAATAGGTTTTTAATCCGTAGTAGTTTAAAAATTCTTCGACAGCTAAGGACACAGCCTCAACAGGGAATCGAACCCCGGACCGCTTACACTGTATGGGTACAGGTAGGGTAAGGTACTTACTCGTACAGGTACGGGACCCAGCCGATAAGTGTTTTATTCGGGAATTACAGTACAGCGAAAGGCGATACGTTTTGTAAAGAATCGTTACAAGACTGTAACCGTTACGCAAATGCTTCAGGACGCGAAATGGGAATCTTGAGAAGATAGAAGGCTTAAACAAAAGATAAATCTACTAAATAATTATAGAGAAATCACGTTCATGTAGATGATGTAGCTGACATAATGCGTCCCTCATGTTACATGGGCCGTTCTGATACTGCTAGGAAAATCAAAGAAATAGATGCTAGAACTGGTCGTTTCAAGAATTCATATTTTCTGCGTACCATACGCGAAAGAAATCGATTAGAGAAATAGAGTCATGGTGCTTGAACCCTCTGCCACACGCCGAAATGCTGCTTGCAGGGAACACATGTAAATGTAGATGTACATTGAAGATGAACGATTGAAGATTACTTTTAATACTAAATGTCTATGATAGTATGAATACGCGATAAGGACATTTACAACCGGTTAAATAAAAGATGCTATTTGAGGCGTGAGAAAAACTTCGTAAAATCGTGCTCCATAGATTTTAATGATAGATGCATGGAAATAATGAAATTTTATAGCGATCACAATCGACTTATTAACGACCACAATTCGTAAAGAGCTGAAAACGACGAAAGTAAGAAACAAAATTCTCCGTTAAAAATCTGACGAACCATTTAGATAGGATATCGACCAGCTAATGAGTTTAATTATTGGGAAGTATAGCAACACAGAATGGCAATTGTACAGAATAAATTAAAAGTAGAACTGCGCCAGGAAAAGTAGCACTGAGCACGATTAAGGAACTGTTGACAGCAAGGAATATCGAGACAAATATTAATAAGCTTGCAAAATGCTTTTAAAGAGCATTGTATAGTACGAAAACATGGACTTTGAGGAAAAGATAAGAAAAGTAACTGGTAAACTTTGAAACATGGCTATGATAATGATTGGCGAAGATCGGATGGAAAGATAAAAGAAGGAAAGAAGAAGTGCTGATAAGGATTGGAGAAGGAAGAAGTATTCTGACAGAAATTAAAAAAGGAAGGCAAAATGGATTGGACATATCGTAAGGAAGAGAACAGAAATTAATAATCTTATAATAATGAATTTAATATTTATAATCGTAAATTAAATGTCGACTTTCACTTAGCTACCTCCCAAACACAAGGACTCCTGATTTTAACTTTTATTATCTGTCACTCAAAACATCGGCATTCCAAAGATATTTAACTATTTATAAAATAATTCTATGGCATTTCCTTACCTATTAATTTAAGGAAAGTACTGATTCATGAAAACATTGAGCATCGTCAGACATTACAATTATTATTATTAATAGAGGGGAAAATAGAAGGAAATAGGGGAAGAGGAAGGAGGCACGATATGTTGAAGGATATCAAAGAAGGAAGGAATTATGCAGATATGAAGAGAGATGCAGAATTATGTGGAGGCAACGTTACCGCTGAAACTTATCTGAAGACAGAAACACCAAAGAAGAAGAAAAATGAGTTTTAACGGAAATTAAATGAGGTATTTGAACTATAGAGTAGATAGACACTACTTCGCTATATATACTTGCAAAAGTTGATTTTAAAAATTATTCCAATCGATTTTTCTTCAAGAGCTTCTCAATCCATCTGCGACACTTCTACTTGATGGGTGCTACACTTTCTTATAACATATTATGGGATCAGAATTAATTAAAAATTCTCTTTCACAACTGGCGAATATTATACAAATTTACCGACATTAAGCAAATCCAGTGATAGTATAAGTCTCCAAATATTTCTGGAAAAACGATATCTTGTCCTCAAACGCTCAAGCGTTTGTAGGTGGTGGGATGTGGATGTTTAGGCTGTACCATTCTATTTACTGTAAGTTTACCGAGAGGGAAACGATGAGAAACCCACCCAGGGATTTGACGCGCAATAACGGAGGTAGAAAACATCGACGGAACAAGTTTTCGAGGAAAACCTTCGTTCTGTCCGCACCTTTGGTCGGAATCAACGGAGCCGAAATTTCGCACAGCACCAACGAGCAAACGTTTGGATTTGGCTCTGTGTCCACAGGAAAAGGATCGTGACAGCGCAGTGGATACACGTCACGGGGTTAATACCCCTATTGCGAGGTCAAGTGAAAGGATATCGCATTGGAAGATGACAGGGGTTCATAAAAGGATTGACGGCTCAGAGGTTTAATGATAAATTGCTCGAGATTTAAATTTCAGTTGGGGTTCTTTGGATGCCTTTCGCTTTCCACGACGGGAGTTTCGAATGGCGACAGTTTTACTCCAAAATACGAACGAAGTGATTCTTGTTAAATATGTATATTTACCGACGCACGCAGTCCTTTAGAATAACTTCTGGAAATAGGGAAAGTCATTTCTCGCGTTTTACATTTTAGTGAAGCGAAATATGAAACATTTTAGCTCCCTCGGCTCTGTTTCGAGACTTAATTTCCACGGAAATATAAGAAGCGAAATGTACTCAATGCCAAAATCAATTATCTCCGATGGAAAGTGGAACAAAGTCACGTGTGCAGAGCGCACTATCCACACGTAACAAGTGCAAAAAGGTTAGATGTAAAAAGGGACTAAGAGTTCTCAATCTAGCCATTCAATAAAGACGTTTTATTATTATTATTATTGAGTAACATGCTAATTTAAATGTCAAACCTCATTCATAAAAATTAAAAAGAAGACTACCTCAGTAACTTTTATATTATGACTTTACATCATGATAAGACTAATTTCAACGATATATTAATTTTCCTCAACCCTGCACCGGAAGATAAATTAAAAAGATTCGATTCGGCGAGTTTCCGGAGTATTACAACGTAGATGATACAAAATTGCAAATGAAATCCAACACAGGATTTCGGGGATGAGATATAAATTTTACAAAGAAAATTTAGCATGGTAGTGTAAAAGTTAAAGATCAAAGGAAAATAAAAGCTTAAAAATAGACGGTCGTACGGCAGAACTTTTTATCATTTAACAATTGAGATGTCATTTTCACTTTACAGGTCACTCAATGCTATAGATGGTTAACTCATTCGATTTCCTCGAGTCTTATATCTTAAAGCTACTTATAGTAATCATGTTTATAGTAAAATTATACATTCCGTCTTACAAAAACAGCAAGATTTAAGCCTCCATCCGGCAGATATTGAAACTTAAATCTTTTCTTCCCCCTCATTCAATACCTATGCGGTATAATATTGTCCTAAAATTCTGTAATCTTATCAGCNATTAAAGTTCCACGGTTTCTAAATATCATTTGAATAGAAAATAAGTAGTTGTGCGTTTCCTTCTAAATTGCAAACACCCGAAAGGTTTTTAGCAACACCGTCATGAGCAGGACTTCATCATTTGAAGATTGTTGAAACTGGTCGTATGTTTGTAATAAATCTTGCGAAAAAAATAAATTTCATTTTCATCTCATATAACAGGGATTTGCAAAACATCACCCTTCCCCTTTAAAATGGAATCATCTCCCATGAGATGTCATCTTTTATACAGGGAATAGGAAGAAGTTGTCAAAAACAAGGTGACATATTTATAAGCATTTTGGAAAAGAATAGAAGTTTTATTTTGAGGCGATCTTGTGAGGTATTTCAAAAGGAAATAAAATTAACTCCGGTACGATGAACTGCGAAACTTATCGACCGAATAAACAATAATTTTGAGCTATCTCTACAGAAATTGACTGATAATTCACCTATTTCATCGGAACTAAAAGTCCTCAACCGTTTTAGATTATCATCAAGTTATGAATTACTGAAGACGCTGGGTAAGATTCTATACGAAAGGACTATCACAATTAAAGATACAAACTCTCGAATAACATTTCACGCAATAGTTTAAATCGAAACCAAATTGAAAGCACCATATGAATACAATGAGGTTTAATATTTAAATCACTGCGAATTACAAAGCGATTCAATAAATCTCACTGAGAGCAATCGCCTGGAGCGGACAGACTTATTGGTCCAATCCAGCTTACTCCACGAATTATAAAATCGCATCGTAATAATAACAATACTTATCGAATTTAATATGAGTAATGCACAGAGGTGAGAGGTGGAGAAAGTAAGTGACATCAGAGCTCTCTGTTATTACAAAATTAATAAAATATAAAATATTTAAAAACAATCCGTAAGCCGCATTTCGGCTGATGGAAATCACGTTTAGAGACAAACGGGAAGTTGCGGATTACCGATTTCTAGGATTCACCCTACGCGCATTTCGGAAACAGCTTCAATTATCAAGGGTTTCAAAATGGGAAATGGGATTTCATTCCCATCTACCGACACACGGTTTACGGAGTGTTTCTAAGCCTCTAATACACTAACAGCCCTGTTATATTTTTCTTTTCTTTTAATAAAATAAACATATGGAAATAATAAATAATACTGAAATAATAATATTTATTCTACTGAAATATAAATAAATAAAATATTCTACCGAATATTACGCGTCATTAGTTACACCAAATTAACTCCAGTGACGTTAATTTCACACATCCGAAGACAAATAAAAATAATATTCATCACCTAGAATGTCTCACTGATAAATTTTATGAAAATTTTTGTACAATTCGGTTAAAATCGACACTTTCGAGCTCAAGTCTCAGACAAGACTTCCTCTTCGCTATATTATTTGAGATATTTAATAAGTTCTCGGCAGCACTCGCATAATTAAACTGAGTGAGCCGCCTTGCGGCGGTTGCCACACCATTCACAATCTCAAACAAACATACCTTAAATTCACTGGTGATCCCATTCCCTTTCTCTTTCGGATCTTTGGAAATCCACAAACTACAAAGTTTCCCAGAATTAATTTTTTACTCCCATAAAACTGAAACTAATATCGACCCGGTGCCTTAATGCACACTATGAATAATGTAGAGATGAAATGCTACCAATCTCAGGGCCCCTCTGAATAGATTTTAAACTTTTAAACTTACTTTCAGTTATTAAATTTAAAAGTTAATTTACATGAAAATTTAGTACACTAAATTCCCTTGACGCAGCGCCATACTGAATAAAACCAGTGCGTGGAATTACTTCTGAGACTTTTTTTTAAGTCTTATAATTTTCACAGCGAAATAGTTTTCGCTGTGGAAAATAAAGGACGAACGAAAATGGAGCCCGAAGGACTGAAGAGAAAAAGACTCATCAAAAATTAATCCCTAAAAATAATAGGGATATTTTAATTTCGGTACTTCATTTCGGAAATGAAGGAAAGAAAGAAAATATAAAAATTATATTAACATATTTTAAAGAGTAAACTTTGAAATAAATGAATCAGAAACTACTCTAACAGGCATAAAAGTTTGTCTTGCAAGAAATACTAAAACCTTAAGAAAGTTAGAGCTTTAACTGAAAGGAAAAACTTTTTTAAATGGTATAACTCTTAAGGAAAAAATTGAAATATAAATTTGTTAATGCAAAGAATGGTGAAGACCAGATCTAGAACCGAACCTCGATCCTGCTTTATTGTATTTATGATCGATTATTTATTTATTCTAGATAACATTTAATATCACTAAAATGGCGAGTGAGAATTTGAGAATGAATCTAAAACGGAAAGGATGACCGAGAAAGTGCAGCGTTAAGTGGATAAGGATATGGAAAGAATATATTTCTTACGAGTAAAACGGAATGCATGAAAAGATGTTTGGATGAAGCGAAAGTTGTATGCAAGAAATGGAATGTATTTTTCTTTATTCGTATCCCAATGCCCCCACAAACATCCATTTACTGAACCATTACAGTGGTGGGCTTCAAACAATAGCAAAGAACAAACACACAGGACCATTTCCTAACCGGAAAAATCAGACCAGTCAGGATTCGAACTTGGGACCTTGGGGTTGGAGCGCTAGCGTGAACTATTCACCGAACTACGGCACTATTCGCCATTGTGAATAAGAGAGGCAAAGAGAAAACTAAAATGGCATAAAGCGAGAGATTTATGTATTTTTGAACGTAGGGATTGTGAATCGCGGAGGAGACGGTGCACTTTACACAGAAAAAGGAAATGTTTCTAAGTTGGCTTTATAGCCTTATTTTTGGAAATACGACGCAATTCATACATAAAATCGTATTTTGCTAAAGATTAACCGATAAATACCACACTAACACTTCAAATTGTATAAATTACTGGGACTATAGCCGATATAATCGAGTAGCAGGACTAAGCTTTAAGAAATAGGCTTCATTTCAATTTAATTTCAATATTCTCATTAGATACCGTAAAGAGCTATAAAATAGTGGCATTGCGCTTTGAATAATGAAGATATTGTTAAGGCCCTACCTTAATATCTAAATTTCAGTCTAAATAAATAATTACAATTATTATATCACAATAAATAATATCACAAACAGTGCCTCCGGATAGCCATGTGGGCAATGCGTTCGACTTCGGTAAAAGCTGTTTTGGGTTCGATTCCCGGAGGGGGCCCACCTATGAAATGACCTTAGCCATCGAAGCACTTTTAAAATTACTTAAAATCACCAACAGACATGCAATAAACTAGATTCGGCATTCCAAGTCTAGCACACTAACCACTACGCCCGCCGTTGAGGTCAACTAAGAAAGAAGGCGGCGGAAGAAAAGATATTAAATGCTGTCACTAAGCATCGATAAATTAGCTTCATTAAGTCTGAAATGACCCCATTTGAACATATATATTGATCCATTAAATGTCTATGAATGAACATACACAAACATATTCAAAGATGTAATATTCTTTTGCAAGCGGTCTGTATTTTACGGCGGATCGCGATTTTCGTTTGTTCCTTTAAGGATAGTATTCGGATTCGAAAGATAGTATATAAACCATACAATTACAAGCTTAAGTATGAATTTTCTAGATATTTAGAGTGAAAATCAGGAATATCCCGGCTAAAAATGAAAACTTCGTTTCCAAGTTAACGTAACATTTTCATTTTCGAAAAATTGATGAAGATTTTTATGTGAAAATAAGCGCTAAAAGGGATAGCTGCAATAATTTGTTTAAGAACATATGCTGTACATCATTAACCTGTTTCAAATTAACCCTCAGTATTATTCTGCTATTCCAACAGCCTCTTTATAATCCATTTTGGAAGACAGGATATAATTAGCAAAATGGCGTGATACGCATAATAAAGCCAACTGCAATATATCGGAGCCGAATTTCAATTTCGCAATCATCCAAATTATAATTATATGTCTAAACAACACAAGAGAATGAGCGCATTCGTTTATCATGTTATTTGTTAAAACGATGCTCTTCGGAAAAAAAGTGAGTCGATTCGATAAATAACGTGCCTTTATTTACATTAATCATTATTTGTCGTGTTTATCATTCTTTTGACATTCTCCATTCCGGGTTTCAATATCACGTTTGTCAAATTGCTGCTTTGAAGCCAAAGCGAGTTAAATCTCGTCATTTTCATCAAATATTTTTTGCGGTGAGTTATTCTTTGACCAAAACTCAATTAAATCCAAACTTAAGGTATCGATCGACAATGTTTATAAACACCAGAGGAGATTCAAATTCGAATCTAAACATTCGTTACTGTTGTAGAAATAACTTATTATTCCTCTTTAGACAGGGTACTATGTTATTACAAAAACGGGCCCATAGCAACTGTTGGAAATTGCTTTTAAAACATCCGGCCTAGTTTATTATATTTCAGTAGTAAATAAATGAGGTCATACACCCCGAGCAAGCAAACATTTCTATTCCCATGCCATTGTTTAAATAACAGCGATTAAACTGCTATCAGATCAGATAGTATCAGAAATACATTCTGTTTTATCGTCAAAACAGAATGTATTTCATGCGACCTGCATTATGAACTCAGATCTTATGTCATAAAGCTTTCGGCTAATTCTTTAAAGAATGACAACTGATATAATTTTTATATACATTATAAAAGCCTATAAAATGCAGAATAATCCTCATTCTTAAAACTCTGATGAAGGTCATAATAATACGATACTTTTAGGGTGGAATATTTGTACCTACACCCACTGCTTCTAATAATAATAGTGAAAATAAATTTGTGATTAATTCTTAAAATATTCGTCCGTTGATAATTCTTAAAATTACTATTTTTTAAGAAATCTGTCAGAAATATTAGCAGTTCATAATTATAACTTGAGGAAAGTCATCGGAAATTTCCAATACATCAAACGATAATCGCAAGACTTTTCAATAATTCAGTATTACATTTAAATAGGCATGAAACAACAGAAAACTATTATTCTTCAAAATAAATATCTTTTAAAGAAATGAAAACTATTTGCTTTAGAAAAAGCTTATTAACTTAAAAACAGCTGTTGAGGCCAAATTTCTCCCAAAACAATGGTGATTGTGGTGTGGTGGTAATTTTTAATTATGGCAATGGTACAATTTATTTCCGATATTTGTTTATTTGTGAGAGGCTATTAATAAATATAATACTGTTACGTATTGATTTTATTCAATTATATTTAGATTGTTTTATAAATGATTTAGTATATTATAATTATTGCCGATATATTTCTAAAATTTAAATCTGGATTGTAGCGTGCGGCAGTTCTGCATGCGTGTTGAGTTATTGTTATTCCTTAAACTACCAGTAAAGTGGTGACGCTGAAATTTGTCAGCTGCACGGCTCCTGCGTGCTATGTTATTCATCTTTCCGTAATCCTTATTAAATTGAATTAAATAATCCCGATGGATAATCATCCACTGTAGCTTTCCTTCTCTCTCTTAATGCATGCTCTCAAGTAATAAAATTCAAAAACAAGCATGATTTAATATTTTTAGATGCTACTTTGGATTGAGTTGAATAAGTTAAGTTGAATAGTTTGTTTAAGTTGATTAGTTTGGTAAATATACAAAAACTTGAGAAGATTTTTGCGAACTTCAAATACGAGATAGGTAGCAAGATTCAATGATTTGCTGCTAGATTATTGATAAATTTCACCTTTAGGTACAATAAATCAACTATTTGAGCTCTGTTTTAATGCTGGTTACGACCACAACTTCCTCATGTCGACACTAAATACTTAAACTGATATATTGTATGAAAAAAGGTCGGTCTACCCACAAGTGCTTACGGTAGTTGCAGAGAAATCGTTTTAAACTTCATTCCACTAGTAACCCTAAAAGAGAGTGGTACTGGCCACTGATGGCTTTAATGGTAAAAAGTAAAAGACGCTCCATAAACCATCAACGAAAACACGGCTTATGTAAATTTCGCCCTCGATAAGGGCACCTTCAGAGCTCTATCGACAGGATAAAACTGTAAAAAGTAAAAGTAAAAAGTGATACATTTTTATCCTGTCGACGGAGATCTGAAGATGTTCTCATTGAGGGCGAAATGTACATAAGCCATAAATTTTTTCGTTTGTGGTTTTCGGAGTGTTTTTTAACTTTTTACTTTCAGTATTCCTAAGCATTTTAAAAAAATCTTCTTTAAATTAAATACAATTAAAATTTTAATAGTGAATATAAACAATGTTGATATTACTCGGCGTCCAATTAGCAAATACCCCTCGTGGCAGTCTGTGCCCCATTCGTAATCAAGTTCCACGCTGGTGCTTACGTTTCCACGAAAGGAAAATCTCTATGAGAACCTTCTCCCTGTTAAGGCCGAAGAGGGGTTTGGCTAAAGGGCATGAGAGAGATTGAGGGAGGAGGAGTGGTATGGCTGTGATCAGGTGCGGAATCCGAGCAATAGATGGGACAATTAGTCCGCACGACTAGGATATAATCCACGTCCCCTCCGTCCTATTTACGCCCTCCTCGTTTCTAGGATCCAATCTTGGTATTCAACACCTTCCACGTCTAACCTTCACATCGCCGAAGATCCACAGGAGCCATAATTATCTTCAATTTTGTTACTGCCACTTAAAATTACCACTAATTTTAAGTCAGAACTAAAGGTCACAGTAAAAATGTGGTAAATTTTCTTTCTTGGAATTGGCGGCGGTTACCTAAAGTTGTCTCAATTTCGTCCAAAATAAAGACGTTATTTATTTTATTTATTAAATATTTAATTTATTATTCATTTGCTTACCTCGAATGGATTACCAAGGACATTCTCAGTCCCTTCCCACCAAAAAATCTACTGTTAAGAGGGATATAACGAAGAAATAATGTTGAAAGTATAAGTTAAGCAGGTAGTTGGACAAATCTTCAATTCTTTCAACTTCATTTCTACGTTAGTATCACTATTGTTGATGATATTTATCCAGCATATTGCTAGTATCCAGCCCGTGGCTAGCCATGCCTAATACATGACAGTGCATGTACTTGCTATGTGTAGTTATTTGTACAGTAGGTGGATTTCGATATTAAAGCTTCTTACTGCATAGGATTTGACATGGTAACTCGGGTACACTTAATATTAATATCGACTTTATTTGAACGAAACTACTCTTCCATCTAACCCACAATGTCCATCAATATTGTGGATAAATATTACAATAATGTACGTATGTATTTTTAGTGAATTTGATAATGTAGAAATATATCATGCGTCGAGGGCTTATAAATGCTAAATAAGAAGTTAATGTGAAACGATATTGTTATATTTTATGTTATAACTTATATGAAAAGGTGCAACCTGGCTTTATCCTTCTTATGACTTACGCATATAATAATAACAATCATTATGAATGCAACTTTTCTCGTTCGCCTTTTGGTACAAGATAAGGGGAAAATGTATGTGCCTTTATGGTCACTGTTAACGGCTGTGTTGATATTTATGATAACGAGCTGCAAGTTACTACGAGTGAGGCGTTGTTATTGGTTTCATCCTCATCACCTCGAATTGTACGAGAATTCGCTATTCATGGAGTCATTCAAGTGGACTTGTTTCTTACTTGTTATTCTGGCTGAGTGAGGAAAGCAACAGTAAACTTCTTCATTCATTATTGTGAGATTGCCTAAAGAACTTAATTCCCTTTTCGAAGCTCTTTGCCTAGCTGTCGCAGGGTTGAACATCCGATCAGTCCTCAGATGTAACAGACAGACTGAAATTAACTCAACCAGGATCGGTAAGATTGTTCACAAGTTTCCTTTCTAAATACGCGTCTGTGTCATCTATCCTCTCCTCTATTACTAATTTAACATTATTACTTTTTAAATGCCTCTTGTTCTAAATTTGGTTTTCTAATTCTAAAATTAGAAAAGACATAGCAAAGGACATTCTTTTTATTAAGAAAATTGGCGAGAGATACCCAGATGTTTCAGAACGCAGAATGGGAATCCTTAAAAGATAGAGGATTTCAAATAAGGCTTTATTAACTCGATAAATTTAGAGAAAGTACGTTCTTGGACGACGTTGCCAACATTATTCGTCTTCCTTGTTACTTAGGCCGATTCGATACAACGAAAAAACAGGAAAATGGTCGCTTTAAGAATTCATTGTTTTCCATTAATGATATGCTGAAGTAATCGATTAGGGAAGTATAGCCATGGTGCTGTTACATCCTGCAACACACTGTAAGGCGTCTTGCAAGTTACATACGAATATAGATCTTTAATTAATGGCCGTCAAATCTGAGAAAGTTGAAAATCCCAAAGAAACAAAAATAATATATTATTATGATGGTCATATCCAGATAATCTTTGTACTACGTGATACTTTTCTGAAAGTTACTGCAGCACTATGATTCCTTTCCACATGAAAAGTTTCGTCGATCATAGCAAACAGAATAATATGCTTCAATTTATTCCAATTTTGATAGGATTCGATCTACCAGGGAAGTAGAGTCATGGTGGTAGCACCCCCTGCCACACGCCAAAAGGCGGCTTGCAGAGTACAGATGTAGATATAGATGATTTTCACTAAGTGAACTGAGATACATAGACGAGGATTCCACTATTGAAGAAGCAGGTCTATTTTTCCATATTCTATTATTATAGACTACTATTATAGGAAAATTGCTGGCAGCAAATTATACAAGACTAAGGAAACCGCTAATAAACACTTATATATGGAATGTCCTTTTGTGCGGATGCGAAATATGGATGGTTACAGTGGCAGAGAAGAGAATAATAGAGGATATGGAGATGTGATGAAACAGAAGAATAATGAAAGTAACACGATAAATAATAAAGAATTCCTTCAAAGAGCATATGAAAATGGAAGTATTTGAGAAACATTGACTAAATTAAAGAGAATTAATTAGTCAGATGCTAATGCACAGTTGCCTTTTGAAGAAAATTGTGGAATGAACGAGTTACAGATCTACGGTTAAATAACAGTAATGTTGGGACTCCCGATAGCCAAGTGGGCAACGCGTTCGACTGCAGTAAAAGCGGTCTCGGGTTCGATTCCCGCTGGGGGCTTACGAGCGAGAAATACCTAACTAATGCTTCGACCTAAGCTGTCGAAGCATTTTTAACAATACTAATACTACAACCATAATGCTGAGTGAAAAATGTTGGGGAAAGAAGTAGTAGAGTTAATAGAGTGAGGGTCAACGGATTGATAACCAGGGTGAAACAGTTTGCTCCTAGTTCGGCCGATGTTGATTTGCTAATGAATATTTCCTGGTATATATCTTTGAAAAGGATTTTGAAGTCGAATTCCGGTTGTATCTTAAAAGCTGTCGATCATTAGGGGTTTTTCCAAAATCTCCTCGATGGATTGGCCATGATTTGATTAATCCGCTACTAAAACCTTCTCATTCCCTTCGTAATGAAAAGAGAAAAAACAGATATTTGCCCCACGTGTGATCTTCCATGTTTGCTTGATTGGATTCCTCTGTTACGTTTCCTCTGGCCCTGGGGGCCTCATTACAGAGAGACCTTTTTGTTGGAAACAAAGCGTGAAGATAGTAACGAAAAGCCCTTTTCCATGATTAATTCCTTTCCTCATATCAACATATCCTTTCCTAAATTGAAGAATGGTCACTCCGAAATATTTACTCTCCGGAGAAGAACTACAATTTCATGTAATTATTTAATGATTGGGTGATTTCATCTTCTTGAAACAACAAACTTGAACTCTTGGCAAGTAATATTACTGTCGAGTGATAACACAATCACATTCAATTTGATAATAACAATTATTGAGGACTTCACAGGACCATTCCCTAACCAGAAAATTCCGATTAGCAGAGACACGAGCAACCTTGGATTGGAGAGATAGCATGCTAACCACTCCGTTACCGAGGCCGGCAACTTTCTTTTTACATAAATAAACAAAAATATCTCAAAAATATAATAGTATTCTAACTGTTTGTGTCCCTTATTAAAGCTTCTTACTGCATAGGATTTGACATGGTAACTCGGGTACACTTAATATTAATATCGACTTTATTTGAACGAAACTACTCTTCCATCTAACCCACAATGTCCATCAATATTGTGGATAAATATTACAATAATGTACGTATGTATTTTTAGTGAATTTGATAATGTAGAAATATATCATGCGTCGANCGTCACCGGTATTATGCGACCCCCTGCAACTTCTGTTGATCCCATTATGTGCGTAAAACAAGAGAGATAGATGCGAAGATAAGTCGTTTTAGGAAATATGAAAGCCTACTTGACGTAAATTTCTTATAAAAATTATAAGAACTGATTATCCCCGTGCACTTATATGGGATAATTCATGACATCAACAATGGCCTTAGACGTCAAATGGATGGGTTGTTTATTTCCCAAATATTTTACGAAATTTCTTTCTGTTTTATCAAAATCCTCGAAAGTTCGGATCTATATCAATATTTGACGACTAAAACAAGAATATATGATAATTTTCCTTCTCTTGATTTCGTAGGACCATTGTTTGAAATTTAATTTTGTAAAAGAAAAAAACCTCTGCAGGTAACGAAAACCTATTTTACGTACATTTCTTACGGAAAAGTATACTAACTGATTATCCCCGTGCATTTATATGAGATATCTTATGAAATCAATGTACAACAATTGCCTTGATCGTCAAAGGGATTGGTTGTTTATTGCCGAAACATTAAGAAACAATTCCACACAAAAGAATTATTATTGGCTACCAGTTTCGTCGTTACATCGTCATTCAATATTGTGGATAAATATTACAATAATGTACGTATGTATTTTTAGTGAATTTGATAATGTAGAAATATATCGTGCATCGAGGGCTTACAAATGCTAAATAAGAAGTTAATGTGAAACGATATTGTTATATTTTATTTTATGTTATAACTTATATGAAAAGGTGCAACCTGGCTTTATCCTTCTTATGACTTACGCATATCATAATAACAATCATTATGAATGCAACTTTTCTCGTTCGCCTTTTGGTACAAGATAAGGAGAAAATGTATGTGCCTTTATGGTCATTGTNACAATTCCACACAAAAGAATTATTATTGGCTACCAGTTTCGTCGTTACATCGCCATTGTCAGGTTATATAGGTACTCTGGGTATAGGTACTATTCGAGAACAATACTTGTTTACAAGCACGACCACGGAGTAACCCAACCCCCGCTGGTGGGAACTCTCCAACGGTTAGTTTTGCACGCAAACAACGGCTATTTGGAGCTTTTATCTTACTCAGATATCTTACAACAGCCGTGTTCCTTTTCCTTATAGAATGAATAACTATTGTGAAACTTTTTAATAAGAGAAATATCTCGAGAACTTCAAACTCAATCAAATTTTGCCTCTGCATTCATAAGTGTGAAACTTATCGAAACCAAAACCAAGCCCCATCTATTTTAATAAAATTAGTACATTCAAGTGTGACATATTTTGTTATTTCCACAGCAGATTTTTATTGACTAGTTTCGTCAACGAGTCAAGACACGTGAAGATGACAATTCGCTGGCGAAACTAGCCAATTTCACTGTAGAAATTACGAAGTGTTCTTAAAGACTTCTCTGCCCTCTTCATAATTTTTTACAGATCTTCTATCGTTTTCCCTTTCATCCGCACTTTTATCAGAGATATGCTGCCAATTTCGCACATTACGCAAATGTTTCAGGACGCGGGATGGGAATCTTTGGAAGACAGAAGGCTTAAACAAAGGATAAATCTACTCAATACATTTCAAGAAAGCACGTTCACAGATGATGTAGCTGACATAATACGTCCCCCGTGTTACATAGACCGTTCTGATACTGCGAGGAAAATTAGATAAATAGATGCTAGAACAAGTCAAAAATGAATCTCAAAAATTCATTTTTTCCGCGAACGATACGCGAAAGCAATTGATTAGTGAAGTAGAGTCATGGTGCTTGCACCCACTGCCACTCGCCGCCTTGCAGGATACTTATGTAGATGTAGATTATTATAAATTCGTCGCTCATGAGTTGGATGTAAAACGTTCTCTTAAGGGCAATGTGATGTTTAGCTTAAGATTTATCGTTTGAAAGACCTTGACTAGGACGCACTTTTTCAGCATAAAAAGGAATGAAAGTTCCCCTTACGAGTGACTGCTCCTCGTAGAAGCAAAACAATGTTCGGGCGAAATCCACCCGATAGGATTCAAAGGTTCTTTTAAGGTTATATCAATACGTCATTTTCCAATATTCTTTATTTCTATAAACTCCTTCGCTCACATCTCAAGTTCGCAGTTCTCGTTGTTTCGCGCTGGAGTTTGCAAGATTCCTCTCTCTTGTTTTCCGGAATGTATGTGCGATATATCCCTTACTTATCAGTGACTGCTTTAAAACAGAAGAATAAAAAGGAAAAAAATCGCTGTTACCTTATGAAAGGACATTAGAATGATAACTGTAAAAGCACACTTCCACAGGATGATATTTAAGTAACTTATTTCACTAACGCTTTAGCACTCTACGGCAACAAAATAACCGCAATTCAACCTGAGGATAAGAAGTAATGCTACGGTTATACACAATGTAAAAATGAAAGAAAAGAGAATTGGAGCACGAATTGAATTAGAAGTTTAAAAACTCCGTAAGCCGTACTTCGGCAGATGGAACTCGGCTCCGGCAGCAGACGGGAAGTTCTGGGTTATCTATTTCTAGGAATTACCCTATGCACATGTCGGAGAGCTTCCATTCTCAAGGGATTTTGCAATGGTAAAATAAAAAAATTAAAAAATCAAAAACAAATCTCATTGAGGATCCCTTGAGAATGGAATCTTTGTTTCCCAAATGCGCATTGGGTAGTTTCTAGAAATCGGTAATCCGGAATGTCCCGTTTGCCTCCAACCGCGAGTCCCACCTGCCGACATATGGCTTTTGAGCTGTTTTTAAGCCTTTAAAACAACATAGTGAGTTGAGGATCTCCTTAATGAAGGTTTGAGGAGACTCTCAACCCACTACACAATTACACTCATACGTGCTTATTTATTCATAAAGGTAAAAAGAGTGAAAGACGAGCGGAACGATAGAGGAAATTTAAGGAAAGGATTGCGTTCGGGAAATTAAGAACGGAAGACAGGTTGAGAAAAACACACTCGTTAGAGACCGTCTTGTTCTCCGGGAAACATACCACTAGATGGGAATAACCTTCTACTCCTAGACGCAGGTCGGGAACCCTTGAAGGAGATTAGAAACTAGGCTGCGGTTGCTAGATGAATTCAAAGGAATACGTTTGCGAAAGACGTCACCGGTATTATGCGACCCCCTGCAACTTCTGTTGATCCCATTATGTGCGTAAAACAAGAGAGATAGATGCGAAGATAAGTCGTTTTAGGAAATCATTCTTTCCGCGAACGACACGCGAAAACAATGAGCGAAAGAAGTACATCTAACGCAATGTGTTTTCGGATAATAATGTAGATGTAGTTGCAGACGGCGACTTTGCTGCTCAAGATGGAGGCATCATCTTAGCTGGGTCCCCCTCTATTGTCCCTCACATATCGGCGCAAAGTTCGACATTCTCCGTAGGCGGAAGTCTCTATTGTATTCTGCTCTCCTCGTCCGCAATATCCTTCAAGTTTTTCCAGGGTTCTAATATTGCATACATAATACAATAACCTCATGAGAGTTTGTAAACCACTACAATCCATCACATCTTTGCGATCCATGGAATTTCCCAAAAGGGTTAGCATGCTATAGGGGCTACAAAACCATGCTTTAATGTTTCCCGAGAATGCATTCCTCAGACCATGCGAAATTTTCCCTAGAAACGATGGTCTCCTTCACGACAGCTTTACTTTCTCATAAGGCTAAAGGGAAGGGGAGAATTTTAACTCAGCCTGCTTGGTCTTCTTTTGACGTAGCATTTTCTTTTGCTATTGAAAACCCTCATAAAACTAATTCTCTACATTACTCATTATATCCTCCCCTTTTAATTACATTTCCCCCTTTCCTCTTTTGCTTTGTTTGTACCTTCCCTGTACATAATGTATCTCATGATAATTTATCGTAAAAAATGACGAACGTCTTGGGTAATTATATATATTTTAAAGTACACTGTAATTTTATATTAATTTATTTGTTTGTTCATTCTATGCACAACATTAAAATTTTATTTATATTCAAGTTTAATTGACAAATAATAACTGTTCTGATATACGTAGCATACACTTATAATTTCTGTAATTTTAATACCCTTTATGTAATCTATCTCTATCATCCTTTCACTCTCTCCTTCAACTTTCGCAGGTTTTTCACACACCCATTCTCTTTGTGGGTGTTTTCCTGCAGAGGAAACATTTTTTGTGATAAAAAATCAGTTTCTTTCTCTCCACAAAACCATCCCGTCTTTCCTTCCTTCATTTCGATTTCTGATAAGCTTCTTAAAAATGTTTATATCCTAGTTTATATTTTTAAAATGTTATATATTTGTGTTTGTACATCATTTTGACAAGGGTTAAATGGAAGATGAGACTCTTTAGTCCCAATTGCGCCCAATAAAAAGACGTTAGTATTTTATCGTACAGTGCACATAGGATTCCATAACCTCACATTTAAAAGAGAAAACTAGTACCGAAAGAATTTCTTCCAAGGGATTCAAAAGGAGAAAATTTCTTATCCGAAAAACATATTTATTTATACATTTTCCCGGTGTCCCCAAAAACATCCTTAATTTGAGCAAGTACATGAGAGGCGTGAACAGTAACCATAGAAGAACATATGTAACTATTTCCTGACAAAAATATGGTATTAGTCGCGACTTGTGGTTGGACATATTCAAAATAAGAAATATGAAAAGATATCGTAAACTCCTTATTTTTGGCGATGAAGGCGTCCTCAAAGATTGGGAAAAAGTTGAAATTTCTGAATAAGTACATTCTCATAACCGTTTTCTGTCTTCCTTTGATGAACTACTCACTTTTGTTTGTCAAACTTTCTCACTGATTTTGGAAATTAACGAGTATGATATCAGTGTGATCAATAATCGGACAGGGCTCCCGATAGCCAAGTGGGCAACGCGTTCGACTTCAGTGAAAGCGGTCCCGGATTCGATTCCCGGTGTGGGCCTACGTGCGAAATTACCTAAGCTTTTGACGAAGACGAAGCACGTTTAACAATACTGCTACTACAATGATCGGACATCGATTACAGCAATTCCAAAGCTATTTTCAGGAGATAAGACAAATAAATATGTTTGGTTATGTAATCTTCTTGTCAATTTCCAAAACTCCTAATTAGTTTTCATTCCGTAAAATATATTGCCGCACAAGTGTCGTTATTGATTCAGCGTCGAAATTATTTGTCCTAAAAAGGTTCACTTCACCATTCGCAGTTTCGTTTACAAATTCAAATCTATACATTTACACTAATGAAACATTACGCAACAGAAAATGTCATAATCATTTCTCGAAAGATCCTCCGTAATGATAAGGACATTTTGGAGAAAATATCTAACGTGCAACGGATATGGAGAAGTAGATGACTAATTGGATTTAAAAGTTGTGAAATCCAGATGATCTGATTATTTCGAAAGGGCCAATCAGAATCAAACTTGTTTCCCGTCATCATTTCGCTAATTATAAAGATCAGAATCGATTTTTGGAGGAAGGAAATTTGGTTTCATAATCTACGGGCGACAAAAAATAATCATATTACCTGTGAAAACAACTCTTTTATGCAAAACATAACGTACTTTATTATTCCAAACTGATTGACTGCGTAGGGTATTTAGAATCAACAACAAAGGAGGCAAGGAGGTCTAAGCAGAGTAATCCTACACGAAAGTTACTTCATAAACATCATCACCGAGGAAATCTGCGAAAGAACACTGTTTATTATCTTTAAAGACATTTTGATATTGCCTTACGAGGTGCGTTCTAAGGTCTCTAAGTTTTACCGAAAAAGAATTTTTCCAAGAAAGTTGGAAATCCGCTGACTTATCCACGTAATCTCCGTGAAGACGTAACTTATTTCACAACGTCCCACAGTGGGCTAGAATCGAAAAAGGTTTGCCAAAAATGCAAAATTGATTTTTGCAGTGAAGACTTTGAAACTTCGCATGGATACTCTAGAATAAATTCTGTATACAACTACGCAATTCATTTACGTTAACTGCTACGTATCACAATGATACAAGGGGTCAAACTTGACAAATTTTGCGAAAAATGCCGGTCTTCGATTTTTGCGGAATTCTTCAGCTTAAAGCTGATGATGAACCCAAATGAGTAAAATCATCGGATAAAACATGATACCATGCTACAAATGGATTCTTTATCCTTCATTATAGTCGATCTTAATGACCACAGCTGAATATTTACATACTTTATGCAACAAAATGGTGGACCCTTATTTTCGACCAAATTTCCATGCCATGCAAGTATCCATGCCAAGTTTCAAAGTCCTCACTCAAAAAGAAAAACATATTTGTATTTTTGACCAGCTATTCTCGATTCTCGTCCACTGTGAATCTTCAGCATGCTTCCATAACTGCTGAGTGCTTTTCTTCAGGGGTGACTTTTACCTAGAGAAAAATCACGGTACATTCAAGTTCTAAAGAAATAACATTTCTTACACACGCCACCTAACTTAGAAAATCAGAAATATATTTCATTCTACAATATTCGGTCCACATCTTTCTACTTACTCTCAATGCTGATAAAAATCTGGAGAACCTACAGTTTGAGCGCACTTCGATTTCCTAGAGGGGAAAATTTACCCTTAAATAAGTGTCCTCAGCAGCCATGGAATCATGGCAAATTCGATGAAAAAAGTAGGTAAATCTTCACGAAGCAAAATCATTCCAACTTTCTGGAGAAAGTACTTTTTCAGAAAAATATTGTAGATCGTGTGTCATAAATGTCATACAGTAGTAATATAATGTAAAAAGTTAATATGATATAATAGGGTTCATAGACAGGATTGCAAAAACATAGGCCCGGGGTTCACGCCCTATGGACGATCCTGTTTAAGAGATTTTTCTTTTGAAAAAATAATAATTCAACTGAGTAAAGTTAAGGAATAAAAGTTTATCGGGCATTAACTTCTAAAGAGGTTCTTTAGCTTATTGTTATCGCGTATTGTTCGAGGAAAGAATGAGTCCCTAAAACGCCTTGTCCTCGCATCTTTTTCTCTTGTTTTACGCTCATTGTCGGATCGGCCGAAGTAGCAGGTGAATCATGATACCAATTAAAGGTTATTCCCTGAATTTATCGAGCAATCACAGCCTAGCTTCTGATCTACTTTCTTTCAAGGAGTCCCAACCTGCGTCTGAGAGCATTTTCGAAATTCATACATATATACCCAGAATGTTGCCTTTCCGTTTGTTTCAAGGGGTGCATGCATCGGGTGTTCTCTTTTCCTTGTCGGCTATTGTCCCGTGTCGTTCACGGACATGTGCATTTTGGGGACAAGCCCCAGAATTTATTTTTCTCATCCACCTATGTAACAGAATGGAATGGAATATGCGCAACATCTTCCGGGAACACGCTATCTCTGAATTGCGCAAATTTGGTCTTGAAAGTTCAGAGTTCAGAGTTGAAAGCTTCCTCCTTCTAAGGACCTCCGCCCTGGGTCAAGAGGCATCTTGGAGACACCGATTTCTCGTAGCAATTCTTATAAAAAATTGCAACTTTTCGTTCTACATTTACTAATTCAAATTTTCTCGGATGTGGCCACCATGTGTGTCTGATTCTTTGTGACAAGTAACTGCAAAATGTTACCCTAAATTTCCTGTTACCACAGTTTTCCAGTAGCTGTGAGACTGCGAACATTCATCAGCTTCATCTTCCTGTTGGATTTTCTTTCGAAAAACTTGACTACAGATGTAATGAGAATACGCGCAGTGATTTAAGTTCCATTACGCGTCTAGTTGGATTATTTATTTTCTCGCATTTCAAAGCAAACAAGCTCATTACTTTAATACTGACAAACAATTAACAACGTAACTTAACGCCGTAAGGCGGCTTGCAGGGTATTTATGTAGATGTAGATGTAACTATTGTGAATTCTGCGTTGAAATCCAATTCATACCGCCCAGCAGGTGACTTTAAAATAACGGAATCTGCTCATGCAAAAACGACGACGCAAGTTTCTCTTGCGACAGAGAGTTACAGAATTCGATTAAAAATGAATGTTTGAGATGAGCGGTGGCTCAAGAGAAGAGGCAGAAATGACACGTGAAAAGATTGAAGAACACAGCATGTGGCTGTGGCTGAGAATGAGATTAAAAGAACAGCAGAGGGATTAGGATGAAATAGAATGAATAAAATGGATTCAATTACTTTTCAAGAGACGTTTAAACGGAATATATTTCCTAATACAAGGTGAAGGGGCTGTGTATTTTAGAATCATCGAAGCTATTTTCAACATACGTAAATCGGAGAGTTGCCAGTTTTTTTGGTTTCTTTTTAGGACTTTTCTCATTCTGCAAAATTTCAGCACGATGTATTTGCAAAGGTGTCACTTAATATATATGGAATGTGCCAATATAATTGATTATACAGCAAAAATTGAACCTTCAAATTCTTGAAGATTTGCGCACGTGCTAGTGAACATTACTTTCGTATTACATGAAATCGTTGAAGAGCGTAGGTAATGTCATATCGAGCGCTCAAAGATATTCTCGCAAGAAAATGTGAAGAGAAAATTACCAAGATACACCTACAGATTTTTCCTAATTTTTCATGAACACTAAGCAATTGCTTTCTAAACGATGGGTAGATCTCTTGCAGAGTAGCATAATATGATGATAAGATATGCCAAACACAATAACTATCTCAAAATTTTGAAAGAATGTTAGATGATCAATGATTCTGTTGAATAAAATGAAAGTGACACCTTGTAGCAACATCAATTTGTAATTAAACGTATATTAAATCGTGGATTAAAGGAATACAGTTTACCAAACATGGAAAACATTTAGCTCTAATAGCTATCTTAAAAAACGAGTAAAAAGCAGATATGTTCATTGGAAATTAACGAAAAATTGACATATCGAGATAAAATGCAATTTTAAATTTAGAATGCTCCTTCAGCTATCACATTATGACTTCGATGAGTAGGATTACTTCGTAATAATGAGAATCTTTCACGTAAAACTGGCATCAGTGGTACATCGTTTTATTACATTTTATAAAATTTTCATCCCGTGTTTTCTTCTATGTATTGTCAAACTGAAATTTTCTCCGATCTCATTCATTTGCTACCTCTAAGCTAAGAAATATTTTCCCATTGAATAATGAAATCGGAAGAAATATATATGATTGAAAAAATACAGCACATTTTTAGCTGAGGGATGCAAATGGATGAAAAGTAACTTGTAGAACCTCCTATATCAGGATTTAAAACAGAAATTATAACGAGAGAGTCATAGGAAAAACAACATAGTTCAATAGCATTTTTAAAGTGACCTCTACGTTTATAGTTAATTCCCCTTTTTTATTTAACCTTGCCATCCCTTTTAATTAGAAATGTAAAATCTTCGATTATTTAATAAATATAACATGATTTCCTCGAATGGCATTAAGCAGTGAACAAGTGTTCCTATAATATACATCAGTAAATAAAGAGCGATTAATAGCGAACAGGAGTAAAAAAAAAGCACAACATTTAAGAGCAAGTAAACGAAACCGTGCTTAGAGTACAACTACATTCATTTATCAACATATCAAGATGACTAAGAAAATTTGAAGAAGTTAGATTTCGTGAGTAATGACGTCTAGGCTGAATTCCGAGCTCATTCCTGATCTTAAATTCATTTGACTGTGCCACTTTATTTATGTATTTTTTAAATAGTTTTCGAATAATTTTCTGTAGAATTGTACACCAAAAACCTGGTTTTNCCTCGAATGGCATTAAGCAGTGAACAAGTGTTCCTATAATATACATCAGTAAATAAAGAGCGATTAATAGCGAACAGGAGTAAAAAAAGCACAACATTTAAGAGCGAGTAAACGAAACCGTGCTCAGAGCACAACTACATTCATTTATCAACATATTGACTAAGAAAATTTGAAGAAGTTAGATTTCGTGAGTAATGACGTCTAGGCTGAATTCCGAACTCATTCTTGATCTTAAATTCAATTGACTGTGCCACTTTTTTTAAATAGTTTTCGAATAATTTTCTGTAGAATTGTACACCAAAAACCTGGTTTTAAATACTAATCATTGGCAAAGGACGAAATGTGACCCTTTCCACGAGATCATTTCCGAGACTCCCTTAAATTCCCTTCAATTTCAAGGAGGACGTTCCCAGGGAATCCTATCAGATTTCTCATTTAAATAAAAGGTCTATTTCATCATTTCCTCCATATTTACTTATGAGGGAATGGGATATTCGGTCCGATACATCTAGAATCTGAAATTAAAAAAGAGTTGGCGCCACTTCCTCCTTACATCGACGTTTTATGAGAAAATATGAGCGGGTAAACAGTCCCTTAATCACGCTGCCCGCAGCTCACGGCTGTAATACTGCTCCACGTAAATATTGTCAAACATTCAAACAAAAGCTTCCAGTTAAGAGAGTTTTAATATAACCCGAGTCATTGTAAATACGTAGTTTTCAGGATGAAATAGAAGTAATTATTTGGTAGCGCATCTTCGCTATACAAGAACGAATAAAATGAAGTAAACGCTTGTACCTAACGAAATAAAACCTAATATAAAATGGCTTGTTAAGAATGTACCGAAAATACTCATGTATATCAGTCGACCTTTAAATAACAAACTTCAATGAAAAAAAATCTAGGGTCGACCCGTACTCAAGAGAGGTACAAGGGTCATCCAGAAAGTTCTACCCGTTTCAATATAAAAATTTCGCAAATCACCTTTAGATGATGTTTACTGTATTACATGTATGTTTACTCGAAAAATTATTTCATTATTTCAGTAAATAAAATTATTATCATTTCCTAATAAAAAACTAAATTTATCCTAAAATAAAATAATTATCATTTCCTATACATACCTACGTGGTCTAAAATGACCATAAAATTGAGTAGGTTAATAGCCCATTTACAATTAATAGACAGCATAAAACACGTGAAGAAATCTTTCTCGGGTTCCCCTCCGGCTCAGGACGTTGGTTGTCACCGACGTTTCGGCTACTCTCTCTGCAGCCATCTTCACCCTGACAACCAACGCCCTGACCCGGAGGGGAACTCGAGAAAGATTTCTTCAAGCAGTTCGCCGGGAGAGCACAAGATGTTTCTTTAGCATAAAATGTTATTAAACTTTCTAATGGATCGTCAGGATTAAATTTATCGATTATACAAGTGCAAAAAATCGAGAGATTGAACCTGACCAACTTCACAGCATCTGAAAGTTGCAAAACATTGATAAGAAATTTAAAAAATTGTAGTTTCCACGCAGATTTTACTAATGACCGGTTTCGTCCATCCGCGTCATCATATGTACCTGATGATGACTCGGACGAGTCGAAACTGGTCGTTCGTAACATTTGTGTGGAAAATACAAGGTTCTTCATTTCTTATCTATGGCGTCCCACCAAGTAAGGCTAAATCATTTCGATTACATTTGCAAAACATTGTCATAATTTCCTACATCTTGTCTTGCACGACATTATTGTGAACTTATACAGCTCAAAGTTGTCGTTAGAATGTTAAATTATACCTCTTATAGTCCTTATTACCTGAAAATTTCACACTTCCACTTCACTTTCAATTTCGCCTTTTAAAATTCCACACGTTATAATTAAAATTAACCCACTAGAAGTAGCTTTGCAGTATTTAATATTTACAAAAAAAACTAGGGACTAAAAACTATTAAACACAAGACACGTAAAAGAAAGGAAATTTTAAGTAAAAATATGGGGGGTCAACCTATGCAGGAGATCTACCTATACACCAGTACTATATATACGGTAATAAATCTTCTAGCATAAGTTCTTCCACCTCTCAGTGTTTAAGTGTCCTGAAACTTTTCTCTTAATTAGTAACCGTTTTCTCTATCTTTTTAACTAATCGGCGACCTTCAATTTCACTCTAAAGTAATTAATTCACACCAGTATCTGATACTTCCATTTACTCTCCCTCTGTACATCGCAAAATTCGACGCAAATTAATAAAACAGTGAGGTTACCTTGTTTTTCCATGGATAACATTTAATCTGTACAAAAAAGTTCAGTTGTTGAAAAAACGCTGTTGCGCGTTATCAAAAATATCTCAAAGACTTCGTTTTAACATTCTTATGTCATTTCTAGCTTTCTAGTTTCTTTAACTACAAATAAATCATGTCAAAATGTAGTGAAAGGAGAGTAACATAAAAACGTAGAAAAATTAGGTTTATATTCGATTTTTAAGCTCAAAAAATTCCGACTCTACAAACCTTAAAACCGTCTAAAATTAAAACCGTTATTAATTTTTCTGAAAACCGCCTTTTATTTATTTACTAATTTCCGCCGCGGTTAGACACAAGCCTGGTAGCAATTCAATCATAATACACAAATTTAAAAAAGCACAATATATAACTGCTACTACCTACAGTTTACACCCTTTACCTTACATTGAATTTAAAATTTTATAACATATTTATACAATTTACATTTATATATCCCAACAAACTCTGCATCTAAGCTCCTTTTTATTGTTAGGAAAAGGTATGAAAACCTCTTCAGGCAAACTATTCCACTCTTTAATCCCTCCATTTATGAATTAATACTTAGCTAAATCTATTATTTGTTTTCTCGGCTTTAACTTCGGATTATGAATCGGACAATATGAAACGGTTCTTCTATTCTGCTTAAGCCCTCCGTTTCTAACCTGAAAGATGCCTACCAGTCGATTTACCTCCAGCCTTTTTCCTAATGATTCCTAAGGAAGAATTTCTAACATTTCCGCTAAGCTACCATCTTTCTTATGTCTCCATAATACATGTCTAGCAACTTTTACTTTTTTGACCTTTTTAAAATTAATTTTATCATGCGGAACCCACTCACTTGTCGCATATTCTTTACTCTCCCTCTTTCCCCGTTTCCAGAGTTACTCCATGGTACATCCGACAAGGGGCGCATTTGCCGATACACCATCGTGTATACACCGTGACGATACAAATATGTTGAATATCATCTGCTTCCCTCACTAGTTATAGCGCATTTATTACTGTTTCCGCGGTTTATTTTCGCCCCCCTTCTTGTGAGAGTGTTTCCCCGCATCGTGGGTTCTCCATTGATAGAGACATCGTGGGTTTCTCGATAAAGGAGTTTTTCTCACAACCCAAATCTTTGTATTTGTGAATGTATCTCTATCTAGTTTTACATATTAGTTTTCATTTATCAACTTGTCTGCCTATTAATTTGTACCTACCGTTTGTACCAATTTTCTTGTGCCAATATTTGCCGGATTGTTCAAGCTGTATTAATTGATTGTTCTAGATTTAAGTTAATTTTAGTCAAAAGTTTTTGGTTTTTAATGTAATATTTTTATCATCTAATATCTCCAGAGGTAAGATGGAACAGAGGCCATTCTGACCTAACTTTGCCGTAAGAGTAAAATGATAATAATATATCGATATCCGAAGGCGTGACTTCGTATACAGACATAGCAGAATAAAAGAAAAATCCCTGTGGAAAAGCGCAACGTTTCTTTTATTCTGTAATAATAATAATCAATAATCGCATAGGTTAGGGTGAATTCCTCCTTCGTGTCGACAGAGCCTAGACCATCCCAACTACATTACAAATTGATCGTTGATTGAAACGTTGAGAAAGTACAATATTAATAATATAGAAAAGGGCTATATATCTGTATATTTTCGCGGCATTATACGTTAAAAAGGTCTCCGTATCCATCAGTTGCGCATTATCTATACATTTCCATGAGTATTCAAAGACGAAAGGTGTGCGTTATACACAAGTAGCGTGTTATCGATGGGAGAACGCGGTACTATAACAGTTACCTGCCTAAGGCCATGTTTTTCAAGCTTGGGAATCGATAACTAGCGAACTAAGTTCGAGAAAACTATGCGTAAATATTAAAAACTTCCCTCGACGCAAATATTCCTCCCTTGAATATGTCCGATTAATTAGGAGCTTATTCCAGGAAGCATCGGCGCAGCAGATATTTCCCTCTTTCTTAATCCCGCCTCGAATCCATTCCCTCGGTAGTCATCTGGCGATGACTGACCCAGGGAGGGAGTGGGAGTTGCCACGGGCATTGTGAGTGGGTAGCATCATCTACGCCTCCACAGAGACGTCCGCCGCTTTGAGCGAAACTTTTAGAAATGTGCTTAATCGAATCCATTTCGGATCGATTCTCTTTTTTCTGTTCGGCAATGCGATCATAAGCCTCGAGGGGGAAACTTCCCCCGAGGGAAAATTATACACGAGTTATCCACTTTAGTTTGCCCTCGCTCGGGCTGAACGAGTACTATGCTGCGCTTTTGGGCATCCTTTTGTACAGTGGTGAAACAAGTCTCCCTAACTCCTAATTTATATTTAGACCTCCTCAAAAAGGAATATGGACTGCGGATGAAAAAATACTAATCGGCACGAGGATTGAGATAAACTACGATTGAGAAAGAACCATGATTGAGGAAAGATGTACTTACTCTGCACGGTAAAGCCATGCGGCTGAATCCCAAGAAATAACAAGTTGGAAAATTGCGACATGACTGGGACTCGAACCCAGTCTCCCACTTTCCGGGCAGGTATTCTAACCACTGAACTACCGGCACTGACGTGGCATGATAGTTAGTTCATTGGTTAGAATAATTGCCCGGAAATTGGGAGACCTGGGTTCTAGTCCCAGTCACGTCGCTATTTTTCACACTTCTCATTTATTGCGAGAAAGTATTGAAATAAACGCTACCGCAGCTCTAGCCTGGAATCGAATTAAATTAAGTATTAAAACATCAATCTTCAAAAGTATATTAATTTATCTATTTACTGGTTAGCATGCTAGTGCTCCATTCCCACGGTCCCGGGTTCGAGTCCTAGGTAATCGGATTTTTCTGTTCCGTGATGGTGTGTGCTCTCGTTTACTCTCACTGTTTGCGCCTTTTCTGTAATTATGCCGGCCAAAAGAGGTGAAAAGACGACATAAATTGACACAATTCTGGGTCGCATTAAGTTGTAATTATGCAACGAACGAATATTTGTGGTGACTCCGGTAATATAGAAATAAATACCTTATATTTCCGCAGATAAGACGATAGTTGAACCACGAATAAAGGCCACCAAAATCTCGGGTCTTTGAGGACAGATACAATAAAAATCGATTGAAATGTACATAATTGCATTTCCCAAATGCCTGAATCAGTGCGAATGTTTGAAACAATCGCAAGGCAGTGCTGTCAGATGTAAGAAATACAATTTTTTTCATTCGAAAAATTATCACAAAATTGATTGAAATTTATTAAAATTACTATATAATTACGAATAGAACATAATATTGTATACAGTATTATTATCCAGATGATGATCGCTGATCTAAACTAAATTATTAGGCCGTTGAAAGTTTTGGGGTCGTCTCATAGGACAGATATGTACTAAAACTATGAAACTTTGACGAAAATTCATCCCTCTTNAAATGCCTGAATCAGTGCGAATGTTTGAAACAATCGCAAGGCAGTGCTGTCAGATGTAAGAAATACAATTTTTTTCATTCGAAAAATTATCACAAGGACATGATTTCTTATACAGTATTATTATCCAGATGATGATCGCTGATCTAAACTAAATTATTAGGCCGTTGAAAGTTTTGGGGTCGTCTCATAGGACAGATATGTACTAAAACTATGAAACTTTGACGAAAATTCATACCTCGTCTTATCTGAAGGTCGTCTTATCTGCGGAAATATATGGTAAATTTAGCAATTTAGTAGCACATTTTACTCAACATTCGATTAGTTATTCCATTCACCGATTTCCCGACTTAAATCCGACTTATTTCCGAATTTAAAACTTGAGTTCGGACACATTCAAATGGGATGAAAATCGCTGGACTATGTGCTAAATATATGCTAACAAAAACAATGTAAGTTATTTCTACTTTTATTTTTTATCAAAAAGTCTTCCGATTACTTGAATTTATTTAGAGACATTACCTATATTCAATTTAAATCACTCACTCCATTTATTTTGTTATTCAAACTAAATTTCAGAGAAATTTAAATGTTACAATAGGTGGATACTATTGGGATTGAAAATAGCAACTTTCGTTGCTCCAACTTCAGGATTCTAAGTGAACAAAGAAATGAAGAATTAAAGCAGTAAAATACAATTGCAAACGTGAATCCTTTAAGCATTCTTATATCTATCTATGGTAATTTTTATATCTATATACAATCTCCTCCCAGTAAATCGTACAAAAAGAAGTTCAGAAACTTTTTCTCTAACAAAGATAAAAGAATGGCCATTCTCAAATGAGACTAAAAAAGAAAATCTGACATATAATTTGTACTACTGCGAACTAAAATTTTGAAACCTACGATTATTGTTATTGTATGTTATATATTGGTATAGTATAAACTTGTAAAATTTTGTTTTTGACGTGTCCTATATATACTTATGTATGTCTTTGGATAAATAAATTTATTANGTATTGTTAAAAGTGCTTCGACAGCTTAGGTCATTTCGCACGTGGGCTCCCACCGGGAATCGAACCCGGGACCGCTTTCACTGAAGTCGAACACGTTGCCCACTTGGCTATCGGGAGCCCAACCCAAAAATAAATTTTTCTTATCGGGTACCTACAATCCCGTTTCTTTTCTTTCTTCTTTTATTTTCATTTGCTAAGAATATATGCAAGTGAAACCGTGGAATAATAATTTATGATTATTATTTATTACGAAACAATCGAATTGGATGCAATGAATCATTTCGAAATAAGAACTTCACGCGTAAAGCGGAAATGACGAGTGTTCTAGAGGTTAGTCGAATTCAAGATTTAGCGGTGTGGGATAACGGAAGACGAGGAAATGGAGATTCGTAGAGCAAAATATTTATGCGAACGTACTCACTTGCATAGTACGAGAATTGTATCGACCTTTTAAATGCCATAAATATTTCCGAAACCTAATGGATGCTTTCGTTCACAAAAATACCAGGCTTTAGCCAAATATGCCGCATAGATAGAGGAACCATAAATGAACGTTGCATAATGAAAACACTCTTGAATATTTATCATAGGTAACTATCGGCATTGGGAAACGGAAAAGGTTTCAAGTCATTACTAAAACAACGTTGCATTAATGCCAATGGCAGGAATATTTTCAACAAATTTTTGTTCAAAAACGCACCACCCCCTTTTTTAAATATTTAAACAGAGGAAATATCTGAAACACTCGATACCTAACGTTTGAATTCATATAAAGCTTTGTTTAAACCGATTGCGGTAGCGGGTTACCAATTATGGATATGGAATTCAGCGGATGAAACGTGTACCCGCGAACTCGAGAAAGTGCAGCTTAAGGCATTACGATTTGATAAATAATGCTACGATAAAAAAGCAAGCGTTACAAAAATGCTCTCAGACGCAGGTTGGGAATCATTGAAAGAAAGAAGATTAGGCTGCGATTGCTTGGTAAATTCCGAGCAATTACATTCGTAGAAAACGCAATCGGTATTATGCATCCCTCTACTACTTCGACCGATCCGACAATGAGCGTAAAATAAAAAAATTGATGCGATGACAAGTCGTTTTAGTAACTCTTTCCGCGAACGATACGCGACTATAATAAGCTAATGAGGTAACTCGAAAGCGGGGTGTTTACACCCCCTACCATACGCCGAAAGGCGGCTTGCAAGGTATTTATGTAGATGAGGAATATCCTATATTACTTTTATATGCAAGATACAGGCATATGTGCAAGTAGTTAGTGGATTTAAGACGAAAATACGTAATCATGGGCTAGGAGATGTGGACAATTCAAGTGAGTAAATTTCCGTTGTAGGAGGAAAGGAATTTCAGGACACACGAATCTACGTTAGATAGAGATCATAACAGAAGAAAAGAAAGAAGACATGTATCACTCTAAGGAATGCTTCACCGTCAAAATCCAAATGTTTCCGCCGATTCGGTTTCGTCATAATTTATGGAATGTTGAAGACGAATTCAGTGGTTCGAAGGAATGAATGAATGGAAAAAACTCGTGCGTCTTGTGCCACCAATGCTTTTCTTTTATGTTCTTAAAAATACGCTGAGAGGATTTCATCAAGAACGAACTGGATTTCGTGGGTTAAAACGGGCGTTTCGTCTAACGCGCGACTAAGCTCGCGCGTCAGACGAAACGCCCGTTAGGCAAACTAAGATAAATTCAACTCTGAGCGTTGTTTTCGTAAAAGAGGAGAGAACCCCAGCTACTTATTAAAAGGAAGCCGACTTGAAAACGGTACTTAATCCTTACCAACAATGCGAAACTCAACAAGCTTTATTCGTTCATGTTATCTTAAAGTCTGCTGAGAGGAAAAAGAAAGTGGACACTATTTTCCTTGACTTCAAGAAAGCTTTTGACAGGGTCCCTCACTGCAAATTAATTTACAAATTAAAATTTGCAGGCATTATTAAGGAATTAATTGACTGGATCAAGGATTTTCTACACGAGAGAGAACAGCAAATTGTACTTGATGGCGTTAGTTCGGATTAAGCCAGAGTGACTTCAGGCGTACCTCAAGGCAGTGTAATCGGATCTCTACTCTTCCTCATTTATCTCAACGACCTGAGCGGTAAGATCGATGGCAATGTGAGGATATTTGTGGATGACTCGGTAATATATAGAGAAATATCAAGTGAAGAAGATAGCGCTTCACTCTCAAACGAATTACTTGATATATAAAGGTGGTGCGAAAAATGGCAACTGGATCTTAATGTAAATAAATGCTCAGTAATAAATTTCTTCGAAACGAAACGATTGCGTCAGAACCAGCCATACCATATTAATGGAACGACTTTAAATGCAATCGACTCAGTTGAATATCTCGGAATCACCCTTACAAATAACTTAAACTGGAGCACACATATTCGAAATGTATGCTATAAAGCAACAAAAGAGCTCGGTTTAATAAAGCGCATTGTAGGTAGATGCGATGAAAAGGTTAGAGAGTGATGGTATTTCACGTTACTCAAGCCCCATCTGGAATATGCTGCGAGTGTATGGAACCCAGCGGATGAAACGAATGCTCGCGAACCCGAGAAAATGCAGCGCAAGGCGATACGATTTGTTAAAAAGTGCTAAGATAGAAAAGCAAGCGTTACAGAAATACTCTCTGGTTGGGAATCCTTGAAAGAAAGAAGATTGCCCCCCGCCACACGCCGAAAGGCGGCTTGCTGGGTATTTATGTAGATGAAGATGTACCAAAAAGCTTGGGACTGGGAATCATTTTCAAAAGCATTAAGGGTAGCCTGAGCTGTAACTCGCGTCTGAAGCAATCACTAGTCGCTATTTTCGTCCAAGACTCTTAATTTACCCTCATTTAAGAGTTTTCGCAATGGTAGGAATATGGCTTTGCCCGAAATATTTAATCCCTCCTCGGAGTGCAAATTTGCTCATACGCATTCCGCGGAGTGATTTAAGCTTTCGGACAATGCGCAAAATGAAATATCCGCAAAGCAAATTTGCACTGCGCGGAATGAGTAAAAATCTCGGGTAATTCTCGAATCGCGAATAACACATACCCAAATACTGGACGCATGAGACAGAAAATCTCCACAAGGTGTATTCGTAATTATAAGATTCTTTCATTGTCGGTACACGCCTTTTCGCGCAAATCACTTTTACTCTATTTTAGGTAATAAATCTGCATCAGGGATCACTTTTGGGATCATCAACACTCATTAGAATCTATCTCCATCAACCCGCTCAATTTTACTTCGTACCAATTATATAAAGAAGAGAACAAAGGCGCTTCTACGAATTTTTAAATACTTATTCTACTATTTATATTAGCTTAATCTCATAGCACACTTCAATTTACACGACATTCTAATTTCAGTAAAAGATATTGAAATGTTAATTTCTTCGGTAATTTCAATAATTTCTCCACTGACCCGCAATAGACCCCGGAGCAGTAATCTACTCTTATAATTGTCATATCAGCCTTAAGGGTTCTTTATCGATCACTTTGATTACCCCTAGTCCAGATGGTAAAACTGTAATTTGTGAATCTTTCTAAAATAAGATATATACAGATATTGTACACGTTTGTAGATATAAATTAACAAACAAGATTAAGTAAGTTTAGTTATTACCAAAATAGTGCACTAAGAACTAACATGGTATTCCACCTCTAACGCTAGCATGGCCGTGATTGGCGAAATTTTGCAAAAACGTTGCCATTTCCGCTTCAGATGCAACCGTTTCATTCCGAAGCAGCCTCTATCATCAGATTCTTTTCCTCTGTTCCATACTATCTTACAATCTTTGCACCTCGCACGATCACTCCATTCATTATTCTGCAAGAGAGCGAATCCGACGACTGCTTTATTTAACCCAATATAAGTAAGTTTTTCCATTTGTTAAGGCGTTGAACGACACAAATACACCTAAATTACCTATCTAAAAACCGAGCTTATTCTCTTTTAAAGACTTTGACAAGACATTCGTGAGCCCCGAAAGTTGAGGTTTTAGGAAATTTCCCAAGAGTGTCTGCGACCACGGTAAATTCAGAAATACGTCGACTTTGTTTTCGGAAATATCCTTTGGAAAACTCCATCGATAGATCAACATTCTCTCTGCGGAATACTATCTACTTTTCCAAAAGGAATGGATTGACAAACTATAAATAGAGTCACTCCGTAATTAGCTAGAATTGCAGATATCCAAAACGGCAGATGGCTCGTGTAGCAACGCACCTGCTTGCCTCGAATGAAAAAAATACAAATATTTTGAATTACTTCTCTTTCCTAAAAGCGATAAAAAACACCTATAAACACAAACGAATAAATTCTAATTTAATATAAGCATATTTTCACTAATGAAAACACTCATCCTCGATAGAGCTTTCTAAAAAGAATCAATAAGATAATAAGGAGAAATGGCGAGTCTTATATGATATTTATCCTAACATTAAGACTACCGCAGTACCTAGTACTTTTAAAAGCGCTTCGATAGCTGAGGTCATTTCACACAAATGGGCCTCCTCTGAGAATCGAACCCGGGACTGTTTTCACAAAAGCGAATGTGCTACCCACTTGACAATTCTGGAGCCTAATTTAGAGTGTCATCCATAAACCAAACAAGTACCCTCAAGGAGAAACGGACATAAAAAGGGTATAGCAGGACCGGAACTCGATCCTGGATCTTTAGATATATAATAGAGCAGTCACCCAGAAAGTGGAAGATCCGGGATCGAGTCCCGGTCATACTGCAGGTCCTACTGACTGCTCTAGCTTGATAGCTTAATTGGCTAGAGCAGTCATCCGGAAAGTGGAAGATCCGAGTCTGAGTCCCAGTCCTGTCAGACTTTTTTCATGTTTTTTTCTTCTTGAGAATGTTCCTAGTCGCTTACCTTAATGTGCATAGCTACCTTTCACCCATTTCCTTGAAACCAAACTAATTAACATTCCTCACAAAATATGGAGGAGAATACACAGAAAATTAAAGCAGGGAGAAGAATGCTATAATATAACTATAATAAAAGATCATAAGCCCTTCAGTTTATGTAAAATTTCCCTTTTATAGTACTCATTCTTTCTCATTATCTACGTGACTCCCATCTGCAGCATAATTGAATGCTGCCTTTCCGCATATAAAAGGCTATTGCAAACGCACCAAAAGTCTCAGGTTCGACTCAAGTTTGTAGACATCAAATTCCATGCGAAATATAAGTTACGTTTATCGCCTGAAGACATTATTTCTTTAACAAACTAAAGTTATGGTGAATATAAGAAGAGTGTAGTGAGGTAGAGAAAGAAGTTAAAAAAATGAGTACCGCAAGGTATAATATTTCATGCGGTAAAAACATCTTTCCAAAAATTCTTGTTTTCGGCTTCAAATGCGAGAGCTTCGATAAAGCATTCCCCAATACATGAAAAACTAGCGCTGTCTGAAAATTTTCTCCTAAACAACGTTCGCCATTTTTTGAGAATTCACAGAAGAAGACGCCGATATATTTAGAATTGAGTCCAATCACATATCGACGTGATCTTTTTTGCAAAAAGAAATGAGATGAGGTATTCCTCAGAAATCACGAAGATCAAAAATAGTAAACCCAATAAGGACAAAGAGCGCCATCGGCCTGCATTAGTCATAACCTCCTTAGTAACAACATTATCATATAATAAATTAATTATATTGTAAGCAATATGTTATAATTGAAAACATATTATAAGCAATGCCGTGATAACAAAACTTATTTAAGGCAAAACTATTATTTTGAAAGTTTACTGTTATGGTTTATTCTCAAAAATTAAATCTAACGAATTCCATCCGGAAAATATAGTGCTTAAAGTTGAAGACATAAAAATATAGTACAAAAAATAACGAAATTTTTCAATAAATAAAAGCAATCCCTATCATCATCATTAAATCATTAAATCATATTATAAGGATTGAGGTAAAGGCAAGTTGCACATTGAAGTTGTGCGGCTAAATCCCAAGGAATAACAAGTGTGAAAAATAGCGACATAACTGGGACTCGAACACAGGTCACTTTCCGTGCAGGTATACTAACCACTGAACTACCATGCCACGTCTCTTCCACACTTCCATATTATAAGCAATACTATAATATCAAACCTTATCTAAAGCAATAGTATCATCGCTATATAACGTTTGCTTCAATGATTTATTCTCAAAATTTGACTTCTAATTCCATCCAGAAAACATAGGGCTTGGAGTTGAAGCCCGAATGAAATAATTTTTTTTTAATAACGAAATGTTTCCATAAATAAAAGCAGTAACAGAGATAAAGTGCTCTTTTATGTGCTTAGAGAACATAACAATTATCGTATGAATTTCGAAACCAACGTCTGACATGAAGAAAGATCCCAAATGACCTGCCATTCATTCACTTCCCCCGAGACAGATGTAACGAAGTCACGCTATCAGCTCTATCGACTCTATCGAAGGAAAATTTTAGAACAGCAACAAATTTTGGAGGAATATAAATCTCATACTTTGCCAAGAAATTTCACGCGCCGTACCTTGCGATATATCATGATCAAGTGACAGAAATTCAAAATCGTTACTGAGAGTTCTTGAGAGAAAATTGCATTTGATTATGTCTTTTACATCTCCAGATTTTTATGAGCATGATCCTGTATATGAGGAGATTCTGAATTTACGGTATATCTATTTCATGCGCTCCGTAGAAGATCTCGCCAAAAATGAAACGATAAAGACAACTTACGATGACAAACGAAGTGAAATTAAACTAAAATGAAGGAAAATGTCTTTCAAAAGTCATGAAGATGATACTGATATTAACGATTTGTTAAGTCTTCTTAAGAAAACCTCGCCAAAAAGAAAACAATATATAAACATACATTGAAAAACGAATTGAAATTAGACTGAAATTTCAGAAAATGTTTTATAAGTCATGAATAAGACACTGATATTAAAAATATTAATCCTAAGTTTTTTTAAAGCTTCATACACAAATAGTTACGTCGGACCTTATGAGAGAGACAGCTATTTACCGAAATTAGAGTTAGATTAACTTGGTGTAGTTTTGAATACCTCATCAGTGAATAAACTTTGCAGTGACGAAACAGGGATGCAGATAACTTTGCAGAGAAGAAATGTCAGATGCACATGAAATGTGCGCCGTACAAGGTCCATTTGTGATGAACACGTATTCATGCCACTGACAATGTTCGGAATAAGCCCGTTATTTGCCTACATTCAGGACACAGTTATATATCGTACTTCCTTGTATTTTAAAACTTTAATAATAATTGTAACGCTACTTAATTTCATAGGGAGATTGGTAAAGACTTATTAGCCTGGAACAAACAAAACAGAAAGCGAAAAACAAAGGGAATGATGAAGTAATGAAAGGATAAAACTTTGTAATTTCCACACTGAAGATGTTGAGTGTTATTAAAAACGTAAGTCTTAGGGAAAAAGTTAAAACCCTGCAAAAAAAAAACCGGCGCAAGAGGGGGGACGTAAAAGCCTACGAAGTCTACTGACAGTAGCAACATAATTTGAGAAAGAAAAAAGGCAAAATAAGGAAAATTGTCAGAAACAATCCTTTAAAGCAGACTTTGTAAAGGTATATTCATCCAAAAATGTGCAGGCAAGAACAGTTATGAATTTAAAGGATAAGAAATAAGCAGTAGAATAAAGTAAAAGACTTAAAAACAAGGTAATAAGATAAATATTAAAATAACGAAAGCAGTCAGGGAAATTGAAAATACACAATATACATAGGAATTTCTGCAGTAAAATTAAATACAACCTTAAGTATTTTCTTTAAACAAGGAAAAAGCATTTACCGTATACTTCAAAGTAATATTTATCCTCAGTTAAAATTCGACCCCCTAATTCATGGCCAAAAAATCCAGATTTTTCACGTCTCCAATAAACGAAATTTATAAGCCTTAACATACGTACAGCCAAGTATAGAATATCATTAGTTTCACTACTTGACCTACACTTTCTGGCATCCAAAGTTTAGACACACCATTTATAATACAAATGTTTTCCAGGAAAATACAAATTTATTTGCTAAGTGAACCAAAAGAGAATATTTTGAATTTTAGTGCTATACCGCTTTTGATGAAATCGGTACCGGGTTCTCGGTGGAATTCGACTTGGGCGAAACTCCTGCAGCTGTCGAAGCTTTTTTAATAATTCAACTGCTGGTACTGCTTTTCCTTTTATCTTCACCTTCACCAGCTTCACCAGCGATATAGGAGAACGAATTAATTTAATTTCAGGGATAGAAAAACGAAAGAGTTAACTTTTTACTCAATGTATGGTAATGCCATCTATGTTACGAATTCATAAATACCTCTTAGGCGAAAAGATTCATGTCGCGTCATTCCAAAGCAACCGCATCTTTCTATTTATTCTAGATGGTGATAAAAAATTTGTTGACCTTAGAACTTGAACGCACCTCACTGAGAGGAACCCATCTGTAAGGGTGTCTTTTAAAAGACAACCTTACAGATGGGTTCTCAGCAGCCATGAAAACATGGCGAACACGTCGTGAAAAATGTGAAAGTCTTGACGGATATTACGTCGAGAGGTAACATAAGTTTCAACTTCTAGGAGCAAGTACTTTCCAGAAAAATATTTGGATAACTTAGAACTTGAGCGCAACTCGTAATAGACAACTTTTACACAGGAAAATGGATAAGGTGACTTTGCACTTGAAAGTGAGCACCTAGGAAAAATCCCAAGGAAAAACGGACGTAAAAGAGTTCTCTCAAATACTGCTTTTGGCTTCGGCTTGATAGTTTGGACAAAATACCCGCCAAGAAAGTGGAGGATTCCAGGTTCGAATCCCGGACCTCTCAGACCTGGTCCTTTTATCCTTGGGAGACTACTTTTATGTCGTTAATCATGATCTTGACGAGGTTGGTGATGACAGCGAAGAGCTTTTGAAGCAAAACGTTTCATAAAAACGCTCTGCGAAGCGACGAAAATGCGAGAAAAAAGAAAAGATTGGAAAAAGAAGAGGCAAAGAGTGAGGCGAAAGGACAAAGGAGAAGATGACGTATAAATGACCGACTGTTTTCCCTTTGAAACCAACGCCGAGAGAAAGAAAGGAACATCGAGGAGGAGATGGAAAGAGCACCACTCCATGAAAAGAACGGCGTAAAATGAGAAAATTGCGATATTGGCTATTTCTCCTTCAGGGAAGAGAGCCTTCTAACGATAGTTCCGTTAACGCACTTCGCTCTATGTGAGTTACCCTACGCAATTTTCGGCGATAATCGTGAAAAGTGCTACGACGGTAATGTCTGCCTACGAGTGATTAATAGAGATAAAAATGTGCGAAAAAGTGTTTGATAGTGAGTTTTTCAGGTACTAGTATATTTAGTGACTGGATATTATGGGTGGAATCGATAACTTAGGCGCTTATAAATAAAGCAGAAAGTTTGTATGTTCGCATTGAAGTCAAGAACCAAAAGTTGCACAGCTTTCATAATTTAAAAATATCTCCTCTGCCCAAATACTACGATATTTTTATTTACCTAACTGTTCCCAGTTCCACCGCAGGCGAGTCAAAGTGTTTCCATGAGAAATAAATCTTCATTTTCATCGCTAGCAGGGTTTATTAATTC
>KZ309006.1:0-92693 GCA_000376725.2 Ladona fulva
ATTTCCCATGCTAGTTTGATAAAGAAATTAACCTGTATTTCGAACCAAACGGTCACAATTATCTCTTGCTTATAAAAACTTACATAACCCGCGCTAAACGATGCTAGTAATTCTCTTCGGTGAATAAAACCAAGGATGAAAGTCGTGTTCATCGAATTCATTATAGCAGTGACATTCCGAGAGAGGACGTGTAATATTTGTCAAATTTATTTATACAATTCGGTAAATCAATAATTTGAAGCATCTTTCGACGAAAAATTATTTTACAAATTCAAAAAATAAAGTTGTGATAATAATAAAACTTCTTTGTTGAAAGACGAGACTTTCTAGTCCTTTCTTACATCTAACCCTTGAAATAAAGTAGTGAAATTACCAACCATTAACTACATTTAAACGAAATAGATATTCATAGAAATAATAGTAACAAATACTATCAATTTCAGCGAGACTGAAACTTTGAAATCCTCTCTTTAAAAAACCCATCGTTGTAAGAAAAAGAAAGTTCGTTGATTGTTAAGTTAGACCAATAAACAAATGAAAATGAGGCAACGGAAAGACTATGAAATTCATACAATTCCTTAGAATAAAACCTAAGCAAAGTATAAAGTATCCACTTCCGAAAAACACCCGCAAAAGTGCGAAAAATCCACATCTAGTAAGATCTAAAGGATGCCATGATAGGAAACGACTAAGTACTAGCACCACAATATCAATGGAAAACGGAAATGTTTTATGGATCGCGTTTAGGCTAATTGCCGCAGGTTCTCATACAAAGATTAACGCGCCAATTGATCGTATCCCCGCGAAACTGGTTTCTTGCCGTCAGTTATTCCGGATTTTTCCATCAAGGAGCAAATAACGACATATTCTTTGACATTTATGTTATATTACATCACTCAGATACTATTAACTAAATAAATACATATCTCTATATTCTAACGGTAGGTATAATATACAATTTAAAATATTTACCTACATACTTTGTGTAAGAGAATTTTCGGAAAACTTCGTATCGCTCGCAGTATTTGGGGACAGTTGGCCAGATTTTAGATTCATGCCCAGCAATCCTCAACTGGCACATGGCAGGGGGTGTATCAACACCAAAGACCTAACCTAATCCTTCCTGTTCGCTTCTCTAATGTTCTGCGGAAATGACGACCAGGAGTAACTATCTGTTTTAGCGATTAATTCCTTGTAACGCTTGGTCGTCACCTCATGAAAATTGCGATCGTTGTTTTCCGGAAGGAAATACCTTCAAATTCTTCTAAAAGTTCTGGACCGATAAATTTGTCGAGAAAATTCCATCTCCTCATTTGGAGTGACCCGAGGGATTTTATCATAGTCGTAACGCTACTGTCGAACCTGAAATCTCCACTGACAAAACGGGCTGCTCTACGTTGAACCATCTCTAAATCTGAAACTAACCCAACTAAATGGGGATCCCAAACCCGCTGCAGTATTCGAGACTAAGCCGAATGAGGGGAAGAAAGCAATTTCTTTGACTCTAGATGGACATCACCTGGCCAAGGACCGCTATGCCCATCTTAATCGGTCACTAAATGGAATGGTCGACAGAAGAAAAAAATTATCGAATGGAATAGTCTAATATACTGTCTTAGTCTAATCGAATGGTTCAAAATCTATTACCTACAAACCGCTGTTTCTGCCCTCACCCCGTAGAGCCTTCCAATGTTATTTATCTTTATTGTATATACGGAAAATTAAGAAATTTAGCGTAAGGTTTTTACTGCACTAGATTTAAAAATGACGTTCCTACGCAACGGCATCATCGTAATTTCTAAGACTGATTATTCCTTTGGTACCACAAGTTCTATTGCAAAATACACATCTTCTTAAAAAGATACAAAAAATTCAAACTTTTCACAATAATATTTGATGCTAAAAAGTCAGTACGAAACGGAGCAAACAGAATCGAGATTCGGCGTTTTCAACGAACCGGAACTAATACAGTAAGATTCCTATGCCCGGATCAAAAATACTGACACACACAGAAAAGCAATCCAATGAACGTAAGATCTTAAGCAAATGCAATCGATGTTAAAAAATTAACTCAGAAATCTACTTCTGACAACTCCTTCTCTCACTACCCAATTATTCAAAGTTGATTTTTGTGTTTTCCTGGCACCGATATCTACCTCTAAAGATATATCCCTTACCTTATTCGCCCAGGTCCTGCTCTGGTGCTGCCCAAGTGATTACTGCTCCCCCCTCGGACCCTGCGCTCCTTCATCCCCTAACGGGTCCCACCCCCGTCCAATCAATTCTTCCTCCGCCCCCACTCCATGCCCCCGAACCAGCCCCTTCCGACTATCGGGGGCGTGGCACCAGAGCATCACGTGGCGCCGAACGGCCACCAATCCTGAGACAACGCATTCCCACAGATTTAAATACCTGTTCCAGTGTCTCTTGGCCGCCCCCACCGCACCGCTCCAGCCTCCATCTTTATCATCAACGCTCTCATCTTTGAACGAAACGCCTCGTTGCGTCTTTGTTTCTCGGATGGAGTGTCGCTATGCCTCGTGGTTTAACCACCTGCTTCTTGAGGAATAAGTGAATCCATTGCCTTTCTGTAGCTCCTACATGAAGCAAGCTTGTTATTTTGGGTCGTCTGGTAAATCAAATGCAGTACTTTCGTGGAATTGCCCATTAATCCTTTTTCTCGAATGAGATGGTTCAAATTGGGAGTGGGGAGCCTTCATTAATCGGCAGGCCGCAACGGGTCGTGCTTAAGGCGTATTACTTACATTCGAATAGTTCAGCATCGAAATTATTTTAATGAAAGCAGCTTAAATTGATAAATCGATTGTGGGGGAATATTTTTTCTTCGTTCAATTTCTTTCATTTCATTTAAAATGTGATATTAGAAAACGGAATTACAGTTGATTCCCATTATCTGATCATTCCTGAATCCTCTCCCCACTATTCATCTACATCTGTACCCCGCAAGCCGCCTTTCGGCGTATGGCAGGGGGTGAATGCACTATGACTCTAATTCCCTAATCGAATACTCTCACGTATCGTTCACGGAAAAAATGAATTTTCGAAACGACTTGTTCTATCATCTATTTATCTGAGTTTTCTCTCAGAATAAGACCGGCCTTTGTAACACGGAGGCCGCAAAATATTGGCTACATCTTCTACGAAAGCACCTTTTCTGAACTTATTGAATAAATGAGTCTTTTTTTAAATCTTCTATCTTCTAGAGATTCCCATCCTGAGTCCTGAAGTATTTGAGTAACACTCACTTATTTGTCGTGAGAATTTTTACGAAACATATCGCCTTTTGCTATATTTTTTTTTATTCTCGAACGCAACACTTTTCTGCAGGATCCCATACACTAAACAAATATTCAAGGCGAGGCCTGAACAACGTAACGTAAGATCGCTCATGAACTTTTTCTTCGCTCTGACCGACTATTCTCTTATCGAAACCGGGTTTCTTAAGCGCTTTTCCACGTATATTATGGATAGAGGTACTCGTTAAGTTATTTCTGAGGATTAATCCAAGATATTTCACCGATTCTACTGTTGATTAAGTTTTCCCTCACAGGCTGTACGAATAAAAATTTGCATTTTTCCTTTCGAAGATGTTAATTACCGAACATTTGTCTATATTGAGCTCTAATTGCCAATCATCGCACCATTTCATAATTTTTGGCAATGTCAATCTATCATCTGAACTTCCTATTTTAATAGGAATACTTAATATTTTAATAGGAATATTTAACTACTAAATACTTTTCTAAGTAACGTTTGTTAGTTTCTTTTTCCTTTCATTTAGAAAACGTGTTCGTCTTCATTTTTCCAATAACCAGAAGGTAATACATAAAATTTCCAGAAGATTATTCATAATATAAATTGGAAATACTTTAGAGATTTCCCGCCATTAGTAAGGCGCGCTGTGTGCAGTGGACGCCAAGATTCAGCAGATACACTCCATTTTAGTGATAATTAGCTAATATTAAAGATGATAATCATTATTATGGATCACCTCTATCGCCATCTTTATTCCGCAGCATTCATCTTCACTCACATCCAAAACGGAGTCTCCTTACTCTCATCCCATCTTTTATTTTTCACCTTCCCACAAACTCCATGCTCGCCAAATTATTTGCTCGCATCCATTTTTACAGTCTCTTTTTATTTCAACTACTTCATTTTGGGATATTTCAATTTAAATTTTTTTAAATAATAATTTAGTGCATGCTATGGAGTAATTGTGTGCATGGTTGTGAAACATGGACCCTTCTTAAGAATGACTGCAAAAGAATAGAAAGTGGTTGTAATGGGAGAAGAAGAGGAAAGAATATTAATTAATTAATTAATCAAAGGAAAAGTAACTGAATTGAACATTCATTAAGAGGAAAGTGCCTGCTGAGAGATGTGTTAGAGGGAACAGTAAAAAACCAAGGAAAGGGGAAGAAGATAATCGACAGTTAGTCGATAGTTAGACAGACAAAGGAAGGAAAAGGACATGCAGAAATTAAAGGGCAGAGGATAGAAGTGGAAATAAACGATGAGAAAGCAGACGAGCAAATACGTTGAATTAAGGGAAGTATTTTAGCTTTTTCTTATTTGAGGATATGCGCTTCAAAGAAGGTGATCGAACAGAAATGAAGAATATCTTTTCCGGGGAAATGGAGATACAGTATCCAGAAGAGGAGTGTTGATGCATTTTAGCCACTAACAGAAAAATACTAAAGTTTGTCTCAACTTGTCTATGCATTACTCCGCATTCGCACGCGTATAATTACAAGGAAAAAGGCGACTTAGCGCACGCAAAGGCGTGGAAAATTCTCGAGGAAAAACGAATATGGAAAAAGTCTGACAGGACACGATTCCAGATTCGAGTTCTGGCCTATCAGACTTCTTTCATGTTGTTTTTCTGGATTTTTATTATTTACTATACTATTAAAAAGTGCAGGCACAAGGTGTGACAGTAGGATCGGCGGTGGCAGCCAAATTTACTGAAAAGATACGGATATGGAAAAATAAAGGATTTTGTGAAAGTCTCATTTTGCCCTAAACATTCGCTTAAGTGAAAGAAACTGTGGCTTTCGTTCGGTATTTGCTCCATTTCTGTCTTTTTCGATTCCTCATTCATTCTTCTTTCGTTCTTCTATGTTGCTTCACAATCTTTTTCGTATTAAATCATGTATTTCTTAATTAATTTTTCGTCATGTTGTAAAGGTATTAAGATTAAACATGGTTAAAAGCGTTATGTTGTAAAGGATTTAAGATAGTAACGTCGCGGTCTTCTCCAACGCCGAACCCATTATTAAGACGTTTTCCGTGGAAATTAAGAGATAATGGAAAGAAATATTCGAGTTGGAGACACCAAGAATTGGTCAGGCAAAGTAAGGAATGAGAAAACAGGAATGGTTAAAGAATTAAGAAGATGTGCAAATAACTGAGAATAAAATCGCAAAAAATTCGAAGGAAAATTACAGAATTAAGAAAAGGTTAGTGAGCCAAATATTCCACCTTGATCAGGTCCCATGTGGATTACGCAGCGAGTAGGTATATGGGATCCGGCGGATGAAACGTGTACCCGGAAACTTGAGCGCAAGGGGATGCGGTTTTTTAAACATGCTAAGATAAAAAAGCAAGTGTTACGAAAATGTTCTAAGAATCAGATTAAGAATCCTTAAAAAAATAGGAAATTAGAAGCTAGGATACGAGTACTTGATAAATTCAGAGAAAGTTCATTAGCGGAAGACGTAATCGGTATTATGCGATCCCTTTCTGCTACTTCGGCCGATGCTGTTTTTCTTTGCATCAGGTGGAGACGTCATACAATACATTTATCATCAACCAACTAATTATGATTTAAAATGAAAATCTAGTTTAACTATAAAATAGACTTTTCGAGAAAAAGGACAACTTCTTAGAGATTATCTGTTATCTCTTCTTTCTTTCTCTTCCTGCCATTTATCCCGACTCAAAGCACCCCACGCCGTCCAAGAGCCAGGAACTCTTACATATTTCGTTCCGGTTTAACGAAAAAACAATTATCGGTTGATTTCCGGTTTCGCTTCGTTCAACCGGTTCGAAGTTTTTTTTGTTCGACCATTATAATATTATAACCCTCTGAAACTTGTTTTGCTATAACTCGCTTTTTTTCATGTGCCCTTCATTACACAGAATTTGAGAAGGAAACTTAATAATAATTAACAGCAATCCGAAGTTTCGAATGTCTAGTAGACCTCCAATTAGTAATATGGGCATTATTGAGGACCAAATATAGGAACAAATAATGATTTTCGCTTTCGGTTTAACAGTTCCAAAATTTTCGGTTCTGTTTTCAAACCGGCAAAAATTACGAATAATTCTGTTTCTGTTTTATGGTTCGGTTCTGGTTCGATGCCCTACCAACAGGCATCGAGAGAGACCAACGCCAGTCTGATACGAATATAACGCGCTACTCTCTATTTACCATGAAATAAGGAATGGTTTTGTGCGATAGTCATCAATTTGCAATACTGAAGATGGTAGTTAAGTTAATTTAAAATTAAGTTAAAGGAATCCGCCGTTTATTTCATTTAAAGTTCTGCTAAAGAGCAATTCTTTGTTTTCAACACTGTTTCCAAGAGGTTTTCGATATATATCTAACCTTGTACACTATTAGACAGTAATTCTCACCTGGAAGAGCAGGATAATCTGTGCCGCACAAATGTGCTACTCCAATTCCATTTCAAATGACACTTGGGATTTGAGCTCAATCCGCCTTACTTGAGTCATATAAAACGCGAGTGGCATATTACAAAGGTCGAAGTTCGTTCCGAATAAATTGAATGTTTCGCAACCTTTAGAATGAGAAACCACGTCCTCAATTGTTCCAAACCAAACGCGTTAGCTGCTCTAATGCGCTTTTTGTCGCACAATTTGACAATAATCCAGAAATTATATAAAGGTGTTTATGTAGATGAAATATGCTGTTATAACGGCTTAAAAATTATAAATAAGCTCAGTAACTTCTTTCAAACTCTTATCGAGAAACCGTCACTTAGGGAGCTCAAGATCAGACTGCGAGAACCGGATTGCATTGCAAAGGGGGACAAGTATAAATTTCTTCGTTAAAAATTATGACAGAAAATTGCAAATATTCCTTCTTCGTGAGGACAGCAAATGAGTGAAACAATTAACTGAGTAAGTTCTCGAACCTCAATTCCGTAGCGTCTTCATAAATAGAGTTAGAAAAACGAACGGATAAATAGATAGTAAACGTAGAGTAAATGTAATGTAAAAAGTAGGCCATAAAAATATATCCGTAATTAATTAAAGTAGTGAGATGAAATAATAATTTTATGGTTATTAATTGTAATTAATGCTTATACCTTTGTAATTTTAACTGTGAAATTGTACGACGAACTGCCTTCGGGAGGTTTCGGATGGGTTTTCCTCCTGACTAGGGTGAATACTTCCATTTTCATAATTGTACCTATATTGTGAATATTATATTATTTTGAGGTTACTGCTGTTCAATTATGATCGATGAATGATGTATAATCATGTATACAGTTTCCACCATAGCATCCATATTGATGGATATTATATATTCATTTTCAATGATAAGAATAATAATAACTATAAATATTATAAACATATATCTTAATAAATATGTTCATATTAATAGCGATCTATTGACATAATTTGATTTAAACGATGAAAATGTTTGCAAATCCGAGATTTAAATCCCAAATCTGATAGAGATGAGATAAGGCAAAGGAAAAGAATGAACACGCATGAAGCCGACAGAAAGGCCCTTAAGCACATAAGCAAGGAGGCCTACGCAGCGGATAATCTTTGGGAATCATTCGTAACGGCATTAACTTTGTAAAAACTTCTCCAGAAATAAATAATAATTATGGCAGATAAATGCGCAGTAGAATTAACCATCTTGATTATTTAAACAGATTTTGAATAACCTTCGTAGTCCGCGGTAAGCTCATTCGAAATGAAGAAGACGAAATCTTAAATTCAATAGTTCCAGAGAAAATATGATAAATCAAAACAATGTGATGCATTGCTTAAGTTCTCCACAGACATATTCTGACAAATTGTGCGAAAGTATTAGTAAAAGCCTCCCTAAAACGCCAGTAGTGAGGAATTAACGGATATTTCGGTTCTAAATCGATATTTACCTTCATGTAGTTCAGTTAAAATTAAATAAAATATGTTTTTCGGCATTTTAATTGTCTTCCTTTTGTTGAATTAAAATTTCATCTAGTCATATTTAACAAGATGCGAACTTTTATGTCACTGATTCGGTAAACGTTGCTTCATATTGGGACATTTATGTCCCAAATCACACTTACCCGGTAGAATAAGCGCAAATATTTAACAAAAGGATTTATAAACAATATAATTTGTTAAAACAAGATTTGTAAATATTGCGTAGTAAAGGATTGACAACAACTGCATAACCTGTTTCTGAAAATGCATCGCTTCGTCAAATGAAATAAAATAAACAACTGCTTCAACACATTCATACTAATTGTCAATCGTGCCATATTCGCCGTAACATTTATCACTGTGTTTATGCAACACCAGATATGTAATAAACTATCATTTTTACGCCTAAGCGTGCTCGCTTTCAAATCGTATCTTCAGATTACTTCCTCAAACCATAACTAATTCTCTCGTGAGACCTTTTTTGCTTCAACATTAATCATATATATATATATCCATGGCGTGCTACTATTCCACTCTATTCCCGGAAAGATTNTATATATATTTCCCATGCTAGTTTGATAAAGAAATTAACCTGTATTTCGAACCAAACGGTCACAATTATCTCTTGCTTATAAAAACTTACATAACCCGCGCTAAACGATGCTAGTAATTCTCTTCGGTGAATAAAACCAAGGATGAAAGTCGTGTTCATCGAATTCATTATAGCAGTGACATTCCGAGAGAGGACGTGTAATATTTGTCAAATTTATTTATACAATTCGGTAAATCAATAATTTGAAGCATCTTTCGACGAAAAATTATTTTACAAATTCAAAAAATAAAGTTGTGATAATAATAAAACTTCTTTGTTGAAAGACGAGACTTTCTAGTCCTTTCTTACATCTAACCCTTGAAATAAAGTAGTGAAATTACCAACCATTAACTACATTTAAACGAAATAGATATTCATAGAAATAATAGTAACAAATACTATCAATTTCAGCGAGACTGAAACTTTGAAATCCTCTCTTTAAAAAACCCATCGTTGTAAGAAAAAGAAAGTTCGTTGATTGTTAAGTTAGACCAATAAACAAATGAAAATGAGGCAACGGAAAGACTATGAAATTCATACAATTCCTTAGAATAAAACCTAAGCAAAGTATAAAGTATCCACTTCCGAAAAACACCCGCAAAAGTGCGAAAAATCCACATCTAGTAAGATCTAAAGGATGCCATGATAGGAAACGACTAAGTACTAGCACCACAATATCAATGGAAAACGGAAATGTTTTATGGATCGCGTTTAGGCTAATTGCCGCAGGTTCTCATACAAAGATTAACGCGCCAATTGATCGTATCCCCGCGAAACTGGTTTCTTGCCGTCAGTTATTCCGGATTTTTCCATCAAGGAGCAAATAACGACATATTCTTTGACATTTATGTTATATTACATCACTCAGATACTATTAACTAAATAAATACATATCTCTATATTCTAACGGTAGGTATAATATACAATTTAAAATATTTACCTACATACTTTGTGTAAGAGAATTTTCGGAAAACTTCGTATCGCTCGCAGTATTTGGGGACAGTTGGCCAGATTTTAGATTCATGCCCAGCAATCCTCAACTGGCACATGGCAGGGGGTGTATCAACACCAAAGACCTAACCTAATCCTTCCTGTTCGCTTCTCTAATGTTCTGCGGAAATGACGACCAGGAGTAACTATCTGTTTTAGCGATTAATTCCTTGTAACGCTTGGTCGTCACCTCATGAAAATTGCGATCGTTGTTTTCCGGAAGGAAATACCTTCAAATTCTTCTAAAAGTTCTGGACCGATAAATTTGTCGAGAAAATTCCATCTCCTCATTTGGAGTGACCCGAGGGATTTTATCATAGTCGTAACGCTACTGTCGAACCTGAAATCTCCACTGACAAAACGGGCTGCTCTACGTTGAACCATCTCTAAATCTGAAACTAACCCAACTAAATGGGGATCCCAAACCCGCTGCAGTATTCGAGACTAAGCCGAATGAGGGGAAGAAAGCAATTTCTTTGACTCTAGATGGACATCACCTGGCCAAGGACCGCTATGCCCATCTTAATCGGTCACTAAATGGAATGGTCGACAGAAGAAAAAAATTATCGAATGGAATAGTCTAATATACTGTCTTAGTCTAATCGAATGGTTCAAAATCTATTACCTACAAACCGCTGTTTCTGCCCTCACCCCGTAGAGCCTTCCAATGTTATTTATCTTTATTGTATATACGGAAAATTAAGAAATTTAGCGTAAGGTTTTTACTGCACTAGATTTAAAAATGACGTTCCTACGCAACGGCATCATCGTAATTTCTAAGACTGATTATTCCTTTGGTACCACAAGTTCTATTGCAAAATACACATCTTCTTAAAAAGATACAAAAAATTCAAACTTTTCACAATAATATTTGATGCTAAAAAGTCAGTACGAAACGGAGCAAACAGAATCGAGATTCGGCGTTTTCAACGAACCGGAACTAATACAGTAAGATTCCTATGCCCGGATCAAAAATACTGACACACACAGAAAAGCAATCCAATGAACGTAAGATCTTAAGCAAATGCAATCGATGTTAAAAAATTAACTCAGAAATCTACTTCTGACAACTCCTTCTCTCACTACCCAATTATTCAAAGTTGATTTTTGTGTTTTCCTGGCACCGATATCTACCTCTAAAGATATATCCCTTACCTTATTCGCCCAGGTCCTGCTCTGGTGCTGCCCAAGTGATTACTGCTCCCCCCTCGGACCCTGCGCTCCTTCATCCCCTAACGGGTCCCACCCCCGTCCAATCAATTCTTCCTCCGCCCCCACTCCATGCCCCCGAACCAGCCCCTTCCGACTATCGGGGGCGTGGCACCAGAGCATCACGTGGCGCCGAACGGCCACCAATCCTGAGACAACGCATTCCCACAGATTTAAATACCTGTTCCAGTGTCTCTTGGCCGCCCCCACCGCACCGCTCCAGCCTCCATCTTTATCATCAACGCTCTCATCTTTGAACGAAACGCCTCGTTGCGTCTTTGTTTCTCGGATGGAGTGTCGCTATGCCTCGTGGTTTAACCACCTGCTTCTTGAGGAATAAGTGAATCCATTGCCTTTCTGTAGCTCCTACATGAAGCAAGCTTGTTATTTTGGGTCGTCTGGTAAATCAAATGCAGTACTTTCGTGGAATTGCCCATTAATCCTTTTTCTCGAATGAGATGGTTCAAATTGGGAGTGGGGAGCCTTCATTAATCGGCAGGCCGCAACGGGTCGTGCTTAAGGCGTATTACTTACATTCGAATAGTTCAGCATCGAAATTATTTTAATGAAAGCAGCTTAAATTGATAAATCGATTGTGGGGGAATATTTTTTCTTCGTTCAATTTCTTTCATTTCATTTAAAATGTGATATTAGAAAACGGAATTACAGTTGATTCCCATTATCTGATCATTCCTGAATCCTCTCCCCACTATTCATCTACATCTGTACCCCGCAAGCCGCCTTTCGGCGTATGGCAGGGGGTGAATGCACTATGACTCTAATTCCCTAATCGAATACTCTCACGTATCGTTCACGGAAAAAATGAATTTTCGAAACGACTTGTTCTATCATCTATTTATCTGAGTTTTCTCTCAGAATAAGACCGGCCTTTGTAACACGGAGGCCGCAAAATATTGGCTACATCTTCTACGAAAGCACCTTTTCTGAACTTATTGAATAAATGAGTCTTTTTTTAAATCTTCTATCTTCTAGAGATTCCCATCCTGAGTCCTGAAGTATTTGAGTAACACTCACTTATTTGTCGTGAGAATTTTTACGAAACATATCGCCTTTTGCTATATTTTTTTTTATTCTCGAACGCAACACTTTTCTGCAGGATCCCATACACTAAACAAATATTCAAGGCGAGGCCTGAACAACGTAACGTAAGATCGCTCATGAACTTTTTCTTCGCTCTGACCGACTATTCTCTTATCGAAACCGGGTTTCTTAAGCGCTTTTCCACGTATATTATGGATAGAGGTACTCGTTAAGTTATTTCTGAGGATTAATCCAAGATATTTCACCGATTCTACTGTTGATTAAGTTTTCCCTCACAGGCTGTACGAATAAAAATTTGCATTTTTCCTTTCGAAGATGTTAATTACCGAACATTTGTCTATATTGAGCTCTAATTGCCAATCATCGCACCATTTCATAATTTTTGGCAATGTCAATCTATCATCTGAACTTCCTATTTTAATAGGAATACTTAATATTTTAATAGGAATATTTAACTACTAAATACTTTTCTAAGTAACGTTTGTTAGTTTCTTTTTCCTTTCATTTAGAAAACGTGTTCGTCTTCATTTTTCCAATAACCAGAAGGTAATACATAAAATTTCCAGAAGATTATTCATAATATAAATTGGAAATACTTTAGAGATTTCCCGCCATTAGTAAGGCGCGCTGTGTGCAGTGGACGCCAAGATTCAGCAGATACACTCCATTTTAGTGATAATTAGCTAATATTAAAGATGATAATCATTATTATGGATCACCTCTATCGCCATCTTTATTCCGCAGCATTCATCTTCACTCACATCCAAAACGGAGTCTCCTTACTCTCATCCCATCTTTTATTTTTCACCTTCCCACAAACTCCATGCTCGCCAAATTATTTGCTCGCATCCATTTTTACAGTCTCTTTTTATTTCAACTACTTCATTTTGGGATATTTCAATTTAAATTTTTTTAAATAATAATTTAGTGCATGCTATGGAGTAATTGTGTGCATGGTTGTGAAACATGGACCCTTCTTAAGAATGACTGCAAAAGAATAGAAAGTGGTTGTAATGGGAGAAGAAGAGGAAAGAATATTAATTAATTAATTAATCAAAGGAAAAGTAACTGAATTGAACATTCATTAAGAGGAAAGTGCCTGCTGAGAGATGTGTTAGAGGGAACAGTAAAAAACCAAGGAAAGGGGAAGAAGATAATCGACAGTTAGTCGATAGTTAGACAGACAAAGGAAGGAAAAGGACATGCAGAAATTAAAGGGCAGAGGATAGAAGTGGAAATAAACGATGAGAAAGCAGACGAGCAAATACGTTGAATTAAGGGAAGTATTTTAGCTTTTTCTTATTTGAGGATATGCGCTTCAAAGAAGGTGATCGAACAGAAATGAAGAATATCTTTTCCGGGGAAATGGAGATACAGTATCCAGAAGAGGAGTGTTGATGCATTTTAGCCACTAACAGAAAAATACTAAAGTTTGTCTCAACTTGTCTATGCATTACTCCGCATTCGCACGCGTATAATTACAAGGAAAAAGGCGACTTAGCGCACGCAAAGGCGTGGAAAATTCTCGAGGAAAAACGAATATGGAAAAAGTCTGACAGGACACGATTCCAGATTCGAGTTCTGGCCTATCAGACTTCTTTCATGTTGTTTTTCTGGATTTTTATTATTTACTATACTATTAAAAAGTGCAGGCACAAGGTGTGACAGTAGGATCGGCGGTGGCAGCCAAATTTACTGAAAAGATACGGATATGGAAAAATAAAGGATTTTGTGAAAGTCTCATTTTGCCCTAAACATTCGCTTAAGTGAAAGAAACTGTGGCTTTCGTTCGGTATTTGCTCCATTTCTGTCTTTTTCGATTCCTCATTCATTCTTCTTTCGTTCTTCTATGTTGCTTCACAATCTTTTTCGTATTAAATCATGTATTTCTTAATTAATTTTTCGTCATGTTGTAAAGGTATTAAGATTAAACATGGTTAAAAGCGTTATGTTGTAAAGGATTTAAGATAGTAACGTCGCGGTCTTCTCCAACGCCGAACCCATTATTAAGACGTTTTCCGTGGAAATTAAGAGATAATGGAAAGAAATATTCGAGTTGGAGACACCAAGAATTGGTCAGGCAAAGTAAGGAATGAGAAAACAGGAATGGTTAAAGAATTAAGAAGATGTGCAAATAACTGAGAATAAAATCGCAAAAAATTCGAAGGAAAATTACAGAATTAAGAAAAGGTTAGTGAGCCAAATATTCCACCTTGATCAGGTCCCATGTGGATTACGCAGCGAGTAGGTATATGGGATCCGGCGGATGAAACGTGTACCCGGAAACTTGAGCGCAAGGGGATGCGGTTTTTTAAACATGCTAAGATAAAAAAGCAAGTGTTACGAAAATGTTCTAAGAATCAGGTTAAGAATCCTTAAAAAAATAGGAAATTAGAAGCTAGGATACGAGTACTTGATAAATTCAGAGAAAGTTCATTAGCGGAAGACGTAATCGGTATTATGCGATCCCTTTCTGCTACTTCGGCCGATCCGACAATGAGCGTAAAATAAGAGAAATAGATGCGAAGACAAGTCATTTTAGGGACTTATTGTTTCCGCGAACGATACGCGACAACAATAAACTAAAGAGGTAACTCGAACTCTAGGTGTTTACACCCCCTGCCACACGCCAAAAGACGGCATGCAAGGAATTTATGCTGTTGTAAAAGAAACCGTAGGACTCATAAACCACGAGTGCGAACAACCTTACAAATAATGGTCGAGGTTTATAAAGTTACATTTTCTTCATTATTACCTATATTTAGCCCTTATTTCTTTCAACGACGGTGTGTAATGCAACCTTCCATCCCTGAATTCAATTCCGCCACGAAGAAAAGCACACATATTTCCTTTTGACAGACTCTCGGCCGGCGCTATCCCATTTCTAAACGAGTGCCTATCGACCAACGAGCCGAAATGATTGGCTGTTACCCTCACACGATTACGATTTGTCCCCGACACGCGCCGACATTTCTTCACGGGCTCTCGAAAGGAGACATCTGGTGGCGAACGATATAACGAGGCCACGCGACCTTCTCGTAATAGCACCGCCGCTCCATACAAACAGTGGAGGTCGTAATGGCGTCGTTTAGAAGGTGCTGTGGGAGCGTGCCACCGCAATAGAAGCGAACATTTTGCACCCCCACATGCGCACGCCCTCCGTCCTCCTACATCCGTTTCCCTTCATTACCGTGTCTCACTGAATTCCTTCCCAATTACATTAAAAGAGACGTTCCGAGTAAACTAGTACAGAGCTGATGCTAGGGACTGTGAACTGATTTCAAAAAATGATGAAAGGATATCAATCGGGCTCCCAGAGAGCCAAGTGAGCAACGCGTTCGACTTCCATGACAGTAGCCCCGGGTTCGATTCCCGGATCGAAATGACCTAAGCTGACGAAGCTCTTTTACCTATACTACTACTAGGTTATCAATTGCTGCAGCAGCCGTCCCAATCTTCTCTCCTTCAAAGGACAGTCTCTGTGTGATTACATTTCCTCTTTCACATTCCCTCAGACTCTTTAGTTTGAGGGAAAATATAGAACACCGCGGACACGGCATCGGGAAGCGAAAATCCATGTTATGATTTTGTATTTACCAAACAAATCTGAATACAACCTGAATCACCAGAGTCGTGCCGTCCTATGGGTGCAAGGGGTGCATCGCACCAGAGCGGAAACAGACACTTACCAAACCATTATTGTTATTACCACATCATTACCTATTTTCTGTATGATATATTTCCTATTCATCCCCTCAAGAACCATTTCCATTCATCAATGACCTAAGACAGGTAAAAATGTGGCTGTCATCGGCATAGAGAATGAATTTTGTATTGGACCTGTTTTTGATGACATTGTACAAGAATTCGCAGTTATGGGATCTCTCGATGTACATGTTTTAACTTAAATGTTATGCTGTATTTCTTATTTGCCTCCATTCCCTTGATATGTGATTATTTACGCTGCAAAACGTTATAATTGGAAACTTATTATTGGATTTATTGGAAACTTTCAAATTTCGTTGCGAAAAATAGATTTCATAATAATCATTTTAACCTTTGCTCATTTCGATGATAATGATGCCCGAGAGTAATATAACTATTAACTTAACTCATAACGACAATTTACTACGTCAGCATACGGAATATGGATGATTAATTGCTAATGATGTTTGACGACCAATGTAAGCTAGGAAACGAAGTCAACAAGCACTACAACGCATAGTCTTAGGAAATAATTTTACCTGCAAATCGGGAAATGAAAGGAATCAAGTTTTGGCAGTTAATGTTAAGGGCGGTAAATTCTGTTTACACCATCTGTGACTGCAGATAGGCTGGGCGGGGCTGTAGCGCACATCCTATTAAGCAATTAATGGCTCGATAGAGCACATTTAAGATTGTCACGCGACATAGAACTTGAGCGCGTGACGTCATTATACTGTAGCCTCTTCATACTGCAATACAAATAGTCCGAAGCGCAGAAAAATTAGAATAGCTAAAGAATATGAACGCATAAGGTATAGCGTGAGGTGTCGTCTGAGAGAAGCACTACGAGATAGAATAACAGTGACGATAAAGAGTGGAATGGAAAAATTATTCTCTGAAAGTACAATAATCATGCGACTTTTCCTCCTTATTTAATTTTTTCGTATTAAATAAACCCTGCTTAACCCCGATAACAGTGAACTCCACGTGTATAACTTATGGAGACGCTTTGACTCTTCGGGGATCGAACCGGGGACCATTATGTGAATAAAAAGTAGCTTATTATCCGTCCGGGGAAGACATTTAACAATCTTCAAAGTTTGTATTGGACACAGGATATTTTGCATTTCTGCAATTAATGAATATTCTCTGTCGATTTAGGATTTGATGCGCATTTTCATAAAACAAATCCTTTTAAATCACCGATTTTCGTAATTTATAAGAACTTAAAATATAAATATGAACTACATTTAATGACAGAATATGCAACAAGACGTAAATTTAGATTATGTGCTACGTAATGAAAATACGTTTTGTCGACGACAATCAGCTTTTTCCTTTATCATCCCGCAACGCCTTTTTAAAGAACATATAATAGAAAGCAGCTGTAGAGTTTAGCACTCATATTGTACACAGGACGCATAATCCACGTTTACGAACTAAAAAGAACGTTAAAATAATATCTCTAACTAATTGTAAGTCTTCCTTGATAGATATAAATTTACGTATATCCCGCGAGCCGCCAGTGGCAAATGGTAGGGGTGTATTAACAACATATATCCCTAATATATGTACCCTATTAGCTTCTCTACTGCTTTGCGGAAAGAACAAACAGAGGCAACTAGGTTAGAGTAGAATTCTTTCTAGCGCTTTGAAGATGCCTCTCGGAGATCGCGCTCGTCGTTTATGGCAAGCTGTTTATAAACAAAGTTTCGTTATTAAATGAAGTTACTGCCTAAAATTTATAGGTCTACTTCTAAGTCAATCCAACTTTCCCGAGTGGATTTTACTGCTAAGTAACCATAGTCTTCATGTCTTAAAATTTCTGATTTATCGCATCTTTTCGCGTATAATTGTCTCAATCTACACCGAATTACCTACATAAAACACTAACTCTAATCTTTACGTAGGAATAATACACCATTTCGAATGAACATGTCGTGCCTTTTATACACTTTTATAAATATTTACCAAAGAAATCAACGCCGCAAACGATCAGCAGCTCAATATGATCTGCTGTTTCAACTTAACATCTCCACATTAATATTTCACATCCACTGCAGCACATAAACAATAATTAATTAATACCCTATTTGGTTGCCAGGGAGAGTAAACATGCCGCCTTCCATTCCCTAATCCCTCGGTTATTCTTTACTGCAGCGTATTCCAAACCCTTTTTAATCGCCTTGCTGTGATTGTTTCCAAGTTTCAATGTCACAGAGGACTTCTGGAGTGCCCGCAGCGCACGCCCTCCGGAGGGGGGGATTGTATCTCTCTGGGGAGGCGCACACAATAGCGGGGGTACCATCTCCTAAATCCCGATATAAACACCCTCTTACTTCCCTTAATTTTCCATCCGACCCTATCCCCCTTTCTTCTTTTCAAAGGGGTAACGCAACGAGAGGAGCGGCGATTCAGTCGATGAAATGTAACACGAAGGCCATCCGGAAGATAACCTCCTTCCTTTTAGAAGTGCGTAGGGCGTTTAAAGAACTCCCGGAAGACGCTAGTTATCGAATAAGGAAACCACTTTTCATTGCAGCGAAATATCATTTAAACTTTTCGTATTATGAACTTGCAAAAATCACTTGTCTTAAAGTTCTGAATCAATGTGCTCTTTGAAATGCTACCGTTGGTAATTCTGTAAAGAGTTTGATTCGAGAATTAAGAAAGGCATTGCGAAATGCGACACGTATTGTAAAGAATTAAAACGATAAACCAGTGAGCGTTAATGAGAAGATTCAGGACACAAGTTGATAATCCGAGACAAACGACCAGTAGTTAACTTCGTCGAAAGAAAACCTATTATTAATGACTATTCGGACAGTCTCAGTGGAATAAACTTATTAACAGCCGAATCGGTGAAATGTCTTGGAGAATAACAAATAACTCCTCACGAATAACTTAACACGTTCACTGCGGATCACTCGACCGTTGGAGTCATAAATTAATTGGAAATGGAGGTACCCTCAGAGAACGTGTTAACAAGATGTACTAACATCTGTAATATATGATGAAGAGCACTTACGAAACTCGACTTCCTTAAAAGAATAGTCGGTCGGAGCAAAGAAAATTTCGCGAGCGATGTTACGTTGCATTGGTCAGGCCTCATCTTGAGTATGCATGTAGTGAATGGGACCCTGCCGATAAGTGTCGTATTAGGCAATTAGAAAGTGCAGCGAAAGGAGGAAAGTTTTTTGAAGAATTGCTACGATAAATCAGTGAGCTCCTTCAGGAAGCAGTATGGGAATCTTTAAAAGTTATAAGATATCAAAGTAAGCAAATAGTTAAGCAAAGGATTGATTTACTGGACAAATTCAGGAAAAGTACGTTTAGTGATGATGTAGCCGATATAATGCGTCCACGATGCATTACATAGGCCGTTCTGATACTGCGAGTTAGGTCAGGGAAATAGATGCTAGAACGATTCGATTCAAGAACTCATATTTTTCCGCCAACGATACGCGAAATTAATCGATTAGGTAATTATGGTGCATGCACCCCCTGCCACACGCCGAAGGGTGGCTTGCAGGGTATAGATATATATAGATGTAGATGGACTATATCGTTCGTTTTTATTTTAGTCTAAAATTTTTTATCATAAAGCGGTTAGGGTTGATTGCAAGAACTTTTTGTGCGACTCTTTTTGTTTCTATTACCGGAGACTGTTGGCTGATAATCGATCCACCAGCGGTTGAGTTGCTGTCATCTCAAATATTTTCTCCAACCCATGCGGACATTTCTTACTTCTGTAACTCCTTGGCTTTCCGGACGACGGCCCTGCAATTCTCATTCTCTCTTCTCCATGCATTTCTTTTATAGTCATTTTTGAGGAAGGTGTAAGTTTCACAACCATACAATCAGGGCCGGTTCAATACATTTTATCGGTGTTTATTTATACGACGCCTCTTCCACTATTCGTTTTTCACAAGAAACATTTTTTGAAGAAAGCATTAGCCCACACGATTATTGACGTGGTCAACGTAAAGATTATCATTTGTTACTTCTTAAAACTTACAATATAATAAGGGATGTACATAATAGGCGCACTTTTAATGAAGTCGGGAAATGTATTTGGTAAATTTTTATAAGAGCTACATTCCGGAAAATAAAAGGAATTAAATTATAAATAATAATTTTATAATTGTTCAGAATTTAAAAAATTATTTAGCACCGCTTAGAAAGCATGGGTAAGTACAAAATCCTCACTTGATTACAGCAAATTCTTTAAGTAGCTCATCAATGTCATTATCATATGCCACATCATTCTCTGTGATCACTGTTACTTCATCTCTCTTCGTGTATTGTGGACCTCCTCCCGGGCCAAGATCACAACGAATTTGACCGCCCTTAACGAGAAGCCGCACTGGGCGATCGCCCGCGCCTAAAACTGGCTCTGCAAACAATAACAAACTCCGTACCAGGCTTTTTACCATCCTTTACCGCAACTGGATAGCAATTTTACCTCATCAATTATTTTCTTTTTCCTTTTCCTTGACTATCCTCAGTATCACCTTCTTCCCTCCTCTCCGGCCCTACAGAGCCTCTGTTAGCCTAGACATTTTCGTCTTTTTTCTCCTGCTCTAGTCTCGCTCCTTCAATGTACACTTACATCACTTCGTCTGTTTTCTCTTCGTAACTCCAACTTAAATTATAACAAAATATATTCTTTCTAAAAGTATCGTCGATAAACTGGTACATATGTGGTATCAATTGGACCTGGTGTTACTTATTATTATTTATACATTGTTTACTTGCACGTGATTTTTCTCATGGCTTCTGGTAAAACAGATGTCTATGATATTCCTTCTACCCTTCGCTAAATCAAAAACCATACATCATCACTTGGTCCCTGAATAGAGGTCGTGTGCCCGACCATTCAGCGCACCCCTTCCTCGACGGGCCCCTCTCACATATGCTACCCGATCGAGGGCTTCTAAATCTTTTGTGATCCCTCCGACGTAATTATCGTTGTGGATACACTCCGACTGAAATATTTAACAGTTAAAAATGGGCGAGGGTGATTGCTTTGTCCTTTCCTTTTTTATCGCTAGGGCGCGTCGCTTTCGGCCTCCGCCCGGAAATCCGTTGAATGTGTCCGTCTCTCCGTCTTAAGAGCCGCGAGTTCGATTCGCGTGCTCCGGTCGCACGGAGGCGCACTTAATGTGATTAAAGGGACGGACTGTTAAACCGCTTTATGAAGTCAAACTACTCTCTGTTCGGCTTATTTGCCAAGTTTACAAATTTGATTTGTTTCCAACGCTGAGTGATTGTCGATCTACGCTTTCACAGCCGGGAAAACACTAGGCAATTTTAGTGGTCCCAGTTGCTGAGTCAACTAATTTATTTCAGTGAACTCCAAATAAATTAAATGTAAACGGCCCAGCGTAAAAGAATAACGAGATTTTATTTTCCCAACAAATAAGGAAAACGGTCATATGAAACCGTAATAGTAATAATAATAATTTTTCTTAAAAATTTCTCCCCCACTGGTTAATCCTCACCAAAGCAAACATCTTACATTCATTTTTAATCAACCATTAAACCCCAGAAATCTGTGGTAAGGCGTCGCAGCCACCATTTTTATATTTCCTAACGGCGTCCTAGAAGGAAGTCTTAAAATATCAGTTTAAATTATGCTTCCGGATAGTGATAAAGGGGGGCACTTCTATCCCTATCAGAAGAGTTTGTAACAAATTAGCAGTTGTCACGAGACAAAAACTGTACACAAACCATAACATAACCATTGTATTATAAAAAATTGAAAACTTTTTAATTAATAAATGCTACTATTCAATAAGAGAGTTCTTTGAAGATGTTGATTTAAATATATAATAAGATGTGTGGTCCTGCACATATGGTAATCACTATGCTACATTACGTATTTTTATTTCATGTATGTTCTCCAGTTTATAAATGTTTAATGTAAATTTGTAATTTTATAAGGGTAATGTAATCATAAGCTTTAAACGGGCGACATACCAACTTGCAAACAGATTTTTCTTTTGCTCCGCTAGCGCTGCAAGTGTTTTTTATCAATAAAATATTCTATTCTATCCTTGTATCATCTAGGACGGAAGATTCTAGCAAATTCAGGACAAATGTATGCTGCAGTCACTGTCGCAGTAGGGATGTTAAATATTTAAACCAGAATTACTTATCAAAATTCGTCTAATCACGGAGACTATTAGAGCTTAATTCCGTAAGACGTCGAAGCAAACATAAGCGAGACTTATTCTAGAGAGCGCATGATTCTGAACCGAGACGGCAGAGTGAACCACTTTTGAGGCCACGTGTGTTTGGTATAAAGAGACTGCCGAAACCCACGAACGCCGTCCGATTTGCGATCTTCTGATGGAAAATCGACGACCTTTGATCGATGAAATTTGTTCTGAAGTCGGGATAAGTTATGCAATGCATGATTACGTAGTAGCTTGGATTTCAAAAAGTGTTTACCAGATGGCTCCGTCGTCTTATGACCACAGAAAAAAAGTTAACGCAATTGCAGATGTGAAATCGGGTAAAGCAGTGATTCCAAAATTTACCGAGCCAGGTTCCGTAAACTTACCACCAACATCTCTAATCTGTAATCGGAATGGCGGAAGGCACCACCAAATCACGAAGTTAATAATAGCATCAAAAAAAGAATGCATAGTCCCACATTTAATTCAAATTTATTGTAAGTTTTGTTTCAATTACTGTAAAAATTTAATGTGATTGGTTAGTGATTAGTTTTTCTTCGGCAGTCATTCGGTAAAGTTTTAAAACCACATTTAGTCACAGGTAATTAGTGTATAAATTCTATATCGGCTTAATGACATGATACCAATTTTCCACAGTCCGGTTGAAAGTAGCTCCTCTACGATGAAATACTCCTGAATAACCACACATCTGATGCCTGACAAAACACTATGTGCAATGCTCAAAGAACTGTGATTTAATTTAAACTGTGCTATAATTGTGAATATAAGAGGTATAATTTGAAAATTTGGACAATGACAAATCAATAATTGCTTTTGGTTAAGGGAAAAAATTCAATTATTAGGATACAGATTTATTAATGCTTCTCTTTATTGTCGATTCTATTCCTTACATATCTGGTTTACGAGTACAAAATCGAAACACACGCCATCATGATCATGGCAGTTCACGCTTTTCTTCGGGGCCCACCACACAGATTTGGTGATTTTTGCGTAGTGTTCTTCGTTGGACAGTCGTATGAAAAAATCAATCAACTAACCCTGTACAAACTGGTCTGAGGCCGAATTTTCAGATAATAAATTTACATCCTAGACTAAAAATTGTTTAAGTCTCTGCGTATTTCCGCTAAACTAACGTAGCCGATAAACAATATATCATAGCTTTGTATGCAGTTACATCTATCGTTATATCTAACATATATAGACGCTTATCCGGACATGCATATGATACAAACTCGAGTTAAACAAGAAGCGTCACTGACTCGGTGATTATTCTGCGCAAAGACCATCTCACTAGGGAAAATTGAGATGTCGATCCTAGGCATCATGGGTTCGGTCCTAGAGGGCCCAAAAGAAAGGTATTTTCTCCTAGAAAACTGCACGAATATTCTGATAATGTTTTGAGGCACTTTCCGTTAAGATAGAGAATTGTAATTCGACCTGTGGAGAGAAGGTGATTCTGTATCGTGTACTGCGAAGACATCCCCCAAAATGATACTAGGTTCGACGCTATGTCGGTGAAAAGAACTCTCTGGTCTTGTAAAGGTAAATTCAAGGAGAGAGCCCTTTAACTCCATTATATAGGGAGAGAGCACATCTGGTAGGCACATATTCGCAGGGATTTCGGAGTCTTCATATTGCGCTTCCCGAGTAGATTTGGTCTCAAAACATTGGTGATGTTTCAAATGTGATTATTTTTGACATAAGCAGATTGTCATTTTTTTGTACGAGATGCAATGAACAGGTTAGATAGCGATGTTATTTCGCCTTGGTGAGACCGCATTTTGAAGAAACTGCGTTGGGGTGCAGCGGATGAAAGGTGTACTGCAAACTCGAGATAGTGCAAGGAGATACGATTTGTTTAAAAAACACCACAATAAAGAATCAGAAGTTACGAAATTGCTCTCAGACGCACGTTGGGAATATTTAAAAAGCGGATATTGTAAGCTACGCTGCGAATAGTTGTTAAGCTCAACAAAGAGGATCCAGACGAATTTTCTTAGAAATGAATATTATGAAAACAGATGGAGAAACTTTAGTTCAGTTTCATCGATTATTGAGCTGTTAAGTAACTCAGATTATAATTTATTTGAAATACAAAACTGATATGAATTTGATTCTTGGATTTTCGGTTCAATTATGTATGTACTGTAAGCAGAAATTAAATCATTATTTATTATATAGTAGCAGCGATCTGCGAAGATCCGAAAGTTGTCTATATTTGGATTTTATACTCCAACACCAGATGCATTAGATATGGGATTCACATTAACAATAAGTAAAAATATCGCAAACAATGTCTAAAGAAATTTAATATTCTTTCCTTAAAATTCCCAAAAAAATAATTTATCATAGACCAGATCTTCAAATAATGCAAACTATAAACAAAGTAATATCGAATTTAATCACAGTTGTGGAAGCATTGGACTTCTGAGATAGTGTTTTGCCAAGGGAATGTGACGTATGAATGGAAGTAATAGTTTTCTAGCAAACTAATTAACTTAAAAGAATAACTATTAATTATCAATTAACTAGAAGATTAACTAATTACCGTAGAAGCTTTGCAGTTTCATTCTCGCGACTCAAAATATTTTCGCATGGTTATGCGCTGATTTAAACTCTTTCCATTAACTTTCCGCTTTTATGTACTGCAGAACGACCTCTGAACTGCACCTCAGAATATCGGAGATGTCGCATATTTAATTACATTTTCCTAAAATATTACTTAGCACAGCAGCTCAATAGTATTAATTTCTTCGTTTGAAATATGTTCGCAGGGTTCTGAGTTAATTTTCGTTCCATCAGAGTGTAGAGTTCTCTTTTATTATTAGTCACGTTCTTAATATTAATTTAGAATAGCAATGTTCTGCGGAGGTAGTATAGAGGTTAAATTCTTCAATTAATATTAAAATTTTTATGGAGAAATCTTGAATTTTATACATCATGAATCAATTTTTGCGTATGATAAATTATCATCATTACCGAAGATGCCTCATAATTTTAATTAGTTTCAAATTATCAGATTCTTTTTTTAATTTACACACGAATTATTCAGACAGATTGCAGATTGACTTCTGTGACGACCAAACGCCAAATGAGACTACATTTACATTTACATTTAAGCCCTGCAAACCGCCAATGGCGCGTGGCAGGGGAGTAATTACCAAAAAGTGTTTTCTTGGGTGAGAAAGGGCCAGAAATATTCTTAGAAAAAATTAATTAAGAACTTCATTCCTTACACTGTTAGTCCCTTACAGTGTTTCCCACATCTGTGCACTATAAAACAGAGCCTCGATATTGACACACCAATCGACCAAAAATAGTAAAAGTTTTAAAAATAATGCAAAGAGCATCAGATCAGACACGTCGGGGAAGCTTAAGAGAGGACATTACATGTGAGTTTAGCAATCACCAGCAAAGGGCATTTAGTATCTCGTGTCAGCGATAAATGAATATCTTTACCCGGAGCATACGTATCAAACGCAAACATTGTAACCATTTCCAATTAAAAGATTTTCTGAATCACTGCTGCAGTAAACTTCATGAGGAAGTCGAAAGCAATCCGTAGGAAATGACAAGTTAATAAAAAGTAACGGTTTAAATAAACGACGGCTGAGTCTGAAGGAAGCCTTATTGCGACGCGAAACAAAGCTGACGTCATAGCAATACGGTAACGCTCGCAAAAACACTTGAAGGTTTGAAAGCAATTCAGTTGTGTGAGAATCCGCGTAGCTGCTGTAGATCGCACTTCTGAAGGCGCAGCACGTCAACCAACTATTCGTCGGTCTAAAAATAACTCTCTCATTTCCTTGAAGATGGTGGAACCTCTAAATAGATGTTACGTCCGCGACGCGATAGAAAAATCGCTGAAGAAGAAAGAAGGACGTGAAATCTGTGTGTACGGAGATCCAATCGTCACTGAAGTGGTTAGCGGTGGGTTGCTGTCAACAACGGCGCGAGTAAAGGTCCTGTACACAGTTAACGGCAATGTAGAAATCCTCTGCAAGACGTTTTTCTTCAAAATGCCTCCAAAAAGCGGAATGCAATCACAGTTGGTCCAGGAGAGAGGAATGTTCGAAAAAGAAGCTCTTTTCTACGGCCGCGTCCTTCCGTTGATGCTGGATTCTATCCCAAAGAATCAGAGCGCTCCTTTACCTTTGTGCTACTTCATTAAATCGGAAGGTGAAAACAAATGCCTAGTACTGGATGACCTAAAGGAAGAGGGTTACCGCAATCCAGATGCCTCGATGATTTCCAAAGGCTTGGATCTCCGACACTGCATATTAGCCATGAAGTTCCTCGGAAGACTCCACGGTCTATTCGTGGCTGCAGAAATGTCTCTGCTACAGAAGGACGACTGGCTCGGTTTTCTCCAAAAGTTTGCGAAGGAGTCCTGGTTTTACGAAGCCGATGAAGGAGAAATGGTGAGTCCAGCAGTGAAACTGACGAAGAAAGCGATGGAAAACTTGGTGGAATTTTCGAAAAGCGTCGAAGGGCTTCCGACGAAAGGGGTTGATGGTGATAAATTAGAGAGTTTTGTGAAAAACACTTGGAAAATGTGCTGCCGAATGGTCGCTAAGGACGATAAAATTAACGTTCTCAGCCACGGTGATTTTTACGCGAACAATTTGATGTTCAAATACGAAACAGACAGCTCCGGTAAGGAAAGGCCTGTGGACGTGAGAGCCATCGACCTTCAGTTGACAAGATATTGCCATCCTGCCATTGACATCTTGTTTTTCTTACATCTCTGCACCAAGAAGTCTCTGAGGGATGATAATTTGGAGAATCTGTTAGGTGCTTACCACGAATCATTCGCAGTAACTTTGAAAGGCATCAGCCCTCCGCCATTTACGCTGGAGGAACTCATTCGAGATGTGTGCGGCAAATACAAACCTTTTGGAGTTCTTGTGGGCGCAGTCTCCGTTCCGAACCTGATGTTGGCGAGCGATGGCGGCGCGAAAGAATTCCAAGACATTTTTGAGGAAGCCTGTGAAGATACAGTGCAAAAGAAGTTCGCGGAAGATCCCGAGTTTAGGTCGAGGATGACTGAACTAATAAGAGATGTTGTGGAATTGGTTTACCGTGAAATTATGAATGGGACTAAGTAGCGTGCTAAACTGTCAAGGGTGTTCAAGATTGATTTTAGTAGAGTCCAAGTAAGTCGGTCGATGTTTTCCCATAATTTTTCTTTTGAAACAATACTATTTTATATTTTAGCCATCATGCCAAATGTACATTTTAAGTGACTATTTTATCATCCTGATGCTTCCCGTACGAGAAAAGTCGTCGCCAAATAAGGGTATGGGTAAATGAATAATTAACAATCGGAACGTGAAGATTCCCTGATTTCGCAAAGCGGTCTTTCCCTTTCGAAAGAACCTCATCCGCTTTTCCGGAACCATTCTGTTTTATTAATTTAACTTTTGCCAATAATAAATAAATACTTTCATTTGAATAAATTGTTTCCTNTAAAGTACATTATGAGTACTAACTGCAGAGCCGTGCCCAGCCTCCTTGCGGCCCGGATGATGAATTTGCCACCCCTTACAATTAAATACCAAAACCATACATTTCTTGATTTTCAGGTAAAAATTATTTTGTAAGACCTTGAAAAACCAGTTTTTATTACTTCGTTCCCCAGTTCACATTGGTCACAAAACACCAGTAACAATTAATAAAGGATACACCGCATGCTGATATAGAATATTTTCATCATGAATTTCATTCGTGAATTAATTATTCACATTACTTTCGAGTATCACTACCTTCGCAATGCGCATAGCTTAAAATATGATTTGAATGAAATCTATTTTTCACAACTAAATGAGTTTCTAATAAAAATGGCATTGCAACGTAAATAACAACGTAATAATTAAGTGAGTGAAGGCAAATACAGAATACTATTTAACCTTAAAAATGTACATTTCGAGATGTCAACTGCGAATGCTTGTACAATCAAAAGCAAGTTCATCACAAATTTCTTTGTCTTTGCTGGCGAGAGCCAAATCGTTTAGCCTGTCTTGGTTCATCGATGAACGCAATCTTATCCTGAACAATTTGAATTTCGAGAATATCTTTCCACAGCAACAAAAGTCACCGGAAGTCTCAATTTACTCGCAAAGCTATTTGAATATTAGGAGAGGTTCCGATCAAATCTCTATATAGTAAATATACATTCTAAAACCTGAGGACGATTTATTCTTGGGACCAGAAAATCTTTTACTGATTCCATTCTTTGGTTTACTCATCACTGATTCTTCGATTGAATCCACCGCATAAATATTCCTTTCTCGTCTTGAGTTATCCGTAATTCTTCCCTCTAAATGTTTGCCAGTATTTTATTTCGCATCATAATCGTTCCTAGTTAAGTCGTGTGTATAATACAGAAAACAATAAATAATGTTGTTGTGATAATAATAATGGTTGGCAACGCTTCTGGTTCTCTGATTACGTGCCATGATTTAAGAAAAGAAAGCAGAATCATTTTTATACGAGTCTCTTAACTAAACTAATATCCATGTTTATGGTTTATCTCTTACGAGATATCTCCTATAGAAAACTATCCCCTTTCTCGAGTGAAAACATTTGCGCAAAATAATAATCTGATGTTTGTGAAGGCGGAAGTGGAAAGTAATATTACATAGAGATGTTTGTGTTCCTAAACTACTACTTACCTAACAGCGATCTATGTCCCACAGAAGTATCTTAAATTTATTTCAGAAGGATTTGTCGTTGAATCGATACAAAAGCATCAAAATGATTGATGTTTCGGAATAGTAGAAACATTTTTGGTGCAAATTGTTGCACCGATGAGCAAATATTAATAAATTGACCGACTATTGGCAGTCACTGACATCTTCATCTGACATTGCGATCTGTCCCGATATTGTGACAAGTTAAAGGTGTTTTAATGCATCATTTTCACATTCGCAGATTCCCTCAGCTAATGCACTCGAGCCCACATTTGCTACATCTGGTCATTTTTTTAGTGCTATGACAAAAGTGCAGCACATAGCTCGTTTCAAATTATATGCTGTAGAAGTAGCGTGAAGAAGGGCTGCAGCGATGTATTTTGGGCAGTCAACGCACAGAGTATGTGAGAATGGTCGAAGAACAAAGTAAGAAATTGACAAAAATAAAACACATTGTTCGTAGTGGAGTTGCTACGCTGCCAGAATTGAAAGAACAGCTAAAGAAATGCGCTCTTAATTATAGAAAATCTAGCCTTGATATCGGACTCACGTCCTATTCGGACCTAAGTTGGATATTCATAATTTTATATATATTTGATAGTTATCTTGTTCCAAAATTAAAGCTGTTCAAACTTGCATTGAATAAATGATTTCAGTCGCAAATGTTAACAAAATTACAACTGTGAGCGTCCCAGCAGTAACCAGCTGAGCAGCACTTTTCACGCGATTCCAAACTCGAACCGTTGCACAGTTGACGTCAACCTGTACATAAACAAACTAATTATATCTATAGTGTTTACGGTAGCCTTGAAGATTTTGATAACAATTAAAGTTCTGGATAATTAAAATAGAGGATAATTAAATAAAATGAATTTTCCCGGTGAGAATAAAAGGCAGTTCCACCAGAATAAATGAAAATATAATCGACGGTAAATATTCTGGTCGCTGGATTTGATGTTAGTATATTACGTGGTATAGGCATTTCATCAAGTTTTGTAAACTACGATAAATTTGATACTTTCAAGGTTTTGATAAATTGCTGCACAACACCTTTTAAGATTGGCCTGCAAATAATGCGCGGTCCACATGCGTTTTGGACATTATCTTAATTTACGAAAACCGGTAGTTATTCGACATTTGCAAATGGTAGAAGTAGCCAACAATTGGCTGTTGAAGAGAATTTCTTGACCTCATTTGAACGTCAAGGTAACCGGAAGATTTCGTATTTTATGTGTAAATAAATATTCTTTGCAAATTATAAAATTAACCCATATTTTCTCGGTAATCTTCATCTAGGGCCGGGATCGCTTTTCATTATATCCTTCAGAGCCTTCTATTCTTGTAAGTTGTGCAGGCCTATTCTAAGATATGAATGAAAAAAAGACAATATTAACACCAACCGCCTTAGGAAAATTTTCCGTAATATAGCGGCACGGGAAAGATAAAATTCGTTTATTTGAATTTTAAATAATTATCCTTAACTTTCCCTTTTTATGCGCAGCGTAAAATCGTTCTCCGCGAAAAAATTTTTTTTAATTCTGTTGCAGTAAACCGCATCCCTGAATGAAAAACTCAAAGCGAACTCTCAAATTAGAAGATACGTAGGGAAAAATACATTTAATGCCCAATACAGTGGTACATACTTCAACTTAAAAACTTAATTCGTTCGTGTTTCGAAACCCAGTTTTCCATCGTATGTATGTNGTCTATTAAATATTGAGTCATTCCAACTGATTATTTTACTGGCTGAATTTTCGGTATATTTAGTAGACATCCAATTACGAAATCGAGGCTGTTATGACAACTCCTGTAGGACTGCAAAATAAGTGCCTATAGCCAGCAAGCCGAGACAAACTGAAAGCATTTTTACCTTCAGAGGCCTCCGCGAGGTTCAAAGCATTATCTCTGCACATTTTCGCGACTATTTCTTTAAACGACGTTAGTTTAGCCGACGTCTTCAGTCTTCCTGGTCGTAGTTACGGAAATATGCAGGGACTTACACAATTTTTAGTCTAGAATGTAATTTAATATCTGAACATTCGTCCTCATACCAGTTTGTGCAGGGTTAGTTGATTGATTTTTTCATACTCTCTGAGTGTTCTACGAAGAAATCTTACTACTTACCATACTTACTACGGAAAAATCACCAAATCTGTGTGGTGGGCCCTGCAGAAAAGTATTAATTCTGCATACGTATAGCGAAATTAAGTAAGCAACAAAACGTGTGATGCCCTCGACATTGATAATAAAAAATTTCGTAGACCTTATTTTTTTCGAATATATGCTCCATTAATATAGTGAAATGATAATTTAATTTGGTGATGAGACACAATGGTATATCGTCAGAGTATAGGAATTTAGGTTTAGTATTAAAGTTTTTCATTTTCTTATTCTAGGAATAAACTGCCTATTATTTATAAATTTCTGCGAAATTCCTATGATGTTAACTCTTCGTCTCCGGGATCAGTATGCTGTACGGACCACTGCCGCTACTATAGTCATGAATATTGTATTGTGTATTTTATACGAAAAAAAAGGGAACTATGAAGAAAGAAAGTTCAAACTTTCATTAGTCAAACGCACATAGAAATATTGTTATAATTTTTAGAATATGGCGCCTTCAAAATTTGCATTCCAACATTGAAATTTGCATTTGATTTCAAGATTAGCCAGCCAGACGTAGGGTTCATTTATTTACTGAATAGTAAATAAAGTACATTATGAGTACTAACTGCAGAGCCGTGCCCAGCCTCCTTGCGGCCCGGATGATGAATTTGCCACCCCTTACAATTAAATACCAAAACCATACATTTCTTGATTTTCAGGTAAAAATTATTTTGTAAGACCTTGAAAAACCAGTTTTTATTACTTCGTTCCCCAGTTCACATTGGTCACAAAACACCAGTAACAATTAATAAAGGATACACCGCATGCTGATATAGAATATTTTCATCATGAATTTCATTCGTGAATTAATTATTCACATTACTTTCGAGTATCACTACCTTCGCAATGCGCATAGCTTAAAATATGATTTGAATGAAATCTATTTTTCACAACTAAATGAGTTTCTAATAAAAATGGCATTGCAACGTAAATAACAACGTAATAATTAAGTGAGTGAAGGCAAATACAGAATACTATTTAACCTTAAAAATGTACATTTCGAGATGTCAACTGCGAATGCTTGTACAATCAAAAGCAAGTTCATCACAAATTTCTTTGTCTTTGCTGGCGAGAGCCAAATCGTTTAGCCTGTCTTGGTTCATCGATGAACGCAATCTTATCCTGAACAATTTGAATTTCGAGAATATCTTTCCACAGCAACAAAAGTCACCGGAAGTCTCAATTTACTCGCAAAGCTATTTGAATATTAGGAGAGGTTCCGATCAAATCTCTATATAGTAAATATACATTCTAAAACCTGAGGACGATTTATTCTTGGGACCAGAAAATCTTTTACTGATTCCATTCTTTGGTTTACTCATCACTGATTCTTCGATTGAATCCACCGCATAAATATTCCTTTCTCGTCTTGAGTTATCCGTAATTCTTCCCTCTAAATGTTTGCCAGTATTTTATTTCGCATCATAATCGTTCCTAGTTAAGTCGTGTGTATAATACAGAAAACAATAAATAATGTTGTTGTGATAATAATAATGGTTGGCAACGCTTCTGGTTCTCTGATTACGTGCCATGATTTAAGAAAAGAAAGCAGAATCATTTTTATACGAGTCTCTTAACTAAACTAATATCCATGTTTATGGTTTATCTCTTACGAGATATCTCCTATAGAAAACTATCCCCTTTCTCGAGTGAAAACATTTGCGCAAAATAATAATCTGATGTTTGTGAAGGCGGAAGTGGAAAGTAATATTACATAGAGATGTTTGTGTTCCTAAACTACTACTTACCTAACAGCGATCTATGTCCCACAGAAGTATCTTAAATTTATTTCAGAAGGATTTGTCGTTGAATCGATACAAAAGCATCAAAATGATTGATGTTTCGGAATAGTAGAAACATTTTTGGTGCAAATTGTTGCACCGATGAGCAAATATTAATAAATTGACCGACTATTGGCAGTCACTGACATCTTCATCTGACATTGCGATCTGTCCCGATATTGTGACAAGTTAAAGGTGTTTTAATGCATCATTTTCACATTCGCAGATTCCCTCAGCTAATGCACTCGAGCCCACATTTGCTACATCTGGTCATTTTTTTAGTGCTATGACAAAAGTGCAGCACATAGCTCGTTTCAAATTATATGCTGTAGAAGTAGCGTGAAGAAGGGCTGCAGCGATGTATTTTGGGCAGTCAACGCACAGAGTATGTGAGAATGGTCGAAGAACAAAGTAAGAAATTGACAAAAATAAAACACATTGTTCGTAGTGGAGTTGCTACGCTGCCAGAATTGAAAGAACAGCTAAAGAAATGCGCTCTTAATTATAGAAAATCTAGCCTTGATATCGGACTCACGTCCTATTCGGACCTAAGTTGGATATTCATAATTTTATATATATTTGATAGTTATCTTGTTCCAAAATTAAAGCTGTTCAAACTTGCATTGAATAAATGATTTCAGTCGCAAATGTTAACAAAATTACAACTGTGAGCGTCCCAGCAGTAACCAGCTGAGCAGCACTTTTCACGCGATTCCAAACTCGAACCGTTGCACAGTTGACGTCAACCTGTACATAAACAAACTAATTATATCTATAGTGTTTACGGTAGCCTTGAAGATTTTGATAACAATTAAAGTTCTGGATAATTAAAATAGAGGATAATTAAATAAAATGAATTTTCCCGGTGAGAATAAAAGGCAGTTCCACCAGAATAAATGAAAATATAATCGACGGTAAATATTCTGGTCGCTGGATTTGATGTTAGTATATTACGTGGTATAGGCATTTCATCAAGTTTTGTAAACTACGATAAATTTGATACTTTCAAGGTTTTGATAAATTGCTGCACAACACCTTTTAAGATTGGCCTGCAAATAATGCGCGGTCCACATGCGTTTTGGACATTATCTTAATTTACGAAAACCGGTAGTTATTCGACATTTGCAAATGGTAGAAGTAGCCAACAATTGGCTGTTGAAGAGAATTTCTTGACCTCATTTGAACGTCAAGGTAACCGGAAGATTTCGTATTTTATGTGTAAATAAATATTCTTTGCAAATTATAAAATTAACCCATATTTTCTCGGTAATCTTCATCTAGGGCCGGGATCGCTTTTCATTATATCCTTGAGAGCCTTCTATTCTTGTAAGTTGTGCAGGCCTGTTCTAAGATATGAATGAAAAAAAGACAATATTAACACCAACCGCCTTAGGAAAATTTTCCGTAATATAGCGGCACGGGAAAGATAAAATTCGTTTATTTGAATTTTAAATAATTATCCTTAACTTTCCCTTTTTATGCGCAGCGTAAAATCGTTCTCCGCGAAAAAATTTTTTTTAATTCTGTTGCAGTAAACCGCATCCCTGAATGAAAAACTCAAAGCGAACTCTCAAATTAGAAGATACGTAGGGAAAAATACATTTAATGCCCAATACAGTGGTACATACTTCAACTTAAAAACTTAATTCGTTCGTGTTTCGAAACCCAGTTTTCCATCGTATGTATGTATGTACCTTAAGGTAAATCGATTAATCGAATTTTGAAAAAAACTTTTATATACGACAATATAATTATTTTTATTCGTCGGTTTATAAATAATATTTTTTAAATATATATATTTATAAATTCTATGATGATTCTTTTTGTCTCTTCGGTGGAGAATGTTTAAGGAAACTGTTCAGGGTTGACTGAGTCCGTCGCTTTGTCTGCACTCTTTTAAAGTGATTAATGACATTGTATTAAAACATATTAGTGGCTCTACATACGACGCTTTGATTGGGATGTCACTTTCTTATCTCTTTGTTCTTCGGCCTCAGTATATTCAGTACTTGGTATTACATAATATTACATACAATTCGGTTTGTATGTCGAAATTTAGTTCGCATGTTAAGGTCATACTGGACCTCAAAAAGATCATTTCGTAAGTCGAAAAGTTCGTATGTTGAGCTGTCAGTTAGTCGAGGTACCACTGTATTACAAAATAATTCTTACAAGCTTTATCTTAAAATGGTAGATTCAAAATCACAGTCCTAAGGTACTTATTCGTAGCTGGTCATGGGTGTGTTAGGTAATAATTAAGTTAATAAGGGGTTTTCAGGAAACACCTAGGACTACTATAAAGAAGCTGTTACTTTCAAGACTATAATAACACAGCATCTTACGTCACGATAAATGAATTACAACGCATATTACCGCCCTCCGTCTTCTGAAAGAACTATCTCTTCCAAACATTGCCTAATATTTCTCACTGAAATTCTCCGCATCGATTTTCTTTCTGGTCTTATCTTCAACAGTAAGGTTGTTTTCTTCGATAACCAAAAACCGCGACACAAGGCCACAAAAACGTTCCTTAAACAAAGATAAAAATCTTATTGATTTCGGCGTTTATTTCTTCACATCTATAACCCATTTTTCTTTATTACTAGCATTTCAGCGAAAGGAAATCCATCGATAAAAGAAACATAATGATAAAACAGCATTCTCAGAGGCGCTAAAGGGGTATATGACCCATTTTAAAAATGAAGACGGCTTTAATTTTTTTTTACTTTCAGACATAACCTAAATATTTTAGTTCTGTTAAATAAACGCGCGATAACTTAGACAATTTACTGATTTTCACGAATAAGATATTTAATAAAAATTATTTTTATGTTCGTACAGATTCTTTAGTCTATGTCCAGGACAAGTAACGAGGTCCAAAACGATGGCCATGGCATATTCTTTAACGACAAGACGGCATGATCCGGGTATAAATCACTAGATTTTATAAAAACTAATTATGCTTCACACATATTTAAACTGAAGTGCCTTCATTTAGATGTCATTGTATACTGAAGATTGTAGCGACTGATTAATGTCAAAATAATAAATCTGAAGTGAAATGGTTGCCAAATTTGAAGTGATATTTTCTACACTTATTGTTAGTTTGCGTGGACAGCGTCACTCAAAGATCGTCAGCGACTGTCCTTCAGATAAATCCGACATCGAAGTATCAGTAGTCTTTCAAAAGTGCTTCGATAGCTAAGGTCATTTCGCACGTAGGCCCCATCTGAAATCGAACCCGGGACCGCTTTCGCTAAAGTCGAACGCTTTGCCCACTTAAATATCCCGGAGCCCAATTCCCTATTGACATTGGCCACAAAATACTGATCATTCTTAGTTTCTTTCGTTGAAAAGACGCATTTAATGATCCGGCTGATACCTGATTTCCTTCTTCTCCGTCTGTTTATTACATTTAGTTATCTGTGAAAAGAGGCGCAGACTGTTTCTTAAAAGAAGAATAGCACTCTTAAGATAGAAAATTTAATAATATAAAAAAATCACTCTGGTGAATAATACGAATAATTTAATTACGTGATGTGGAAAGGTAGCACAAGAAATAAACAGTAAACGAGACACTTTAAAAATTGTACCATACACATTCATCGGTTCTTGAATTCACACTTTCAGGGCGAGAGGAAAAAGGGGCACTTTCGTCCACCTCTTCAAATTCAGCCAACGGCGAAAGACGTGCTATCGGAATGGCGAGCGACTCAAGTCCTCGAGTCCCACAGGCAGTGCCACCTCCACCAACTCCCTCACAATTTCCGTCATCTCTTTTCGATAAGACTCGTCCTCCGCAAACTTCCTCTTCACCGCCTCCGAATTGCCGTTCTTCAGCAAATCGTCCATCGAGTCCGTGTCCAATTGGTCGCCTCTCTCTGCACCGAACACTTCGTCCAGCATAAAGACAGGACGCCACACTGCACCGATCACCACTCCGAAAACTTTGCACCGCCCACGAGCGTCTGCTTTCAGTTGCTCGAGAGATATGAATGCAGGTCCCGACCCTGCTGATTCCATCGTCTTGGTCAAGGACGCGTGGTAAAGCTTCAGCAGCCTGTCCTCGTGTTCATCCCTCAGGGACCTCTTCGTGCTACAGTGGAGGAAATGGAGTATATCGGTACACGGATGGGCGTATCTAGTTGTTTGGAAGTCAATGACCTTGGCTTCCAACGGCGTGCCGCGTTTATCGTACCGATACATGACGTTATTCACCCAGAAGTCGCCGTGGCATAAGACTTTCGGGCCATATTGTCCTCTGTGGTCTGCGAATTTACACATAACTTTCCAGGCTCCCTTCAATACCTTTTCGAGGACGCCGGATTCAGCCGCTTGCTTGGGCAGCCCATCGATTTCTTTCGCCAACTCCACTGCAGTTCTCATTGCGGTATCGAATGCCCCCAGTATTACACTCGGCTTTTGCTTGTCGGATGGCTCGTATAAGCACACCTCCCTATAAAGGGGGGGGACGAGAATATGCCATCCACCTTCTGGAAGCATACGTTCGCTTGCCGAAGTGAGACCGTGCAGTCTACCCAACGATTCCATGGCGACCTCGCAATGAGAAAGATCCACGCCCTCCATGCGAGACCGTTTGTCTATGATGCGGTAACCGAGGATGGAGAGATCGTCCATGTACACCGCATCTTCGGAGCCGTTGGCGATGGAAAAGTCTGATTCGGGCATTGGCAGAGACACCTTGCCCTCCGCAAGCCTTCTGCAGAAAGGGACTACAGTTCCGTAGAAGCAAGTTTCTTTCTCGAACAATCCGGTTTCTTGGACAACCCCTAACTGCCATTGCGTCTCTGGAAGCCTCTTGACGATGTACGATTTTATATGCGTCGCTCCACCGTCTTCGCATCTGTAGAAGACCTTCGTCCTGAGAAGTGTAGTTGCCAATCCTTCCACTCCACTGCTGGACCTGTTCACTTGGATATCTTCTATGGTCGGGTTCTCTTTTCCGGTGTGGATTTGCAAAGCTGTTTTCACTTGTTTAACGAGGATTAAGGACTTCAGGTTATTTCCTTCCATTGCTGGAAGCCGCTGTTCCGAGCAGTCGGCCAACAACTGATTACGAAGCCGACTGTGCCTCCCCGAGGAGGGGAACGGGAGGGGAAGCGATAACACGCTGCTTTTACTTATCTCTCCGAAAAATATTTGCTATTTTGGTTAATCTCTTTGGAGAAACATTGGCGACGTACTCTCGGTCGAATCGAGTACTTTTGCTCGAACACTTTTACTTAGATTTTAATTACCGCATTTATAAGTATGGCTATTTGTTTCGCTCAAGCTAAAAAGAAGTTGACAGTCTATATAAAACCAGTAAAGAGGAAATGGCAAAGAGAATGTGGATTTAATCCATATAAATGATTGACGGTTACTCCCAAGCAAGATTTCGTACTATCCTGTTCAAGCATTGACGGTTATATATTGAGTCGATTGAAACAGAACACTATCGGATAAAATCCTGATTTTCTTCATTTATGGGAAGTACTAAATTAAAGAAACGGCTTTCAGAATGAATAAAATAATGGTAGATCCTAGTAAATTTTCTAGTTCTTCTCTTCTTCGACCATATATTGGTATACAGAGGTACGCTCTGAATATTTGACGGGCTTTTTATTAAGCGAAATTATGTTTTTTCTAATCACTTCTAAATTTGATAATTTTGTAAGATACTGGTTTTTTATGTTAATGTGTTGTTATTCGTTCTTTTTTGGTTATTTCTATTGATTTGTCTTCATGTCTTTTACAACTCTATTTTGTTATTCGTTCTTTTTTGTTTATTTCTATTGATTTGTCTTCATGTCTTTTATAACTCTATTAATCTACTTTCATCATCAAATTTAGTTTTCTATCTGTAGGTTTCGCAGTTTTTTCACACCCTCCTTCTTGAGGGTGTTTTCCTGCAGTGGAGATTTTTCCCTGAGCTCTTAGCTTAGGTTTTTTGATCCACAAAGTAGTTTTCTTCATTGAACTTTTGCAAGCTATCTCTCTCTCTTTTCTTGTCTCGTATGATGAAGGGTTAGATGTAGGTAGACTTGTCGCTTATTATATTATTATACTACTTATTAATCTCGCCCTGAATAAAGTCCTTTATTATTATTTTTATTATTATGTTGATGAGTGGAATATTTTTATTTGTCTTTTGGTAGAGGATCGAGAAAAATGTATCTTTCATTTACTTTTGTGTCAGTTTTGTTCATGTTTGGCTGTGAAAGTATAAAAGCTAATGTGGCATGAGTTATGCTAAATGATGGCATTGATTAAGGCAGTGGTTTTCAACCAGGGAAGCATGTATGTACATATTATACATCTGAGGGTGCGAGACGTTATGAGAAAAAATTGCTTCCTACATAGTTGGAGAGATAAACATATATAAGATCATTTGTTATAAAGTATTTTTGGAGTTCCTTTCAAAAGATTAACTTTCCCTTTATAATTTTACAGCTCAGGGAGCTGAATTGTCGTTTTCCGTAGTTTGTTAAAAGATTTTTTTGTATTTTTATGAGGGGATCGGGAACACATTTTGGGAATTCAGGGCATGCCAGCAGTTAAAAAGTTAAGAATCACTGGTATCAGCTCTTTCATTATGACATGCTACCAAAAGGTTACTCTTAGAGTCTGTGTGCTTCACTAGAGAGGACTTGTTCCATTAATAGCATTACATTTCGGCGAAGATGGAAAGGGCCAACTACTTCACACCTCATCTTGCCTAGTAAACCTCATTCCTCTCTTGGTAGCTATTATAATAGTGGAGAGGATGGCGTTTCAACCGCCCTTCAGGCTGATACAGACATTCTCGTCAAAAACTGCTAAATCTATTTTCCGCAACAAGTGGTTTTTGCTATTGCTTGGGGCATAGAACTCGGTGCTGCAAGATACTCCAAAACACGGAAAAGGTAAAAATCTTCCAAACATTGAATTGACACATGAAATTTTACACCATAAATGAACGTAGTTGGATACTTTAAGTTCCACTGTATTTAATTTTCTACGTTTAGAAAAAAAATCCACAACTTCCACATACCTCTCGCTTACATTTCCTCCATGACGAGCGGCATAGTAGATTCCTAATTATCGTCGATGATGCGTCCTTTCAATAGTTTAAATTATTTTCAACATTCAGATTTGGTTTGATTAATTACCGTATATTCAATTTTCGTCCACAGGCGGCTTAAACATCGTATACCTATGGTTTAAATATCACTTCACGTTAAATTTAGCTCTTATTCTCCGCAAGCTAAAAAATATACCTACGAAAAGAATATAGAATATCATATAATTTGATGTAATAGTTATTCATATGATTTGCATATTAAGCTTGCAAAAAATTAACAAAGTCCGGGGTTGTATGATTAAAAATCCGATAGTAAGCAGATCTGCTATTCTTAAGCTGAGTTCACGAGCCTCTATGGTGCGAGAAGCGGAGAAGCTTTCTGTCTGGACAATACGCAGTGCCTCGGTCAGGCACGATGACAGATGGATAAGATTTCACCCCTGTTGCAATGCTTCCCAACGGTGTTTTTCTTGGACTCATCGCTGATTGCTGATATTTCCTGCTTATATTTGTACTCATTACTTATGTTCGTCCCTTTATTGACATCCTGTTATGTTTCTACGTAATTATTTATAGATACTTAAATAACTCGTGTTACTTGAGTCGTAAGTTACATCAGTGTCATTTGAGATAACTTCTACTAAAATTGTTTTATAACGGTCAGAATATTGAAAGGTTCGAAATAAACATCGACTGAAAAGTAATTATCGTAATTTCTGGGCGACGGAAAATTGAGCAACATGAGTAATGGAAAGTATCTGAAAAAATTAATGTTTTCAGATATCTGATCCCAAATTTGGGGTGTAACGATAAATAAACATTTCCTAAGAGAGAGTAGCACGCACCAGTTTGTGCGGATACAGGACTTAAATATTTATGACGATGTAATTTCGAAGAGAATATCCCAAAAAATGCACAAAATGAGAAATATTTTACTCTATAAAAAAGCTGTACTCACATTCGGACTACCTTTTCATTCCTCTGCTTCATTTTCTTCAGAATGTAATAATTGAGCCGTCTAAAAACAAGACTGAAACCGGGTTCTGAGCATTTCTTAGGCAGTTTTCACTCGGCTATCGAGGATTTTCTTTCAAAGGGTTCCTCTCTAACTCAAAACATTCAGTTGAGTGTTCAACGAAATTTGCAGCCAATTAATTGGCTTTCCTCTTCAACAGTATACTTCTGCCATGGTCTCTGAAAAGCACAAAATAGGAAATAGATGTGATGAATTATTTGAAGTTGAGGCAGGAATTATTTTTTTATGTTTATAGCTATGACATCTAGAGCCACACCCAGCCTATGTGCCACCCGGGTGCAAACATAATGTGCCGCCCCTAAGAATCAAATAAAAAAACCATACATATCCTGATTTGCGGGTAAAAATTATTTTGTAAGTCATAGAAAAACCATTGTTTTAGGAGTTCGTTTCCCAGCTTACATTGGTCACATGACATCAGTAACAATTAATCATCCATATTCCGCATGCTGACATACTGAACAATTATTATGAATTAATTGTTCACATTACTTTTGATTGTCTTTATCTTAGCAGCAACAGTCTCTCGGAAGTGTCGATAAAACATGCAAAATTATTTGCAAATTAGGATGGACTCCAATAAAATTACAGAATTAATTTAAGTACAGAATTTCAATGAAAACTACCTAAATTTGATGAATACATGGAAGACTTTTGATCATAATCAGCATTACAATTTAGACAGCATATCATTTAGTTTAGTATCCTGCAACTTCTGTTTAGTTTCTTTAGCATTATGCATGTCAAAGAAAGATATAGATATTATCCATAAGTGACAAATCGATTCCTTCAGGATGAAGTCAAATTATTTTCTTTCTATTATTGACAGAGAATTTGCATTTGGAGAAGTAATATTCTCGATAAATTCACAGGTATTGTCTTAGGAAATTAAATGTCGGAGAGATACTTTATGGCTGCGTTCACAAAACAAGCGTACATAAAGAGTTTGCCAAAAACTTTATACACTCTTCGGGAAAAGAAAACATCTGTTAATATTTTAATATTACATTTTGCATAGGCTATAAGTCATCAGCTTAAAAGAAACTACTGAATGAACTACCATAGTCCAACTGTTCACTGAGATAGTTTCTGTCCCCTTGCCTATACCTCTCTTGATTCTAATAGCTGTTGAATAAAGCACTTTCTGTAATTGTGTCATGCAAGGGTAATAGTTATCTCATGATTCTCATGAATTTTATATTAAAATATTTATATAGGTTTTTCTTTTCCTGATTTTTCTGGCACAAAATACGTACACCTTAGTACCAAACCTTACTTCTTTGTAATGCAATAGTAGTTTATATGATGCCCAAAGATAGGATTTAAGTGTGGAGATTATATGCATCATTATAAACATTACTTGATCAGTAGCTTAGAGACATTATTGATAAAGAATGGCCAACTTTCACTCTTGTATTCACTATAATTATCAAATTGCAATACTCAACACTTTCCACAGATTATGAGAGAATGCAAAATTATTATTTATTATATTTTCTTACTTTTATCCTTAATGATTTCTGATTCGGTGAAATTTTGTCATATGATATTATAATTTCATAATAAAGTTGTTATTTATTTATTAAGCCGTATACAATAATAGGAGACATAATGAAGTGTTTCATTTCACTGCAAACATGACCTCACCACACTCTAGCTATAACGCAGTTTTCAGTAGTCTGTATTAAGATACAAGCATTGCATGAGCAATAACAATAACCCTGCCACACGCTGGAAGGCGGCTTGCAGGGTACTTATGTAGATAACTGAAAATAATCAATTAATTAATGCACTTGTTTACAATAACAATGTTTTTATGTAATAATTTCTTATATTTTTACAGGAATATTCTTTCAAGTTTTACTCTGTATCTTTAGCAATTCTGTGAGATAAATTCTGTGATAAACACAACATTTTTGAATATCAAAAAATAAAATCAACAAGCAATGAAGGTTAGGCACATATTATCATTTCTTAGCCTTTTCATAATGAATGTTGCAAGCTCACATATATACATATACACATAAGTGTTCTGCCTTGTGATGAGTTCATGTGCCTTAACATTCCCTATTTAATGCCCTCTATCATTTCTTGATGACATATTCCTCCCTTTATGCCATCTAACAACTTTGGTCTTTCCCTCTGATTATTTTCCCTGTATTCTTCCCTCAATTACATTCTTTAGCAATCCCTCTCCCCTCAATATTTAGTCCACCCATTTCCTCTATTGAAACTTAATTACCTCAATGAAAACCCTCTCCTTCTCAACCATCTCTAGTGCACCTGTGTTTATTATTCTTGCAACCCAACTTACCCTTTCTATTCTATGCCATACCAAAGGCCTCTTTGTGATCATTTTATGTTCTCCCTTTTTAAGATCCATATCTCATACAGTAATACAATCTACACCAAGTATTTTACCAACCTTTTTTTGATTCCTTTATCAAGACCTCTAGTCATCAATTCCCTTCGTTTCACGAAAGCTTCCTTGGCCAATGCTAAACTTTTTCAAACCTCATCCGTACACCTCACATCCCAAGATAGAACACTACCCAAGTACGAGAATTTATCCACTTGTTCTAATTATTCATCCTTCTTCAAACTTCATTACTTCAGTTTTTCTTACATTTATTTTCATCCCCACTCCTTTGCTTTAACACTTGGTACATTGACAAGTACAGTTGTACCTTAACTTACGACTTTAATTTCTTCCAGTTCTAAGTTTATGATTTGAAAATTTTGTACNTAACCTACAAATGATCTAATTTTATTGAGAATATAAGTGTTGTTTACAGGGTGTCCACTATCCAGCCATTAAGATATTCTCAGAGTTTTCCAAGCTTTCCAGGGAAATATTTTCAGTTTTCCAGGGTGTTTCATATCCGCAAATAAGTATAATTTTTTCCAAATATTAGACATGTAGTGATTATTAACCACATAAGGTACCAGAAATGGTGACAAACAGTTCACAGATTAATTGTGGTATTGTTTAGGTATCAGAGTCAGCTCCAGACATGACAAGCCAGAAGGTTGCCTCGGGTGTGAAGGTTTGAGGTCAATATCGTCATGCTTGTCTAAGTGAATAAAATTTCATCAGAAAAATTGTTTTTCTTTTTTTCATTTTCACATTTACATACAAATTGCGATTTCAGATAATGACCAAAACCCTTTGATTAGAAAACAAATTCTTATCTTGCTCTACTTGCTGTTTCTCTTGCCCAAACGGAAATTAAATACCCACATGATCCCACAATGCACATTTGCAATATTGCCAAAATATCGTATATAAAAAAAGCACATCTACGTCATTTAAGCTTTAAATTGATCATCACAACCTGTCATTGAAGCATTTCTTCCTCTCAGAGAAAGTTTACCAAACTAATATGCAGCACAAAACAAGAGTCATGGAACAATCTTTCCTTAAGAGTGTAAAACAGTTTTTTCGGGGTTACGCACCAAATTCCCTGAGTTTTCCAGGATTTCCAGGTTATCGGACACCCAGTGTTTATTAAAATAAAATAAGCCTCTCTATAAACAACGCTGTTAAAATGGTTATAGGACAGTCATTACAATTCAAAAAAAATAATAATTAGTTAATGAGCTAAATTAGCAAGATAATCAGCTGATTTTCCATGTGAAGGTCCTGAGTTTAACACTCAATAATGTCAATTTTTCTGCCTTATTGCTATTTGTTTGTGATAAAAGTCTTATTATTAAAATTAAGAAACAGTTGTTATTAGAAAATAACAATAGGATTCTTACAATTCTTTTATTTTGAATTATATGATGTGAAGGATGGATATCACATACATGATGGAAAGAATAAAAACATAAGATTTATAGATAATACAGCACTAAAGGACAAACAGAGTTTACAAGAATAGAGTAAGCACACAAACAATAATATTGAGCAATCTTAGATGACATAAAGATAACTTTACATTAATTAATTACATTATGTAACACACCAACAGTGGAGTCAAACAACAAATAAAGGATAATAATCAAAGTCAATTTAGTAAATTAAACAAACAATCCATGAATCAATTAATTGAACAAATCTATGTATTCAATTGTAATGATATCGATTAACTGAATAAAATATAACAAAGGTTTGATGTTTTTTATAAGTGATTTAACCATTTTGTTATTTTTCTTATTTATGCTTAAAAAAGTACAATGTCATTACATTAAAAAATATTTTATTGTATTTAGACAAGTTGCAAATCACAATACAAACATGCTTTTTGTTAAAAACAATTCATGTCTAATCATCTCAATATAAAAATGCATATGATTATGAACCTAAGTATTCAGGTGCTACCCTAAAAAATGATAGCAAGCAGTTCAAAGAAGAAACAGAAGAGAAGTAACATTTTAACACAATTCTTTGAGCATCCTCAAATTTTTTTCTTGCAACGACGGCACTTCTTCGTGGGAGGAACTATTGTCCATTAACTTTTCAGCAATATAATTACTTCCTTCATTAATCTTCATCAAGTCACTCAGTACATTGGTGGTTAGTTCGAGATATTTCATAGATTCTTCCTGTAAAGGTCCATCCTGCACTCTTGAGATGGCCTCCAAACATTTCTCAGAAGCACTCAATGCTTCCTTGAGCTTTACTTTCATGAACTTGCTCTGGAAAAAATATTCTTTACTGAAATTTTTACTGCATTTCAAAAGCAATAACAAACACCAGTCCATAAGATGTACCATAATAATTTTATGAAAAACAGATGTGAACAACGTCTTGTTAAATTTACAGGAATAAAAAGGGTTATAACACATCAAAATCAACAACCATAATAAAACTTACTCATTAAAACCTGTAAACTTCTTCTCCATTCAAATCTTTGGCCTTCAAATCATTCTTAAAGTGTCACTCACAGCATCACTTATTTCATAACAGAATTTCATCTTCAATTCCAGTCAAGGCATTACTAATTTCACACTTTGTAAATTATACAATAGTCTCACTTTTAACTCAATAGTAGAAATTTTTGGCCAATCGCAATTTTATGCTCAAGTTTTTCTCATAAATTCCTACCGGAATTCAAATCTTTGTGATAATCTTCTCTATTTTTGATAGCTTCTTCGATCTTCAGGTTTTAAAAATGACAATTAAATTACTCTTTCAATTATTGCCATACAATGCAGGCTGACGTTAGTCCTCATTTTTCAGAAAATAAGAGCAAGGAAACACACAATAACAAAATCCTGGTAACACCATAGGCACAGCATCTCCTATAGATGCTACACTTATCGTATACTCTCCACATCTTCTTGTGATTTAGTGAACATAAAATTTGCAACAAATATTTTCTACAGCAATTCAAATAAGCTTTTTAGCAAAACTATAAATAATTGCTTTCCAAAGAAGGCTTCTTGGTTTTCCAACAGAGTTGCTTCTGTTATTAAAATCAACCTTCTGAATCGTCTCTCTTATGTGAATGTGACTGAAGACACAGCAGTTGAGACATAGATTTAATCAAAGAAACAATCAACAGAAAATGAAATTCTCCAGGTATGCACGAGATCATTTATGCACAATTTCTTTATGTGGGGAAGATTGATGTCTCCCGTTACATATAACCAATTCTCATAGTTAATCTATTCCATTAATGAAGATTGACTAGAAAAAGAGGTTGCTTGAGAAAATATTAGAAGAAATACGGAGTGAACTAATGAAAGGTCATATACATACTTTGTCTTATAATCAAACACTTTTCCAACTTCTATTTCATTACCAACAGTTTTTCATGGACCCTTTCGGTTTCTTGAATTTGTATTGGCACTTATTTGCTCTAAATTACATTCACTGTCAAAGCCTGTTTTGGGATATATTGCGTAGTTTTATTTCTAAATCTGATTTTTCAGGAAGTCATTCGTTTAGTGTCTTCTGACTCCATGTCTTTAAGCACCCTTCACAAGAACCTATTCTTGTGGTATTACTGAAAGAAGGTGTCCACCACAACTAATTTATACTACATGCAAAACTCCATTAAATGTACACCTCTTCCATAAAAAAAGGACACTGAATTTAATTCCTCTTTCTGGCTTCATATCACCATTTTCCTAACATCTACGCCTCATTGCTTCTTCTTTATGAAACTAGATATTGAAGTTGGAGCAAGGTTAAATTTGCTTATGTTTTCTATCACAGGTGTGGTTGATTTTCTCTCTATACCTTGAATAAATGAAATAGCTGTTCCATGACCCTTAGCAGCAAAAAAATTAATATTGACATCGACAGATTCAAAAGAAATTGGGTTTCTCAAGTGAACTACTCCATGGTGAGTTTCCAGCTGGGTTAAATAATTTTAGACAAAATAAAATACCCAATTTACAAACAAAATTTGTGGGAATAACCTTTTTATGCAGTAAAAATGACAAAGATCCTCTTTTAGGGCACAACCCTGTCCTAAGAACAACATAGAGCATTCTAGCATTCAGAAATACTGAAATAATGTTACACATTCATTCATTCCCATAAGATTACCTTTGTAGTCGCATCCACAATTTGCATGGTTTGCAGCCATCCTCTTCATTCTATTATATGAATGCATCCCATTTTCATCATCATGACTTTCAAATGGAAAGTTCTACTTTTCAGTTTTTAGTAAGAATTTCTTCTTGAATATACATAAATAAAGTTGTTGTAACAGAATGAGAATTCACAGAGCTTTTCTATTCTTTCACAATGGTAACCTTGTTTTAATCATTTATCTTATCTTCATTAAACGTAGCATTCTTTTATTTAATTGTAAAGCAATGCTTGCAAAGTTGTAGAAAACAAAACAATAGATTGAGTAGATTGCTGCATCGTCAAACAGCATTGAGATGTTAATTTTGACATTAGGTAAAATCCTCTCTCATAAATGTATGATTAATGAAAAAGAATACATTATTACCCTATTGCTATACAATTTATGATAAAATTTTTGATTCCTGGTAGCAAACAACAAGTGACCGGAATACCTGAAGATGAGTTAAACTCGAAACCGGTCGTGCCTTTTTAAATAAAAAAGTTTGTGGACGTAGACAGATTGTTTCTTTTTCCTTTTTATTATGGAGAAGTTCCACCAAATATCGCCAGAAAGCATCAACAATGATGTTTTCGTAATAGAGGTACTTAGAGATGAGCAAAGAGATGAAGGCTCTCAAGAACGACCTTAAACAAGTTTGCTATATGGGTTAAAATATCTGTAAACAATTACCTGCTGAAGTTTCTTTTCCAAAACTTTTGTTTCTGCCTGGATTTGCTCAATATATTCCTTGGTGTATTGTTTAACCTGAGGTTTGTCCTCAGGAAGAAGAACATGGCTCGGTATTCCAATAAATGTGCTTTCCAGTTTACCCTGAAATTATTATTTATTGGAATAGTTGGCTCGCGCGTAATCATTTTAAGAGTTGGACATATATCATTACCTCGATAGAAGAAACCCATTCACCAGTTTTTTGCGCATACTCTTCGATCAATTTTTTAGTGGCTGACTGTATTACTGGAGCCTTGCTTGGATATTTTCCTAATAGACTCTTCTCCATCTTTTCCACCGCATCTTCAATGATGGACATCTCCATATCTTTCACTAAAATGACATAAATTAAATCAAATTTGGTCAGACGTTCAACAACAGAACAAAATTCCAGCTTTAGAAGCAAATCGTAAATCGTTTACATTCATTTTTAAAAGTTGACGTCGTGAATTGAAAATGTTGATACTGGTATTCTTCTTTCCTCTTGTCTCGCAAGAATTCTTCTGTTATATCCATTTCTTTACCAGGTAATAAAATTTAAGTTTTCTTTATATTTCCTTCCCTTTTACATTCCACATAAACGACATAAACTGACCAAAACAATGAAGGACAAATTCAAACGACGTAAACCGCCACAATTGCTCTGGTGGAGTAAAAGCAAACCAAGCTAACGATTCGACAAAAAAACAAAAGAGATAATGATGCGTAGCCTATGGAGCGTATGGAGCTGTGAAGTCACGGCACGGATCAGGAGTGAGTAAGGAGGGTAAGGATATATCCTTACTCGCTTACTCTATGTGTGGAGTAGATGTCAATGATCGAGTTTAGTCGATTCAGTGTCGAGAATTCGTAAACGTGTTGGGAAAGAACGATCATCCTTAAAGAGGAGAGTGGAATAGATGTCAATAAGGTAGTTAGATTATCATCCAAAGATATTATTATCAAAAAACAATTTTGCTGTATGGTTACTCTGAAGAGAGGAGTTTTATAATTTCTTCGTCGCAGATATTGTAAACTTGATAGTTCTCAAATTCCCTGATGACTGCTAGCATTACTTGCTACGAATGCCTCTCCTTTACCAAACAATGGACCTTCCTTAACTTTTGTTGCACATACTGAGCACCAATTTTTATTTCAAGTATTGTTAGTTCCAGTTTTGCAAAATCAGAGAATAGTTGCAATTAGAACACAAAAGTACTATCCCAACTCGATGGTATTTAAAGGATAAAATTTCTTATGTACTTACATCAATGAAGATGCTTGATATCTAAACATTTTGTACTCCTTATTGGTGATATTTTGAAGATCACCTTCCTCGGCAACTCACTTATAAATCTTATTTCTTTGATCACAACGAGTTGACCTTTGTCATTTCCTAAGTAGTGAATCTCAGGTTAATGACAATGAACATTATGTTGACATGTCTTTCTCACACTTTTATAATAGATTTTTTCCATTTCTGAAGTCTCTTATTCTCTCATTTGCAAAACCCCTCCCTTTTGTAAAAGAATAAGTTGGGTAATGGATGAATCAAAAATTCCCTTTCCCTCTAAGAACTTGCAAGTTAGGGTAGTTACAAATGTTCATGGAGTAAGACCACAAAATATCAGCAGAAAGAAATGAAAACATGCCAAATTAAGTTCCGACAATTTGAGAATGAATTTAGCCGAAGCTGAACCATAGGAAGCTTGGATAATGTTTACATGAACCTTATTCAATTAGTACTATTACTGAAATATTTGAATGTCACGCTAATTTTCATCTACTTCAGACTACTACTACTCAAACAACTCATTTCTCTTCTCTCCTAACTTTTCTTTCCACCAATTCAATAATTTCTTTCTCTCTGTTCCCAATTCTCATTATCTTTCTCCTTGTGCTTGCATTGAAACCTGTTGTTCTCTGATCGTTATCACAGGGAATTTGTGTTGCCTTTTCTTTTAAATAGAGGAAGAACTTCAGAGATTTTAAGAGCCGAGGGGAAAGTGCCAATAAGGAAGGATTGATGAGGTAAAGTAGAGAGAGGATCCTTGATTAGGTCAGAAGACAGTTGAATTATAAATTTTGGTACATCATCAATAATACATCACTGAATTTCATACCAAAACTGTTGATGATGGATTTCAGTTCGTTTTTGAGGCAAGGAGAAAGATGCAGAGGAAGCAATGTTTAGGTAATTAAAAGGATTATTGGGTCGATTGTTGGAGGGGAGTGAGGTAAAATGTTTGTTACAATTAGCAGCCAAAGTGTTGGGGTCAGGGATGTGGTAGAAGAGCGACTTTAAAATCTTTGATGATCTTCCAAATCTCACAGGATTTGTTGGAGCAGTTCATCAATTTGTTGTTGTTGTGTGATTTGCAGAAGAGAGAAGCAGTTTGTAACATTTTTCGGTAGATTTATACTTGTTTTCCAGTTCATTATCATTTTTTTATTTACATTGGAAATAAAGGTATTTAAGATAAGCTGAAAAAGTACACATTTCATCTTAAATCCATGGTTTGCTAGAAGAAATTTTACTATACTTTATGGTGGTAAGAGAAGCAGCATTGAAGAATAAGAATTTATCATAAAATGCATTAAACATTTTGTCCAATTCTTCGTAAACATGGAAGTCTGACCAGGTTTCCTTTCTTAGTAGACTAGTGAAGTGAGCAATGTTTATGTCAGAAAAATTTCGTGATTGGTAATATATATATATAAATTAAGAGTTTAAAATTAGCAACATTGCTGTTCTTCTTAAGCGAAGACTATTCTTAAAATCTCTTTATAACCCTATTTAATGCATTTTGCACTTCAGTTTCAACTTTATAATAATAACCAATTTTGGTAATAAAAATAATTTCTAAAACTCATTATAGCTCATATGTTGTGCAGGTCTGATACATTGCTAAAAAGACAATTTCCTGTGGGTTTGCTCAATTCAAAATCTGGAATTATGAAGTTGAACTCTCAAATTTCAAAGAAAGATTTCACAGTACTGATGTACGGCAAGAAAGAAACAATCATCAATAGAATTCCATTCATTCACTAACTTGACTTTCTTCATCCATTACCAGAAATCCAGATTCCACAGAATAACAAGAGTTGAAAGTTAAATTAATAATTGCAGCTACAATGACCACTACAGAGAGAGGTTTTCAACTGCCAATATGACTGTTACTGATCTAAAAAATAAAATACAAGCACTAAAGACTGATAATAGGAACAGGTATGGGAAACATTCTTAAATTAAAACACAGATCTCTTTGATTTTGCATAATTTACTTTATGCGAAAACAATACAAAACTTTACTTCAATGGAATAAATCTGGAGCTGTGAGTGGCACCAATACCAGGGCGACCATGTTTCACAGGTTTGTAGGTGACGCTGAACTCACCTAGATAATGTCCTATCATCTCGGGCTGAAACAATAAAAAATAACATTCAATGCAAAATTTAAAAAGCCAAGCAAAGTAATCTGGCATTAAATTTCCTCCATTAATTATGGAAAGGATTTCAACAATTTTGAATGAACAAGGTGTCAAAAAAATTGAAACCATAATTACACAAAGCAGCATGATAATGATGAGCCAAATCACTTTCTAAATTAGCTTGCAAAAATCAAATTACCATCAGATATGTATCACTAAGAAAACACCCGAGAATTCATGAATCTTTCGATTTCCAAAACACTTTTCCTGATATATAAATAGTACTTCAATGAAAATTAATTATTTTATTACTTCTATAACCTGCATGTACGCTATGTTATTCTTGCATTTTTAACAGCAAAATAGATGAAATAATAAGATACAGACTAAAATGCAAATTGCAAAAACCCACCATCTTATAAGATCAAATAGTTTTTTCCAATTACTAAGAAATCACAAATCTAAAAGGAAAAGAGGATATTTAATTACTTATATAAGACATTCAAGTTCCAAGTGCTGCTTCAACATTAACCTGTTTTCATAAACATCACCACCATTGACAAATTTTATCAGCACTTTGGCAGCTGCCACTTAATACAAAGCATCAACTGACATGACAAAATACTTGGCAGTAAGCTCCAGCCACTTTAGATTTCTCATTTACTGACCAACAATCTCTTACTTTATGTTTATTGAGGCACACATCACATTTTTACGAGGACCTTGTCATTCAGAAACTATGGTTTTTCAGGGAATTGCCAATAACAAACGAGTTGATTGAATAACGTCCAAAATTAATCCTGCAATCTACTTCCCTGATTTTCAAATAAATGTGCATTGTTCTCTTTCATTATACTTGTCATTTCATATTAAATTGCATTTGGCTTATTGGTGATTAATAAATGAAGCAGTTTTAGAAATATTTCGGGAAGTGCATCCAAAAACACAAAATATCTAAAGGAAAATCTTTAAATATATTTATCTCGCAGATCTCCAATTTAAACATGGGGGCCTCCAAAAAAGCTCATTTCAAAACTAAACATTGAATGCCACTGAAAATCTTAGAGATACCATTTCATCTGTTGCTAGAAAAAGGGTAATTACAGCAGATTTTTCATTACTAGACTTCACTCACAATATGGAAGACATTAAAAGGTAAACTTACTTAAGAGAGAGAGAGAGAAATTAAATGATTGGCTTTTTGTGAGAAACTTTTGAAGAATGCTAAAAATCAATGCAAGCAAATAGGCTACTTATTTTAAGAGAAATTCATTCATTCATAAAAAGTTACCCATGAATGGGTAACTTTTTCCTCCAAGTTAGCAGCTGAAACAAAACAATGCAGTTTAAATTAATGTTAAAAACAAATTCTATTTGTTTCTAATATTTACGTTGCAAGAGCCCAAAATCCTAAATAATTAGAAATAATAGCTTTATTTCAGCGAAATTATAATTAGTTTCATATACGCCATTCATGCCTCACAGTCTAAATTGATTAGCACGTTTCTATTTCACCTAAAAACAAAATATTGTTCAGAGCATAACAGTGCAGCCTGTTTAGCAATAATTTAGTCATTTACTCATTAAATAGAAGCTTCGATTCACTCTGCCACTGTTGAACTACATTCATATTTAAAGCTGTGTTTCCCATTCAGTGGGAGCATCCCACCAAAGGAACTTGTATGGTGACACTCCACCAGGCTGATGATTTATTTCATTCGTTTTGCATTTCTTTTCATAACGTTTCGCTAAATTGCAATTTATTCTCCAACAGTTACACTGCTTTTCATTAACTAAGTCGTAAAATATCAAATTAAATCATTCTGTAAAACTTTCCCTTTCCACAATGGCAAGACTTGGTTGCCTAGGGGATGTGGAAACAGACCATTAACTGCTCTAGAGCACGCTTAACTTTGTTAACATCATAAAATCTATCGACATTAATGATCATGCAGATGTTAACCTGCGGAAGTAAACAAATATAAACTGGGAAGTCTAGAGTGAGCCACATACCTTAATTTCAACCTGGCTAAAAGTTCTTCCATTATAAACACCAACTATGCTCCCCACCATTTCTGGTACGATGATCATGTTACGCAGATGAGTTTTCACTACTTCTGGTTTCTCATTGGGTGGAGCTTCTTTCTTCGCCTTCCTAAGTTTCTTCACCAGTGCCATCGGCTTCCTTTTCAACCCCCTGGAGAAACGCCTCCTCGCCCTCGAGTGCATCAGCTCCATTAGCTGTTCGCTGAAAGAAGCAAAGGTGAATCAATATATGAATACATCAGTTTTTCGAGTAATTACTCCGGACAAAAGTTATCATTACACAGGTGGACCCTGATATACTTCTTTCAATGATAGAATGCTTTCACGTCAACTCCTCACAAATACATAGAAGTAGAAGTAGGCACTGAGTGCCGACAACCACAAAAAGAACGACAAGATCGGTACAAAAATATTTCATACTTTACACATAAACAAATATATACTCAAATATTTTTTTGCTGTATTTTATTCTTTTCACTTTAATTATTACAGTTAACTATGTATTTACAATTTAGGTTAGGTGGAAGAGGCCAACTTAGCCTAACCTCGCCTTAATAAACCATTTATTCATGCTGACACCCGAAATCTTTTATTCGCAGCGCGACCACTATTTCACCACAACTATTCAGCAAACCGTATTAATTCTACTCCATAATTCACGTGACCTTCTGCTTAATCTTCGGAAGGTTCGTGACAGACTAAAACTGAACCAACAATAATTGGATGAACCTTTGAAAACATGCTGCACCAGTATGCAGCTCTTACATTCTACATTTTTGCGACGTAAATAGAAGTGCGACGTTCCTGGAGTAGTTGCTCACACTAAGGCGCCATCAAAAATCTGGTAAGCATTGTAAAGACAAATACGGATCAAGCAAAATACTCACGTTGGCATATCCAATAGCTGATCTAAGTCGACCCCTCGGAAAGTAAATTTCCTAAAGGTCCTCTTCACCTTCTTCTGGGTCTCTTCTACTTGCTGAAAATGAGAGCATCATCTTATCAGTCACTATTTCACAAATTCCTATATGTAACCACTGCAAATTCAAGGTAATATTGTAAACCTACTCTTGAGAACTTTTTCTACGTCTACACAAAATAAGCTAGAACATTTAGTCATTAATTATTTCAACACCTCTCAACCCATTACAAAAAAAACAAATTTTTCTCTTCTGAAATCACTAAGTGCCAATAGGGACGATGAAATATTAACGTAATTAGCATTTTACGCTGTGCTGATTAGATAAAACAGCCCTTCACATAGAACAAAAAACACAACTATTAACTAAATCATTAGAAATTAACCCAAGTATACATGGAAAAATAAATGTGCTGTTTGGGGTGACAACGACATGATCCCTTAGGAAGACATGCCACCTGGCATAAATGGATCACACACTAAGCATATGCATTATGCGAATATTCTCTATATATAATTTAACTATTTGATTGGAGCCTATTAATTGAAAACGGATGGAAGATGGAAAGCATATCTAAAGATATTGTAGTAAAGTTAAGAAACCCTCACCTCAGCCATGATTTCGGCGTTTAGAAGGAACACGGCACTTCCGTTTCCGCTACAACTACAAATGAACAATTGACATGCGACTTTCGTAATCTAAAGTCAGCTCAAGCGCTAGATGGAGTAGTAAGCTTGAGGAGCGAGACTTAAAAGTTGATTTTCTAACCTTTTTTTCTTTGTATATATCTGAAGACTCCGCCTTATCAGAAAGTGACATTCTTACATTGAGTCTTTTCTCATCATCAAGAGTTATCAATTCTGTGATTGCTATGCTGCAGTTCCTGAAATCACCCTATCCCTTGTAAATCGCTTCATTCCCTCCAAATTCTTAACTGTATCACCTTTACGTTTTTCCTAATTTAACCCAGATCTTATTCCATAATTTTTTAAATTCTGTTTCTAGTGGACTCGTGCGATATTACGCGCCTGATCGAACTCCTCTTGCTATCAATGATTTCTGTAAACCTATCTCGCCGTTTGCTTTTCGATATACTCTTAAAGTTACTATGTCGGCCCCTTATATTCCCATCATTCTTCTCCAGCAATATATTATTATCACTATAATTCTTTCTGGTCTTCTGCCTTATCAGTAAGTATTGCTGATTATTTAGTATATTCCATCAATACCATCTCGATATATTCTTTAACACTACCAAAAGGCAATGGAATTTTGTGGGTGTTTTCTTTGGTATTATTAATCTTATGACAAGAAAGGCATCTCCCATTCCTCAACTTCATCTATTTCCCAACGTACTGGATTGGTCTCCCCAATCTCAATGCCTTCCTATCCATGATGAATTGAGTATCTTTGCAAGTCGCTGTGATGGGCTGATATTTCATGACTGCATTTTGTCGAAGTCCATCAGCCCTTCTCGTTTAGTAATTTCATGCCATTTGAAGATTTGGTTCATAATTCTTTTACCAATCATGGAGGGATTCCATCGACCCCTGAATTTTCCTCCTCCGAAATTGTTTAACAATTTCGGAGTATCAATGGGTCTTATCTGGAAAAGGAAAATGGTTCTTTGATTTTTCCTGTGAATTTGTGGTGTAATTCATAGTTAATAATAATTTAAGAATCCGTTTTTCCTCACTCCTCTTAACACGAGTATTAATAGAAAAGTAAATGAATGTGCTATGCAAGCATTGATGACATTTACTCTTTTTATATGATCTCTAATACTTAAGTTGGATATATATGCAGTTATATTTTAATGCTTAAGGCATAAAGATTTTTTTCCGCAGCACTTTCCGATTCCCAAAATTAAAAAAGTTATCAAAATTGAATTGAAGACGTTAGGAAACTACATTGGCACTCAATATTAAGAATGTGGCCTCTCTCCATTATTTGGGACCCTTTTCAAGGATCCTGAATTTCCTGCACCATTCTTACTGTACCCTTTCTCGAGTCCCAACTCCTTAAATCTAACATGTACCAAATCTGAACATTTATAGATGCTACCATGGCAGAAACTGTCTTACCTAATAGTACATCAGGAATTTAAGTGACATTAGTGACACTGAGTTCCTTAACTTCAGGGATTCAATGATGATTGCTTAGCCAAGAAAGATGCTATTTTCCTATTTATCCATTCTTACACAGATAATCCCGATCAATAATGATTTTATATGCAAGTGCTTTAAAGTCACTCTGGTACTCCTTAATCATAAGATTCCCAAAACATATACATAAAAACTCAATAGCACTTAGAATCAAATTATCTAAAACTGCAAATGGGAAATGTAATAGAATAAAATGGTGAGCAAGAAATAATTCGCTACCTCCATCATGGACTCCTGTTAAATACTTATTACAAATTAACTATGGGAAAGTAGGATATTACTACTTAAGAGATAGAAATCTCTCACCCTTTGCAAATATATAAAATCATTAAGTCAACAATAAACACAAAATTGATTGCAAAATTTCAAAACAACAGCAGTTGAAAGAACTTTCAACCTAATTAGTGTTCCTCGATAAGATAAACAATTGGTATGGAACTTGAGACAATCGAACATCATTAAATTTCAAAAACTGTTTATATAAAAAATAGCATAAAAATCAAAGAAAAGAATAATTTTATTAGAGCCGATTCTTTATTCATTTACATTCAATCTGTTTTCTTTGCACGTCCTTTCTTTGCTGGTAGTGGCTTCTGGGATTTCAGTACGGCACTAGCTCTCCTCAGTGCAATCTGAAATATAATGCATTTTACTGTTGGACCATTTCTTGATATGTTTTCAGAATCCCATAATATTCACATTCATTGTAATTTGAAAGTGGTCCTTGGTTCCATTCCCATTGGGGAAATGACCTCAGTGCAACATATGTGCAAAATGACTTCTTCTTTTCTAAAAAATGAATGGTATTAAGCGATATTTTGTGAAATTTCACTATTAACACACTTCAACATGTATTTAATGAAAAATTTTTGTCATTAAATATATTAAAATATAAAAGTAATCAACGTGACATTTATACTATGCTATCAATAATGGATAACCACGAAGAAAAATAATATATTATTGGTAATAACATTTCAAGCTTAAGCCGGTAGACCTCAAGAATTCACAGCAAGAAATTCGCAAGAAATGTGATAAATATTATATTCACATCACTTATCTTTCTTCGGGAAGATTTTTAAAGTTTTTCATCCGAAACTGACATAGCTTAAAAATTTAGAGATCCTCCATCTTCACACGGAGGTGAGAATTACAAAATATATATCACTCGATTCAGTCCTCAACGACAATCAAGACGAAGGCGGTAATTCGGCGAGAATTTTGAGATAGCATTTCGCGCGTTACTGACATTTAAGATGACTAACAAAAATGTGATCAAAAAATAACTAACCTTGAGAAGATCAGGCCTATAACGGTTTGCTCTAATAAATCTCTTAAGCTTGTACAGGGATCTCCTAGGTCCAGCCTTCATCTGTGTGCGAACCAAGGACTTTGCTGGGTGTCGCTAAATAAAGAGGACAAAACAAAGTTGTTAAGACCATATTTTAAACTCATTCCTAGCATCACTAACAAAATTACGAAACTTACCCAGGCTTTGGCTTTCTTGTACACCAAAGTGAAACCCTTGTTGTCGGCTGGAGCCTCGATTCCAATAAGTTTCTTATGAACGAGTCCATTGTACCTAAATGAGTTCAGATTGCTCAAGTTGTTTGGCTCCTGAAAGAAAGAAGAGTTAATCAGACACTAGAATATTATGGCTAAGAACGACTAATTCTCCTTCACTTTCAGAGAATTTTATCTTCATACACATTCAGAGATCTTGGTGATATTGTGGTCATCACGTTCTTAACTTAGAGAGAATTATCTTGATTAAACATACCTTGCTGAATGGTTTTTTGACATTCCTTTTCTTGACGAGATAGGAATGGTTATTCCTGATAATCATCCACGCTAAATCGGCTGACATTTTGAAGCCTGTGAGAAGGTAATGAAAAACAGATTTACTCGAAACGAACTCGTATTTAGTACAATATGCAAAAGCGCTACAAGATTTTAACAGCGGCATACCCTACGTGAACATAAGGCTACGTCAAGAATCGTAAGCACCCTGGGTCGAGTATTTTGGTTTCATCAATAACTTTTGTGGTGAAAATATACATTAAATGAATGAAAATCAGCTTCCCTATGCCACATGAGCAAAACACGTGCTTCACATTAATCAATATGTCCCAATGAAAACTACCTTTTATTAACTTGTAAGGACATTTAACGGCTAATTCTACCCAAAATTATAAAATAACGTAAAATTCAGTTAATGCAAACTTAAAATACTAGAAATGAAAGAATCCTACCTTTCCTAACAACACTCCTCAGAAAACACGGCGAAAGAGGCTTCACGCGTTTCAGAGCCCTCTATTATTGTAATGCTGAAACAAAATCGTCATATGAAATAATTTGAAGAAAGTTCTCAAAATAAAATAATATTTTAATTTAAATGTATTTTTTCTGATAAATAATTAAGAAATATAAGAAAGAGTTTTACAAGTTATTCCTTTGTAATACCTGTAAAATCTTTGGCGCTTGAATTGAAGTTGTCGCCACATTCTCTTTCACGTATTAAGACCTCATTGTCAGTAATAGAGACTAGCATTATTTAATAAATCAGTAAATACGTTCTTAAAATTACCAAATGAAAGTATGAATTTACAATTTGGAAATTAATAAGAGATAAAATTGTGTTTATAAGTATTTTGCTATGACGCTCTCATTTACGACAGAGGTGCACACCTAACAAAGCCGAGGTTTTTCGTTTGTACCCGACTTTATATATGAGAGCTGTATTCTACTCGCATTGATATTGTATACAACTCACGTTGAAATTGGAAAACCTAAGGACGGTATTGGCAATTATTATATATACCTTTTATTTTGACTTTCATGATGAGATAGGAAGTCTATAAATAATTACCTTGTTTATGATTATCTTGTACTTTATAAATGATAATAACTGTTTTTAATACATTCTTTGTATCCAAATAGAAGAAACAAGGTTAGGACGTTGATCGAGACTGAGAAATTGAATATTAAAAAATGTTCATTACAAATTTTATATGAAGTAAAGTGAGCATTATTATTTCTTCTCACAGAAAACAACTTTCGATAAGTGTGGATGAATAAAATTCATTCCATATCAAATTATGCCTGAATATTTTGACACATTAACAGGAATTTTATCAATTAAAAGTATTTTTTGTGTGCTACAATAGCTTTTAAGGTTACATAAAACATGGTGACTGATTATTTTTTTTGTTTTATAGTGGCTGAGACTTCCTTATCTTAAGTTAAAAAGAATAGACTTGATGCTAGGTATTATAAGTCGATCATAATACAAAATTTGTAGCATTAAAAGTATGCCAACATTCAAAAAGAAACTGATTAAAGTCAACCCTTATTTTGGATGAAAAAGTCACTTGTTTTTTTGTATTAAAAACATTGGAAAAGGTAACATGATCAATCTTAACTAACAGAATTTTAGATTTAGCGGTTTTAAAGTAAAGGAAATAAGGTATAGTTACAAGTATTTCCTTTTATAAGAAAATTAGACTCACAAAATTTTATTTACAGCTGCTATATGAAGCTATTGAATGAATGTGCAAAAGGGGTGCATTTTTTATTGAATAAAAAAACTGAGAAATGCAGATCAAGTAATTTATTTAGTACTGTTATTCATCGTATAACTTTTGGTACTGTGAAAACCTCTTTTGGAAATAAATTTGGGTTGATTTTCCTCTTAAAAGTTGTCCAAGAATATTGCATTACATCTTTTTCAGGCCATCCCCTGCTGTTTTATTTTAATGCATTTTACTGTTGGACCATTTCTTGATATGTTTTCAGAATCCCATAATATTCACATTCATTGTAATTTGAAAGTGGTCCTTGGTTCCATTCCCATTGGGGAAATGACCTCAGTGCAACATATGTGCAAAATGACTTCTTCTTTTCTAAAAAAAAGCACTTGCATACTCATAAAATAATTTTTTAATCATATAAGTTTTCCCAAGATATAAACAATGAAGACACAAAAAGAAATGTATGTATTGAACAATAGCTACTTACCTATGTCCAAAAGTTGTAAGAGGTTGTAAAAATGCCAAACTTCTGAAATATTCCCATTAGAATCTTTCTAAAATTCTGGAACAAGATCCCAAGATCATGAAAAAAGAAAGGCTAACACCATGCTTTAAGTTTCTAACTTTTAAAACATAGTTGGAACTAAAGTGAGCCCAGAATGTAAGCCTGTAAATTCGGTTTTATTTACAACACATATATGCTGAGATCAAAGTCATCTTGTTTTAGGATACTTATCTCAGCAATGTTTTGAGGTACATAAGCAACTCTTTTCTTTACCCTCTGCAAATTACCAGAAAGCCCCATTCAAATATATGCATATGATCCTCATCTTCCTGACTAGTGACCTTGTCTATGGCATCAATTCAAGTGTGTTCATACATATAATTGGCTTCCAAATTTTTTTAAGTTTACCACACTTTTCCAGTATCACTTATAAATTACACCTCATCTATTATTCATATCTACTACTATATTTTATTTTAATGTTAGTTGATATTTTATTCCTTATTCATTTCAGGATAAAGGAGTAAGTTACAACACCAAATGATGATAAATAAAATCAAGTACAATCCAAATGGTAACAGACACTAATTAATTATAATTTAAAAGTTAATTGCTCTGCAAAACACTGAATATTTCTTTTCACTCACTGTATCCCAAGAAGGTAGAGATGAGCAGCTGAGGTTGATAGATCAGTGTGATGTGATATTTATTACGCTACCTGGTGCATGCATCATCAAATGTAAGCAGAAGATATTCTCACACCTGTCATTCTTTGGGATAAAGCAACACGACTCTTCCATGCTTAGTAATTTACCTTTCCTCAATCCTTAAGAAGATATTTGTTACGGAATTGATCTGCTACATCTACATAAGTACCCTGCAAGTTGCCTTCCGGCGTGTGGCAGCATTTTCATGCTAACTTCATAAGGTCATGAAAAAGGTCCATACTCCAAAGTATGTACATAATTATTAGAATAAATCCAAAAAAAATTACTTTAAATAATTCCAAGTATACCTAATAAAAAGATGCATAGTCAGATGAGGAAGAATGATTAGTAAATGAAGGATGCTAAGTTATTTGTGTTTTGTTAATTTTGAAAAAGCTTTTGAGAGTTCAATGGCCAAAATTGATGGAAGTCTTAAAGAAAATTGGGTTGGACTATAGGCATTTGGTGCAAAATTTGTACTTATATCAAACAGAAAACGTTGGAATAGCTGATGGGGAATCAGAATGGGCACTGTTGGGGAGAGGGGTAAGACAAGGCTGCCCATTATCACCATCACTTTTAATATATATGCAGAGGGAATGCTTAATACAGCTTGGGAAGAAATAGATAAGGGAGTGAAATGTGGAGAGCAAGTAGTGATGTCAGTAAGACATGCAGACGATAAAGCTATTGTGTGCAATTCCAAAAGGGGGTTTACAGATGCTAGTAAATGCACTGAATGATGAAGCAAGGGAGTTTGGAATGAAAATAAATGTAAGAAAAACTAAAGTAATGAGATTCACCAAAGGAAAGAAAGCTAAGTTAACGATCAGAGTAGATGGTAAAAGTATAACAGGTAGTTAATTTCTCTTGATTGGGAAGTGTTCTATCTTGGGATGGAAGGTGTACAGATGAAGTTTGAAAAAGTATAACGTTGGCCAAAGAAGCAAAGAAATTAAGGGAACTGATGACTAGAGGTCTTGATAAAGGAATCAGGAAAAGATTGGTAAATTCTTTGGTGTGGAGTGTTTTGCTACATGGATGTGAAGTGTGGTACTTATGACAGGGGAACATCAAAAGATTAGCGGTAATCTAGATGTGGGTAAGGCATAGAATGGAAAGGGTGAGTTGGGTTGCAAGAATAATAAACACAGGTGCACTAGAGATGGTTGAGAAGGAGAGGGTTTTCATTGAGGTAATTAAGTTTCAATAGAGGAAATGGGTGGACTAAATATTGAGGGGAGAGGGATTGCTAAAGAATGTAATTGAGGGAAGAATACAGGGAAAATAAGCAGAAACATAAGTTGTTAGATGGCATAAAGGGTGGTATGGGTTACCATGAGGGGAAGAAAATGGCAATTGGTGGAGAATATTAGGGCACATGAACCTACTGAAAGGCAGAAAACTTATATGATGAGAAGGGAAGAAAACATAACACCTCCATTAAGGGCAGCCCATCTACAAAAGGGGTTCTGGGTGAAAATGACCACTTGGCTCCCTTTGTTTTTTTTAAAGGTCATATTAATTTAACAATGAATTATGAAGAAAAATCCAAATGAGAAGCTTTTCATTTTCAATCAAATTCATTTCTTCCTTTCCAAAACTCTTCAACCTACAGGGCAGTGATTTCAATTGGAAGCAACACTTACTCTTGCTACAGGTTTGATTTTCACCAGCACCATAACAAAATGTTCTTTCTCAGGATTTAAACTGTATGGGCCTTATAAGATGCCCATTGATTTTGATAACATTCTAATATATCTGACAACATTATCAAAGAGAAAGTTTCTCTATCCTGATATTCCTAAGGCTTGCCCATGATTCATTGTGGGTTTTATACTTTATATTTCTATTACAATAGAAATTTCTGCTCATGATCTCTCATTGTAATTTATCTCTAATTATACATACACTTCTTATCTCATTACGGATCTCAGGGAGGAGATAGTTGATATTGCCATCCCAGTTACTACCGAACGTGATCTTCGGGACAAAACGAAGAAGCGTTACAGGAAGATAGTTGCCAGGACGGTTAGTTACTTTTGGTCATTCTTTCCGCGATGTATTATAGAAGCGAACAGCAGTGCAGGTTAGATAGGTATATCGGTGTTTTACACCCCCTACCATGCGCTCTAGCGGTTCAAATGTAAATGTATCTGGAAGATTTGAAATGATTTCTCAGTCAGGGTTTGTGCTTTGGCAAACATTTGCAGTTGCTTTTAATTTGATTTTGAAGGGACTGTTTTTCAGATCAAATTTTTATAATTTGTTTAGCAATAATTGTAATGAAAATTAATTTTATAAATTTAATCCTTCAAATATCCATTCAAGATAGAATTAGTAATGTAATACATTCCATTAAACCTTTTAATATAACTTGAAAATTACATCAAGCTTCAAGTGAGAGAAGAAAGTCGGAGCTGATTGAAGTGGTTGGAATCCTGAAATATGTGCTGAATATGAAAGCTTTAGGTAATCCAAGCTAATATTTCCCTGAGTCTGATGCAAGGGAAGTATGCTAGAACATTTTCAATTCATTGGAAAGCACACAAGAGGTTGAGTCAGAAACGAATGAATATGAACTGAAAGTAAGTCATTCTCAGTCTTATAAATTTTGTTCATTTGGCATAAGACCATTAGTTAGCATCGGATAGTGAAGATCGACCTGAAAGTGAGAGGAAGACAAGGAAAATATGTCATAGCCAGGGTTAGTGCTAAACTAGGCACCTGGATTTCCATCCAATATTAAAATACTATTTAAGCACTGCCCAAATAATTTTTCAGGCAAGCATAGTTTCTCAAGACATTTGAAAGCCATCACTATCGTTTTTGCAATCATCTTTAAAATACTGTTTAATTTCTATGAGATAGTTGGATAAAATTAATTTTACATTTTAGCAGACTACATTCAACATTTCCATCATGACTAGTAATATAAATAGCTTTAAGGTAGGAAATTTCAAAAACAACAATATTGCACTAAACTCCAACTACATTAAATTATAATATAATCAATTTACTATTTTATTGTAGATATCTCCTCTCACTGAATCAGATTTCCTGAGACTAAGAGAGCAAGTATTAGGGATTATCAGATGTATACTTCACAATTTTCTACTTTTAAGACTACTTCACACCGATGATTCTGAGGAAGTAATAAAATGATACTTCAAAATTTAAAAATACAAAAAAGAAACAACGTTGAAGATATTTGTATAAAAGTTAGCAGGAACTAAACATTTGTCATAATAAAAACCAAAGAATGATTACAATTTATTGAAAACAACTACATCTCAGAATCTTTACATATCAAAAATGATTTTTTCATGAACATTGCCAGAAGGGTAAAATCTGATAATATGAAAACAGTATTCTCATAGTTGAACAAGATATCACATAACTCTTAATTTCATATTAGATTTTTTGGTCAATGAGGACTCTTTTATTTAACGACTGACCCATAATAATTTGAGCTCGTCAATTTACCATAATTTTCAATCGCACAAATCTCTACAAAAAGAAGCATTTCTTATGTATTAATAGTAGTTTCAATAGAAAAATAAATAGGTTAATCTTATACAATCATCTTTTTGTACTATAGCAAATTTCAATACATGCTAACCACCTATATACAAAGAATTTATTTACATTCATTATTTTCAATTTTTTATTTAACAAGTCTATAAACAATAACAACTGAGCATAATAATGGTCTTTACAAGGTGTCCCAATTACTCAATGATAAATTAAAAATGCATAGACACGAAGTACAATCAAGACTGCTAGCTCAGCAGTATCATATCTATTGCTAATTCTGCTCAAAAGATATATACTTTGATATCTTTCCTTCGACTTAAAATGAGGCTCATCAGAGTTTCAATACCAAAAGATAAAAGGACTACTTCTTAAATTTAAATGTACGATAATTTTTTAATTGCTAAACCCATCTTTAAGAAGTAAAATTTTTGTAAAAATTAAAATGTGTGAAATTCCAAAGTGTATAGATAACAATTTCATATTGCATGCCTGATTTGGTGATGAGCAGAATGTGATAACACTCATTTGTAAATGTACTTACTTTTCTCATGCTTCACTTAAATTAGTAAAATCCATCACACAAACGATTTCCTTCAGGATGTCAACAATCTACTAAATACAATTAAAATTTGCTTGGCATTTCTATTGGTTATTACTCCTATAAGTTCAATACACCAGAGATTTCACAGAAAAAAATGCAATTCCTCATTATCAGAAAGATTTACAAACACACTTGAATGTACCTGCTGTATCCCACAATAGTCAAACAATCATATAAATCCTCAATATTTTTCAATTTCTTTGTTATATCAAAGATACAAACCAACAATAAAACACCACAGATTTAATACATTTACCTACAAATTGACATTGTTAAGCTTTATCAAATGGTACATACTGCAATTACAACAGTTTCCTAATATGTTCATATAAATTATAACAAAAATAACAGTGAAATGAAAACAAATCATTGCATCAAACAATATTTTCCTCAGAAAACAAATATTCAAAAATGTACAAAAATACATGGTCAAAACTTCTGTACATCTGTTAACAAAAGCGTCCCTACTTTTTCTTTCGAGCTTTCTTCTTCTTATCTGCAAGAGATTCTTCCTTTTTGACGATGCAAACTCTGCAGTACCAGTCTTCATTATCATCAGGTGGAACTTGCATACCAACACAAACCCTGCAACAATTAAAAGCCATGAAGATCATTCCACATTAAAAGTAATGGAGCCTCAGTAAATATTTATGTATATGGCTATTATAAGTGATTCATTTGCTTTCAAAATGCTATATCTTAAAGAGGATTGGAAATACTGCAGCATACAGTTTGGAAGATTTAGCATCATTTAGAAGGTTATCTGTAAAAAAAACACACTATACAGGTATCAGTGTACAAAGGTATAAGAGAATGGAGAAGGCTGTGGAAGGTAAATGACCTAAAAATGTTTCCTAAAAATGTCTATTTCAATATAAAAAAATTGCTAAAACTTCAGTTTTCCCTGGCTCTTATGAAACATAGCAGAATAAGCTTATACCTTAGTATTAGAAACTGTGAAATGTGTAAGAGATTCGAAAGGCTTTTTTTTGTCCACAAAAGTTCTTCTCGCCTATCACTGTCAAGTGCATTGTCAGGCTTTCCATCGTTGCATAACATACATAACACATGCTCAAAATGCAAACTGCACATGCACCACATGTTACATTTGTATGTGTATACACACCAACAGATGATGCAGAGGAGGAGAAGGATACATTCTATGGACAGTTAGAGATTGAAATGGATAGCATCCCAAGAAAAGACGTGAAAATAGTTTTAGGGGACTTCAATGCAAAGGTTGGTAAAGAGGAAGCATATAGAGAAACCATCGGAAAGGAAAGGCTTCATGATTTAACAAATGATAATGGACAAAGAATGATTGATTTTACTATGGGAAATTTGATGGTGGTAAAAAGTACGTGGTTCCAGTGAAAAAACATAAGGAAGGCAACATGGTGCTCACCAGATTGAGTTACTTTTAATCAAATAGACCATGTTATAATTGATAGGATATATGCATCTGATACACTTAAGATAGACAGCTACAGAAGAGCTGACTGTGACTCAGACCATTACTTTGTTCGAGTGAAATACAGACAGCGCATTGCAATTTACAGAACCACTGGGAAGGAGAAAGCAGCTAGGAGACACAATGCCTCAAAACTAAATGAAAAGACAACCGCTCAACAGTATGAAGCTGAGCTGGAGAAGAAATTGGAAACTAAACAAGTGAACTGTAAGAGAGAAAGTGTAGAAGGAAAGTGGAATATAATAAAGAATGTATTACAAGAAAGAGCAGATGAAGTCCTCAGGGTAAAAGATAAGGCAAAAAGACAAGGATGGTTTGATGAAGAATTTAGAGAAATAATTAAGAAGAGGAATGAGGCAAGGAGGAAAATGATTGAAAGGAGAACAAGAACAAATATAGAGCAATTCAGACAAAAGAGAAAGGAGGCTGACAAGCTATGTAGAAGAAAAAAAAGAGGTTAGGAGGAGGAATGGATTACAGAACTGGAGGAGCAACACAACACCCACGAAGTGAGGAAGTTCTACACCAAAACACAAGATATAAGGAAAGTGTTCCAACCACAAGCAATATTTTGTAGAGATAAGGAAGGAAATATGATTGGTGGGAAAGAACAAATCCTAGGACAGTGGTCTGAATATTTTAGTGAACTCTTGAATGCCACTGCAGATGGCCTTACACCAGAGACAGCTGAAGGGGATTGTGGACGACAGTGGCAAGAGCCACAACCAGACACAATCCCTGTGCTGGTTCCATCTACAGGGGAAAGTAAAGGAAATGATTAAATCTCTAAAAAATAATAAAGCACCAGGAAGTGATAATATTTCAACAGAAATGATTAAATATGGAGGAGAACAGCTTACACTTCTCATTCACCAACTGATAGCGGAAATATGGGAATCAGAACAGATACCTGAGGAATGGAGCCTGGCTATTATTTGCCCAATTCATAAGAAGAAGGATAAGGTCAATTGTGAGAACTACCGTGGCATAGCTCCATTATGTGTGGTCTATTAAGTCTTGACAAAAATCTTGGCTAGGAGGCTAAACTTATAGGTGAAGCAGATTCTTGGAGGCTACCAATGTGGTTTTAGACAGGGCAGATCAACGACAGACCATATATTCATGGTTAGACAGATAATGGAGAAGTGTTATGAATACAACCTGGATGTATACCAATTGTTTGTGGATTTTCGGCAAGCATATGATTGTGTCAAGTGAAGTAAGCTGTATCAAACTATGGTGGACATGGAATTCCCAACCAAATTAATCAGATTAATACAAATGACCCTAAAGAATACAAGATGTAAGGTTAAAATAGAAGGAAACTCCACCATGCTCTTCAATGTGGTCCTGGAATGAGTGATGAGAAAAACACACGTCAACAACCCAGGGGGTACACTGTTCAACTGTATATCACAATACCTAGCTTATGCTGGTGATGTTGATATGATATCAAGGAAGCTCAAGAACCTAGAGGAAGGACTGGAGAGATTAGAGATGGAGGCAGAAAAAGCTGGACTTAAAGTGAACTGTGCTAAAACACAGTATTTGTTCTCTTCAAGGAAAAGTATGACTGGAAACGATAACTTTATAGAATTAAATGGAAAAAAATATGAAAGATGTGACAAGTTCAAGTATTTGGGAGTGTTGGTGACAAAAGATAATGAAATGAAAGAAGAAATAAAAGCTAGGATTGCAGCAGGCAATAGAGTTCACCAAGCTTTAATGAAGGTGATGAATTCACATAACCTCAGCAGGAACATGAAAATACAAGTCTATTGACCAGTGATTAGACCTGTTGTTACATATGGCTCGGAAACATGGACCATGACTACTGCAGAAGAAGAGCTGCTAAAAAGATGAGAAAGGAAAGTACTAAGAAAGATTTTTGGTGCAACAAAGAAGGGAGGACAGTGGATAATATGGAAAAATAGAGAACTAGAGGAACTCTACCAACATCCTGACATAGTGTCAGAATAATAGGAGTAATAGGTTAAGATGGTTAAGGCATATTGAGAGAATGCCTGAAGATAGGATGGTTAAGAAAATATAACTATGACACCCTGGAGGTAGAAGACTGAGAGGAAGACCTCGTAAAAGGTGGTTGGATGATGTAGAGGATGATCTGTGAAAGATGAAAATAAAAAGATGGAGAATGCATGCAAGTGATCGTGATGTTTGGGATAACATTGTCAGAGAGGCCAAGGCCCTACAAGAGCTGTAGTGCCGAGGAGGAAGTAAGTAAGTAAGTATTAACCACTAGCTGAAAAGCTCGTTGATTCTCAAGAGAAAATAGAATTTGGATTAAATATAATATACCTATTTGTACGTAAGAGAAAATAACATACATAGTACATACAGAGTACACACATTGGGTCTCCACAGACCAAAGAAATACCTTTTGAAAAAACTTAAGAATAATTTTGCTGAAATTGATAGCAAATGCATTCCTAGAGAATCATGTTGGGTCCCAAGGAAGAATGGACTTGAAAAAAGTCTGACGGGACCAGGAATTGAACCCAGGTCTCCCAATTGCCAGTCGGGAGCTCTGTCCATTGAGCTATCCTGGCAGAACTCATGTTGAGAGTATAAAATCAACAACAAAGGTATACCTTAATTTAAGTAAAAGGAGAATGTAGCATAGATGGCAGCTGGCTCCCAACTCTACCTCGAGTAACTTGAATCGCTGCTAAGGCACATTTATTGCAAGTCAAAATCAGTTAAATCAAAGTAAATTCAAATGAATATAACAAAAATAACTGAATTTAAGTTTCAAATACTAATTTTTCCATTACTCAAATGCTATACATGTAAAAAGAAAGATATTTCCCTTTTTATATACTAATTTATGTTGCAAGAAAAGAAAACTGGAACCGGGTGTTAATGAATTAGAGGTTTAAAAATACTTAGTAAGCTGTACATTGGTTGACGGAATTCATGTTTGGAGGAAGTCCCATCTTCTTATGTATGGCTTATGTAATATTTTTAAATCCCTAATACCACATTATGTACTTTACTTTCCAAATGCATATCAATTTACACTATTTATTTTATAAATCATTATTCAAATTTCATGTTCATTCATTCCTTACTTAATTAGTAAACATTGGAGCACCAGAAATCAATTTAAAACACTGATCCTCTGGGATCAGGCCTGTACTTATGTGCAATTATTTATCTTTGTCTTTGGAGTGTTAAAAGGCATAAAAATGGAAATAATCACTAACCAGTGATACCATGCATCACAGTCATCACATCCAATCATTGGACTCCCATCGTCTTGACCTCCACATGCAGGACAAATCCAAACCTTGTTTCCTTGTTTATCCTGCAGGAAAAATAAATTTGCTTAAGACTCTGATTAAAGATTACAAAACATAAAAAACAAAGCCATTCACAAGGAAATTATTAATATATTTTTCAGAATATCTCTACCAATCCATCTGTGTACAAGGGTTGGTCAGAAAGTAACATCCCACATTTTTTCCTCCAAAAACTATTTATTCTACAAAAATGAAATTTATACGCATGAAAGTTTAATATTTATCTACTCAATCTATTTTCCACAATCTCCTTCAAGTTCCATCGCCTTCCTCCAGCTATTCACTAGAGCATGTATACCCTGACAGTACCTGTCCTCAATCTGGTTATGGAACCAGGTTTTCACTTTCAACTGCCTTCCAATTCACTCCATACCCAGCAACTAACTGTATTCCTATCGACTGCAGATGTTCCATAGGCTTTGCATAAATTCTTGTAAATATTCCTGACAGTTCCTTTCTCTACACACAGAAATTCAATTCACTTTGTCTGTAAAGTGTATCACAGAAAACTAAAACTATGCATACACACACGCAAAACGTCAAAGAATTCAAACCTACAATTATGAATTACTAGCATTGGTTTTGGCTGGAAAAAAAATGTGGGACATCATTTTCTGACCAAACCTCATATTTATAGGTATAGACCATTTTTCTGACCACTCCATTGATTTACACCAAATTAACTTATGCTCAGCCTGGGCAATATTTCCTTAGCAAAAATATTAAGCAGAAATTATGGCCCTTTGATGAGCACCTCTGAATGTGGACTTTTTTGTTATTCTAGTACATTCTTTTTGATTAAAAATACATGAAATTAATCAATATACATGAATGGCCTTTTCCCCAAAAATCCTTCCTTTGCCACCAAACTCTTGACTCAAATCCAAATAAATTTGGAGATTGTACATCTTGGTAGAAAAATTCATAAGCCAGTTTACTTACATAGTAGAAAGCTTTTGGAGCATCCTGTTCAGGGAGTCCAGACTTTTTGCTTCCATCCTTTGGCTTGCTCTTGGAAAAGGGCTTGGTAGCTTTCTTTGCCTTGGGAGGGGCAATGAGTGGGGTCGCAGAAGTGCTCTGTAACATGTGCATTGATGGGACAGGTACTGGCATCATGGGGGACGGGGTATTATGGATTGGAGGGGGAGGAGGGGTGAATGTGGCAGGTGGCTCAGGTGGCAGTGTTGGGATTGGGGTAACTGATAACTGCTGAGGGGGGGGCATTGGTGGAGGTGGAGGGTGATGATATGAAACAGGCTCTGGCATGGGTTCCGGATGAGGTGGAGGAGGTTTAGATGAGCCTTTCTGTTTTGGTGGTCGAGTGATGAGAGCAGAAAACTTTGCAAGCTCTGGAGACGGAGCTCTCTTGGACGAAGGCTCATTGGAAACAACCGGGGGAGCACTCTCTTCAGATTTTTTAACAACAGTTTTAATTACACTAGAAAGAGATCATTAAGACAGAGTTAAATATGTTTCTTTTTGTATAAGTGTGGACATGGTTAAACTGAAACAAAAATACTTAGAAAATAGTAACCAATGCTACATGCATAAGCAGGTGCTTATTAATTAAGTAATAAGCATGCATGACAATGTTTTACTTAAATATCCACTGTTGTGTGAAAAAATGAATTTTATGAGAAAAATGATATATTTTATATCATGCTTTCAAATAGGAAATATTCCAGATAGGCTGTATATTGCTAATGTTGATGAAAATGTTTAATGGTGACAATAAAACCAGAGTAATGGAATATTATATGACCAGCAAAATGTGACGCTGATTTGATGCAAATTACAGCAAATAAAAATAAGTAGAATATTAAAATGGGCAATGAGATGTTTGAAAGTAAAGATAAGAAATATCGTGGAGACCTGAGTTTGTTAATAAGTTCTACATAAAGCTTCCAGGATTTATTTTGTTTTAGAATGAAATAACATTATTTTTAACTATCTCCAGGAAAACTGAGGAATGAGAAAAGATCCAATCATTGGTTAATTTCTTCCTGAATGAATGACCTTATAATATTAACACTTCCTAATTTTGGAAGAGTTTAAATGCTCCATTACTTTTTACAGAAACATATCAAGATAAAATTCACTTATGTTAAAAATGAAGAAAATTACACAAGTTATTATCAGCAGATTTAAAAAAAATGCTGTGCTAAAGGATAAAAGAGCGCTGCAATCAAAGCTTAAATGAGAATTATGATAATAGCAACATTTTAGATATGAGCATGAAATAATTTTGAAATAAAATGAAATATACTCTCATCATGAGAAATCTGATGTATTAATTGACTTCACCCCTTGCACCCAACAATACAAAATATTTTCTAAAACAATAACAATCACTGCATTCTTGAGAGTCATGAAATAACAAAAAACACCCAAAGAATATTCTTAGATATATGAAGTTTTCAAAATTGGGTATGAAAATATGACTCACAATACTTTTATCAAGGTCTCCAATAGAACAAATTAAGTCAAGACCATCCAGAAATATTAACAAATATATTGTCACTACTAAACATGTTACTGCTTGTTTATTAATTTACAACAAGATCCATACACTATTAAAGCTAATCCCTAAAAGTTGAAGAGAAACAATAATAGTATCCACAGCATGAAAGGTAAAATATAAATAATTGAATCGCCAATTCAAATGGAGTCTTCAGCACTTCCAAAAGAATGAAAAAGGCAGATATTTAGCTAACCATAAAGGCAGAATTTACCCTAGGTTTTTATGAGAAGTTGTATACTCATTTTTTAATTCCATGAAATAGCAAGATGAATAAAACATCAAAATATCAGGAATTCTAAAGAGGAAAAAAAAGTCATTTTGGACCGAATATAATATTTTCAATAATATTGCTCAATTAGGGATTTGTCATTCCTCAGAGGAATCATATTTTTATTATATAAATTGTGTGAAGATTTTGAATACTCTTCATAAATTAAGACAATTTCAGTTAAATAATTATCTGACCAAACTCCGCCAAGCTCAGAAAATGGAGCTAATTTCCACATTACAACTCAAATTTCATGCATTTCACAATAATAACTTTAGGTAAATAACAAAACATGAAATTGTAAATTCATGGCAATGGAGAAAGATTTATCGACATAGTTCAAGTGCACATTGCTATTCTGTACAGAAATGATTCATTTTAAAATATTATTTCGAAGGAGGCAAAGAGTTTACAGATTAAACATTTGCTTAGTAATTGTAATACTCTATTACAATGATTTAAGACCTCCTTTTGTTTACATACATAGAACTTGTTTTCAAGAATGTATAAATAAGAAGGAATCACATCACTTGGAAAAAATGACCAGGGAAAAGCATTTGCAACAGTAGCATTGGAATGAACCTAGTTAGTCATCTAACTGCTCAAGTTCCACAGATAAAATTCAAGATAAAGGTTTTCTAAAGACATGATTGATGGAATGGCATCAGCCTATTGTCTAGAAGAAAAATAATATTTACCGAATAATCTCAAATCTTTTGAGGTGACTTGTATGACAACCACTTTTATACTACTTCAATATTGTGTATAGGATTCAACATTCAATAGATCTATAGATTTTTGGCCATCCTGTTACAGATATATATTTATATAATAGTCTAATGTATGCAGAAGGGTGGTATGCAGGTAAACATAATTTCAAAAGATCTCCTTATCTATTTCATAATTTAAACAAGAGCTTTAATATTCTTTCTTCAAACATCTTCCTCATAGTTGCATTCAGGTATTTTCATGTTTATTTCATTCTGAAAGGTATATTAAGTTGTAAATATTTTTTTTTCAAAAGACTACCCCAGCCTTCACTTGGTGGAACCTAGCTATATCATTAATTGCAAAAGTAATTGCACAGAGTATTTTCCTTTTCACAATTTTTATTTACCCCTTAGCACACACTTTCTCTGCTTGTCTGATTCAGTTTATTTAATCATATAATTTAACGGCTTAACAAACAGACTAACCTAAGAGGGTCTTCATCAGATCAGACAAAACAAACAAAAAAAAATTACTTTTAAAGCAAATAACATTTCAAGGAAATATATGTTATAAATATGTTTTTGGTTTTTTATACGAGCTGATAATTGGGCTCTTATGTTGAAACAAGTCTGCTTGTTTGTAAAATTAGGTGGAAACTGAAATACTCTGTAAAATTCCTTTTGCGATGAATGATTAATTAATAACAATGTGGCCATTCACTGGACCTTTTCCCATTCACAAATAGAATGATATTGTCCCTTGCATATCTCAGAAGGGTTCAAACTCATTGTGAAATATGTCTGGGAATGAATAGCAGAATTTCTAGTTGTCTAAGGTACATACTGATACAAATACCAGTCTCTTTGGTTAATGGTCTCAGTATGACTATAAACTAACTAGAACTATAAGGTAATAGTAGTAATTTTAACAGTGTTTTGATAGCTGAGGTCATTTTGCACTTGGGATCCCATAGGAATGAAACCTGGGCAACCAAAATCAACAAACTTTATTATCTGGAAGCCCTAGTACTATTAATTTCAGTTTTTTAACATATAATTTCTTACAATATTAATTCCCACCTTATTCCCTCAGACAGAATGATCTGCACAAACTTCAGGGTATTGTATATATGAGATTTTTTGCAAGTTTCTCCAATCTTACCTTGCAATTATATCATGTAAGAATATCTAATCCTTACTTATATACATTTCCTGTACAACGGCTGAAGGGAACTCTCTGCGAAAGAACAGAGTAATCAGCAAAGTTGAATTGAGATTAATTCAAACCTTTGAAGATCACCGTTTATCAATTTAGGCTCTAAATAACAGCAGAAGGTTTACAGCACCCTTAGGGGAGTATCTAGTAAAAATGGTTAAATGAAATTTGGGTAACTTAAGTCATATTTTATCCTAACCACCTTGTTCATCATTAGTCCAAACTTTCATAATTCTTGATTGTGAAACACTTCAACTTTTAGGGTATGCAGCTTTAGTAAAAAGTCAGCCAGAAATTTAACAGACCCTTTCTAGAAGTTTACTGAAGTGGAAAATGAATCTTTTCCACTGGCACCAAATAACTCAAATTCTGACATTACTTCGATTTTATTGACCCAGTTCAATGCTGACAGCAATAAAACTCATCAGTTACAAAATAACTGTGAAGTATAGAGTATGAATGTTACCTATAGTTCTAGTCTGCAAACCATTTTACAAGAGAAGAAGGTCCACTTAATGTCATGCTTAATTAGCAGCTTTTGTTTCATATATTAACAAAGAGCATTTGGAGCTACTTATAGCTATTTTGTATAAAAGTTTGCATTTTGTCCCTCAAAGGGTGGATAAATCCCACGATGTATTGAAGAGGAAAGATTAAATCAAATTTCAATTCCCGATGGATATGGGATGCGCCAAAAAAGTTACCATCCATCGTCATGTTACAAAGACTATTCAAGCGTTGACTATCAAAAGTAAAGAAGCATAAGCATTTATATAAATTTTAGTCCCGTTTACCAGCAATTTGAAATATAGATAAATAGAATTGATAAAGACAATCCACTGCATTAACTGAATACTAGTTCATCTTCTCAGCATCATTAATGAATATTATTGATGAGAACACTAAACTTTGTGCAAATGGATTATTTTTTTCACAACTTCGAAAATGGAAGTTACAACATTTCCCTTGTATTCTTCTACATAAAGGTATATACATAAACCAACGACAAGGAAAGGAGTGTGATTTTAATCGTATCTACTACAAACAATGGTAAATTAAAAACTTTATGGCTATGTACAAACAAATATCTAAATTTTAAGAATTAGACATTAGATTAATTTCACAAGGAAAATAGCTATATCCAGAAATAGTACTCATGGCTAAACTATCTTTTTAAGTACTAATACACAGTAAACTTCATAAGATTATACCTTCTCATAAGTAGAATTTAAGGAATCTCTCTAAGTGACTCCACTATTATCACTGTAAATGCAGCAATAAACTTCAAAAAATTAGAATTACAATATAAACATGCCATTTATTATCCATACTAAACTTTTACATTCCCCAGAAAGAAATTAACCTTAGTCAAAACAAATGCAAGGGACCCAATTACTTTCTAAACTATCTTGATATAAATTTATCTTATTTTCAATGAGAAGATCAACAAATTACCATATACAGTCCATAATACTATGACTTTCTAAACTTACAAATAACATTATCTTTATTCAAATGATAATGAAATCTCGATCTAATGTTTATCTCATTTAAGACAACTGTATAACAATTCTTAAATCTCATCCTATTAATGTTTCTTCCATTTAATCTCTTGATTTCATTGAAATATAAATTATTTTTGGTGTTCTCTGTAAGAAAGGCGATAAAGGAACCAGCTTCAACTACTATATTCAATAAAATCCCATAAGGTAAGGTAAATAGAGAAATTTCCATAATACAATCTGCAGTATCATAGTCTTCAAAAAGCAAGAGGCGAGTCTAAAAAATCTAAATATTAATAACCAGTCAGTTTTGAGTTTCTCTCATCATCTCAAATTCTCTAAATAGCATATGAACCCACATTGAATGACAAAAATAAAACCGGAGAAAGAAAAGATAACTGTGAGAAATGGAAGAAGGTCAATGGAAAAGTGAGTAACTGTCATCTCCAACATCAGCTATAAAAACTTTCCAGTTAATACCTTTAAGGACTTCTTGTTGTGCAAAGTTAATCAAAACTTGCTGTGAGAGGACTCAATGAAAATTATGAGAGAGGGCTAATAGTTGCTTTCATCTGAACAACTAATAACAGATTTGTTTGTATAAAGCAGAAAATGATTTCTGAACACGAGTCTTCCTGATTAAAGCTTCTAGTTTTAATACATTTTCATAAACAACATCTCTTTTTCATTCCCTCAACTTGACAAACCTTGGACTCTTTTAAGGCATTTATTTCTTTCATCAAATTTCAAGTAGCTGATTTTATTTAATCTTAACCTGAAAAACCTTAGATTCCATTTCATCAGTTGCCTTACAATCTGACATTCAATTTAATTCAATTCAAGAATACAAAAAAAATATTTTTGGAAATATTATATNCACCAAGTGACAATAGTTATCATTAACATCCTCTGTATTGCAGCATTATTTATTTATGACTTACAACAGGAGTTTTATGAATGATATTTAATTGGGCAAAGCCTCCTGTTCTATAAATGTTGAAAAAAAGGGCAAGTGAAAGATATGAAATTTATTTGAACCCAAGGACTTTACCACCAAAAGCTAACAGCAACTAACTTTGCCACACAGCTATGGAATTTGTCATTTCCTGGCATAAAACCCTCAAATAGGACACCCATACATTAAAAAAAAAATTAATAACATTGATTTTTTGTTCATGAAATAGGCATAGATAAAAGTTTTAACATTTTTTTTTGACCTTGCCAAACTGTAATGCTGCTCTGACAATAAGATTTTTCAACCATTGGCATTTTCAATTATAGAAATGCTATATATGCCTAAACTATAAAATTTTAACATCCAGAGGAAGGTCATTTGTGAACGATATTTTAAATACTGTCAAATACAACCAAATTTGATCAAAATTGGAGAAGCTAATGAATGTAACTACCCTTGTGCATACACAATGCAGCAGTTTAGACTTCCTTGGAGTAATAATCCTAAACAATTTCATCTGTAAGTAGTTACTCTGATGTGAGACACCTAAATAATTCCATTATTTGTTGCCAGATTAGTTGTAGAAAGTTCTTCTTTCCTTCCTGAAGACAATCAACTATGCTACGCTCATCACTGGCAGCAATCAAGATACAATACTGTGCTTTAAGTTTAAATAATCCTAAAGCTGGACACACACACAGGTATCCTCATGGCCATTCCAAGGGTAGCCTATTCTTAGAATGTCCATCTGTCTCCAGATTATCCAAAAAAAATGTATGTAAAGAACTAAGATTATCAGGACCTATGAAATGACCACATTGACACTTTCTATTTTAACTCACAATAATTACACGCAGCCATGTGCTTCTTCCTTCTACATTACAATACTAAGGTAAATGAAATCTGCGTAGAAAAGAGAATCTGAAGCATTGTGATACTATCAAAAGCAATAAAATCAGAGATCATGGTTCCTCTCAGCATTAACATAACTTCAATAGGTGATAAAATGAGCTTAGCCACTCAGTCTTCAGTCTTAAAAAGAAACTACAACTTTAGATCAAGATTTCACTGTATTAGAAACATGCATTCCATAATGAGCCTACACTTCAATGAATAAATCAAGACGACATAAGCAATGATCAGGACATGTTATTCTCTATACTGTCCCTGTGTTATTAATTCAAAATCAATTTTAAATAGTAATTGCAAGAAAAATCAAATAACCTAAACCAATCATGAAATCTCAATTTTGAGTCCTATTCTCTCCTAATAAAAACGAAAAGCAAGCAAACAAAGAGATTTTACACAATGTACAATATCAATATGAGAATCCTTACCGCAACCTTTAATAGTAGCATTCAATTTTTGCCAGAATCCTTCCAAATAGGAACCGAGAATCTCTTTCGTTTTTTCCCACAAAGCTTTCGAGGATTTTTTAATGCCTTAAAAATTTGAATCTTCCTGCAATAAATTAATATGTTAGCCAATTAACAAAAAATATGCATTCTAGAATACTCATCTCATCTTTTCGAATAATCTCCAATTGAAATGAATTTGAAATGGATAAACAAGACAATATAGATCCGTAAAGATTTGGTGCAAATGAATTATTTGATGGAAAAGAGAAAGTTCAGAGAGAGCCATAAACAAGCAGTCCCAAAGATAGTTTCCTCCAAATCTACTCTCTCAAACCCAATCAGCATTGATATGCTTCCAAACACAAGAGAACTAATGAACACTGAAGAATTGGAAAAAAGATTCAGTAAAGATAAAGTTTTAAGTGAAAGATTGCTCTTAGGTACTTTCATATGGCAAATAATATATACACAAGGTGTCTGCTATTTCCTCATCTTCCACTCATCGGATGGTGTTGGAGTGATGTACAGCTCTTGGTATTTGCTTGAAACCATGAGTTATGTCCTTCAATGATAATGACTAAAAGAATTTCCAAAGAAAGGTCGGTACATATTCCAAAACAATCAATCTTGGAAATTACTGATGATGGTGGTGATACAATTGGCTATTGTAATAAGGGCCACCTTTGTAACTACTATTTCATGATAAACCTGTGCACTGAAGGGAAAATTTCATCTTGCCAATGGAATGCAATCAGGCAAAATATGAGCAATTTTAAATTACCAATTATACAATGCCGTTTTCTTTGGAAGTACCTTAGAATCCAAGCTATTTAGTCATGCACTATCAAGAGAATAAAATAATTAAATCTACAAATCTGTGTTCATAACTAATAGTCAGCAGAGATGTTTATCTACAACAGCAGTTCTTCAGAAATAAAGCATCTCTGAAGAAATGAATTGTGAGCATAAAGAAAAATATTATTGAAGTACTTACATTTTTCGGCTTTGATCTGGAGTAGAAGGTCTTGGAGAAGAAGATGGAGGAAGTTTAAGTGTTAATTTTGGAACAGACGTTTCAGATTTCTCTTCACGCTGTAAAAGGTGTAAAATTGAAGTATCATAAAATGACTCATGATAGCCTCTTTTCCAATAAAAAGCAAGTTAAATATTTCTTTGCAAGTATTTAATTCAAGACCCTTTGATTAGTTGATACATTCACTGCTTGTTAAATACTAAGTATCAATGTAACAGGGGAACAAAATTAGAGTAAGTGATATTGATTATTAACTAAATATAAACTTCAACACCAAATATTTATCATCAATCCTAAGAAATCCACCAGTGAAACATAACATTTTAAAAATAGAAACATTTCTGTGCCTGCTGATCTTAATTTACGCTTTATTTAATTTTAGTATTTTAGCTAACACTTGTTTTCATTATTTAATTTTAGTACAAGCACAAGCTATAACAATTTCCAAATTGAAAAAATAAATCAAAGATTAAATATTGCTCCTTGGGACCATAACTGGGCTACTCTAACACTAAAAATTCCTGTTTACTTATCACTGAAGGACAAAAAGAATATTTGATGACTTATCACAGAGTCAAACTTATTGTAGTGTGATTGAATCAATCAACTAGACAAGGGACAAACTACTAGGAATTAAATGAACGAAACACCTATCACTCACAGGAAATGGCAACTGATTAGAAGGATTTTTCAAATAGCAATGTGTATTTCCTAAGGAGGACATCCAAAGAACTTTATCATTACAGATCAGCTACAATACAACAAAGATAGAATCAAATAGATCTTGATTTCAAAAGGTCTAACAAGTAAGATGCAGTTAGAAATTGAAGTTCTATTACAAAAGTTGTAAACTGAACAATACTAATGGGCAAAATACATCAAACTCAATATTCTTGGTTGTTAAAAAAAATGAGGAATTGATTCCATTCCTAGCTTGAAAATTTCTGATAATGGCAAACATTAATCAAGATGCACACAACTGAAATGTGGCAGAGATAGTTAATGGTAATGAGGCAACACATACAAGATACCTTAAAAAATAAAGCCACCAAGTGACAATAGTTATCATTAACATCCTCTGTATTGCAGCATTATTTATTTATGACTTACAACAGGAGTTTTATGAATGATATTTAATTGGGCAAAGCCTCCTGTTCTATAAATGTTGAAAAAAAGGGCATTGGTCATAAGAAGATCAAAGACTAGACCTTAATTTAAATTTTTCGACATATTAATGAACAAATATGCCAATCCAAAAATAAGAGATTAACAGAAAGCTACTTTCATACCCTTACATACAAGTGGAGTCAAAGTGAAAAAACCTTTCTCTGACCAGTCCATACAGTGAATAGAATTTCTTATCAAAATTCAAAATAAATGAACATTAATGTCTAGTTCATTCCCTACACATTTTCAAAGGAAAAACTCTAAAAATGAAGGTTAGAAGTTTGGCACCTGCTTGTCTTACTGAAAATAAATAGTGCATGAAAACTACATGACATTCAATGTCATAATTATTAATACCTTTCACTACATCACAAAAACAAAATTAATTGAATTTTCCAATACAAAACTGAAAACCAAACAACCAAAATTAGTAATGGCTGAGATTGAAGGTAGAGGAATCAGGGTGAGGGAGTAAGGAAAGGGATAATGAACAACATGGAGCTTGTGCAATTTTAATATGCAAGAATATGAAACAAAGAACAGAGGGTTCTATGAACAACAACATTCATAGCAACACTTTCATCATCTCTATCTAGCTAAGATGACTCCTGAAAATCATTTCCTAAAAGTTTAGCACTATCACTTGAAGACGTTTCTTAAAATAATATCGAAATTACCACATTTATTGGCATATGACATGATTTTAAGAAAGAAGTTTAGGTAAAAAATTATATGAAATGTAAAAGGTTTGGAGCTCCAAGCTTTATTTTTATACATACAGCATTCTATCTGATTTTCATCATTTAACTTGCAAAGTTAACCTGCTATAAAGTTTAAATAAGATATTTTACAGGGAAGTTAAACAATAAAACTTTTCTTTTTCTGTTTTGGTTAAATCTGCATTAATGGCATCACAAAAGCTAAATCAGTTCCCCTTAAATTAAATCAATTCCCCAATCCATTGGGACAGACAAAAGAGACACCATAGATTCAATGAGGTCTATGAGCTCCCTTGTTGTGATTGCAGTGCATTAGGACTGACTCAAGGATACATTTGGAAAAACAGTAGAAATCTGCAGATGAGATTGTGGGAACATCCCTTCCTTACTCCCTCACACAAATTCCTCTGCCTTCAATCTCAGCCAACTCTGCCAGGATTTGCAAACAATTAACATTTCTTTTCTTTCTAATGGGGTCTCTCTCTAACAATGTGCCTGGGCTGTCGCTCAATACTTGTTTAATAAGTGCAGCCCAACTTTATTGGGTGCCCACTACATAATAAAAATTTCAAAGCCAATTTCAAATTTTCAAAAATGCATTCATGATTTTGCATATAAAAATATTATAAATTGTGTAAAGGCATTACATGGTTGACTTTTTCATTTAAACAAAGAAAATCAGAAAAAAAACAAAAATCTGTAAGCATTTATAATATTCGCTCATTGAGTTATCTGAAGTTCCCAGCTTTTTACATTGAATTTAATTTTTTTATCAAAATTTCCTTCTTAAAAATATGGTGCGTGGTGTGCACTGATAATACAGTAATTTCTGATGAGCCCTGCCATGAACAATCTCCTTTGGCACATAAGAAAATTTTTCTCTGGAACTTCTTTGCTATTCTGGTATGTGCCGAGCAGGCACAATTCTTTCAAGATGCCCTCACTGACCCTTTCCCCATCCCTAAGTACATACACCCCCTTCCTTTGCTTGCCAAAGTTGCCGGAGTAGCTCTAAATGCCTTCTTCTAAATACTTTGAAATAATGTCACTATACCAAACCACCAAGTGTTACTTTAATTTTGGATACCACTGTTCACAAAGAATACGTGACACTCAATAATTATGTACTCAGAACAACTATAATGTAGACAGGGTTAGATGAATAATTCATACTGAGGAGAGTACAAAATAATAGGGCAATTCATACTGTATTTAGCCATTGGATAGACTGCATGTGCCACTCAATGTGTTAATCAGAGGTCAAATGTTGAATTTATTTATAAGATAAATAATTAATATCCTGAGTTGAATTATACCCTCCTGGGAATAAAACTTCCAAGTTGTAATCACACAGCCATGCTAAAACTTCTGCAACTTAGCTAAAAAAAAATAAACTATAATACATCAAATATGAAAATACTTTTTTTCAAGTGAAGACTGAGAGTAGTTAGTCTATTGTTACATCTATCCATAAGCCATGACAAGATTGAAAGAAAGAGCTTTTAGTATTAAAACAAAAGAAAAGGCAACAAACAGAAGGAAATATTATATGAGTTACCAAAAAACCCTTGGGAAAATCTCAAAACCCTGCAGGAAACACCCACAAGAAGGGTGAAAAACATGCAAAACTGGCAGAAACAGCTAAAATTCGAAAAGAATATGGGAAATGTGAAAATTAGAAAAAGGAAAGTGTCAACAACACTACTGAAAAAATATACAATATACATGGAGTCTCATACAAAAAATAAAGATAAGGACAAATGATGAATTTAAATTACAAGAAACAAGTAAGAGAGTATGATAAAACGAAAGAATGAAAGAAGAAATGTTGAAGAGTAAATACACATCAAAATAACAACAAAACAATGGGAAACAATTACACTGTTCATAGATATTTGCAGTTGTATCAGTAGTTATGTCAATTTAACAATCAAAACAAAGCAAAAAATATAATGAAAATAGCATCTTTATAATAAAAATTATAGTAAAACTGAATAATAACAAATCTTTTCTAATAAATAATAAGTTTGAAAAAGGAAAAGTATTCAGTTATATGTACAAAGACAGAGAAGTCAATCTAGTGAATTGGCTGGAAAGAGCAGAAACCAAATTGAAAGTAGTTATAGGGAAGAGAAAATTTTCTTCTTAAGCATTTTCTTGGATAAGCCTCAGGATGAGGCAGCCCTTGGATATGACAGGACTGTAAGATGATTAGAATAAATTCAAGCTCTAAATAACGACTTAATAAGTCTAAAATATTTAGTAGCGCATAATATTTTAAGAGAAAGTTGTCAAATACCAGTTGTTAGCTCAAGTTTTTTCTTTGCACACATACTCAATAATCAACCACTTAGGAATCATAATTACCTCATCTGTTTGAAAAACTACACAAATAAGCAAAGTAATTAGGGAAAAATGTATTATTTACCTCTTTGTCCTTTTTCTTCTCCTTTTTCTTTTCCTTCCCTTTATCTTTCTCTCTTTCCTTTTTCTCCTCTTTCTCCTTCTTCTTTTCACTTTTCTCTCTGCTTTTTGATTTATCTTTCTTTTCTTTTTTCTTTTTCACTTTATCCTTCTTCTCTTTCTTATGCTCTTTACATTTCTGATATGAAAATAACAACAAATAAAGAAAATAAATTTGAGGATTCCAACCACAGTGACCACACCCAAGTGTTATATATCAATTTTAATTTATTCATCAGTTGGGTTTTGGGGTATTTTTAATTGGCTGAGTGTTACAAAGTAAATTTAAGACAAATATCATGTAATGATCTATATAAACTGCATAGAATGTTGTTTTCTGAGCTATAAAGAGTGTTTCAAACAAATATCAACCACCAGCAATCTTGACTCATTTTTAAAATCTAACTTGGTTTTCCATGGTTTTTAGAATTCTGATTTGACTTATTGAGTATTCACAGCAAAACTAGTATTCAATATGTTTTTATTTATCAATGAAAAATAAAGAAATCATAGATGGATTTCATGTACAATACTCTAAAACAGGTACTAAGGAATTTTCCAATCAGAGCCAAATCAGCGATTAAAAGCTAAGTACCGAGTAATATGAAGCTAATGAAGTAACGCCTAATCATCTAGATTTCATTAATATGAAGCTATTCTTTACATATGGGGTTCAAAAAGATGAACTTCACTGAAATTCATAAAGATATTGCCTTTTCCTGCAGTCAAATGAATTACTTTATCAATACTTCATTTTTATATATTTGCAACAATTCTGCATGATAATATTGCTGAGTTTGATTTTAGTTTTGAAATTATTTCAGCTGATTATTCATCTGGTTTACAGCAAGTTTTGGGCAACCCATTAGATCTAGGTCAATGTTATATCACAATTTAATAGAAAAATACTGTAGCATATGGGTCAGGAAATATAGTTAGAAGCATGGGAATTCATAGCATAAAAACTATACTTGGTGCTGAGTTTATTGGTACTTCAGCTTTGCCAGCAAAAATTTTTCTATGTTTCACCAGTCATACTTCTTCATCAGCCATTGAGTGAAAGGCTTCTTTCCCTCGTGGAGCTCAAGATGTGTGTATGAAAGGGATTGAAAGAAAATAGCCACAGCTGATTGCTGAAGAAGTGGGCGATATAGCTGGAGAAACCTTGAAATATTCTTACAGAGAAAGCTGCAATATCCACTAACTCAATACCACAGAATACAGTTTTAACATAGAATAAATTAAGTTCAGAGATGAAATTCTGGCAAACTTCATTAACTTACCTTCTCACTAGACTTCTCTTTTGGAGGTGTAACAACTGCCTGAGGTGTTGGAGGTTGAGGTTTATCAATTTTCTCTGTCTTTACCACAGGAGGCAATGGAGCAGGAGGAGGTGGAGGAAGACTAACTGGAGGCATTTTCTCAGGAGATTCTTCTTTCACCTTTGGTGGCTCTTCAGCTCTCGGTTGCATGAACAATGGTGGGGGCAGAGGAAGGTTAGGCATAGCCGGGTGAGGTAAGTTAGAGCTTGGGATGGATTGACCAAGAACTCCACCTGGTTTTGTATAAGGCAAAGGAAACCTTGGAAAGAGAGGGTGGTGGCCAAGGGGAGGAGGTATGAGACCTGGAGCTGGAGGAAAAGAGGGAAAGAAAGGAAATACTGGAGTTTGGACATTTTCCTGTGGCTCTGGAACCTCAGGAGTTTTGGGTCTTCCAGAGTTTTCATAATCATTAACCTCAAGTTTCTTTGCAATCAGAAGCTCTTTAGCCAGTTTCCCTTTCGATTCTTTCTTTGTTAATGATTTTGGTTTCTTTTTTACTAACTCTGACATTTTCTTTAACTTACGCGACAGAGAAGGGAAATCGGGCGTCTTTGGAGTGGATGGCGTTCCTGGCGGTGATAAATCATTGTCGTCAAACATATAAACATCTTTGTGTGGTTCAGGGCCATGGGCCACAACAACATCACTTACTGAGCTATTGGTCTTTGAGACACACCCTGGCATTGAAATTACCTGCAATTTTCCCTCCCTGACTTGTTTAGAATCATGAGTAGTTTCTTTCATACCACGCATAATTACTTCATCAATGCATTCATCTAGCTGGGCTAGCCTAGCCTTTCGTTGTTGAACTTGAACATCAGATTCATCTATCACTAAATCCGGAGAACTCTCCCTAGAATCTTTTGGATACATCTCTGCAGGCACTATTCGGTCAACCTTATCTTTATCAAACTTTTCCTCTTTAACCTTTGATATCTTTTTAAAGATATTGAGTTTTTCCTTATTAGGCTCGGAGGATAATTTACCCTCAATAATTTTGGAAGATTTACTTTTTTCTACTATGGGAATTACAGTTTTTGGGGGTGGCATGATGGGTAGTTGATGAGACTTATCAACTTTAGGGAGTTTTGGCTGACTAGAAATTTTATTAAATTTAAAGGCTTTGCTATGTGATTTACTTAACAATTTAGAACTACTCAGTTTAGATTTACTTCCTGACCCACCTGAAGTACTGCGGGCCATCGACTTCAAAGCACCTGTTTTCAAAGCTTTCAATTTAGAAACCTCCTTCATACTGATCAACTTTTTAACTTTAGAATCATCAACCAGCATGTGTTTCTGACTCTTTTTGGCCTCTTTGGACTTCATTTCCTTCTTCTTGTTTTCTTTGTCCAATCTCTTAAGGCCATCAATAGATTTCTTAACTGTCCCCTTCTTTGACTTCTTTTCACCTTTAACCTCTGGAGGTACCATTGGATAGGATGGTGGCTGGGGAGAGTTAGATCGGGAATCAGAAGGTGGAATAGGTATCCGAGATTCTGGAAGTTTTCCCTCCCTAGCAGGTGAAAGAAATCCTGAGGTTGTCATGATGACGCTTGTTATTTCTCTCAATGGCCTTCCCTCTTCCTCGGGAGCAGACCTAAAAATGATATCAAGAGTCTCATATAAAAATAGAGACAATGTCATAATTGGTTGTGAGAACAGACTTAAACACAAATAGTTGGTATGAATTAGGACTTAAAGAAGGCAGAAAGGTAACAAGAAATCTATACTTATAATAAATCTCTAAGGGAGCCATTTCTGTATATTAAGTAAAATTTAAAAAAGGGGTAGATATGGTAATTAGAAGTGATACAGAGTCCAAAACAGCTATTTAAAAAAATTATGCCTGTTATCTCATCATGCAAAAACTATCTAACTGATTTTGATGAAATTTAACAGGGTGATAATGTTTGCCCCGAATTGATACAACGGATACTTTTTATCCCGATATCTTACATCTTTCGATCGTTAAATGGACTATTATGTTGCTAATGATGTCATAAGGGAGGTGCAAGAGAGAGGGGTGGGGATACTTCATAATGAAACGTTCTCCAACTTTCAAGATTGGCACATTATACATCTCTTCCCCACAAAGATTATAGGCTACTTTTCATGTGTCTTTTAGTCCCTGGTGCTATCCTAAACAAGGAAAATGTTTCCCATAAGAAACACATATAAAGTTCACTTTTACCACTTGCAAGCTTCATTTCTTATACAAAATTAAATAAGAAATAATAGTCGCATAAAATAGAGACATGTACCAAAAGAAGGGAAATTGAATGAAGATTCTTATTTTGATTGTTGAATATTGTTTTGTTCAAAATTGTGGGAAATTTGATGAAATAAACAAAACTTTTAAAATATTGAGATTGTAAACAAATTGTCACCCTGAAGACTAATTCCATTGTTTAATCTGAACCAATGCATTTTCCCTACAAGAATACATTGGGAATTGAGGTCTATACAAAATGCATGGTAAGTAAAAAAGTAAATGACAATCATATGAAGAGCAAGAAATTTTATGAGATTTTAGAATTTGCAGTGCCGAATGACTTGCATTGATGAATTGCAGAGATTCACATACGACCATTTAGGAGAATTTTTTATTCAGCTCATTTTTGTCAACAGCATTTCAGAATGATGAAACATATAAATCTTCATTTTGTTGAGTGAATCTACATCCATCCCTGCAAGCTGCCTTTTGGCTGCTGGCTTATGACTCTGCTTCAATCACTGTCACATTTCATAGAAGAATTTCATTTAGTGAATGATAACGAAATTTCATATATCATTTGCTACACTATGTATTTTTTTTCCTGACAGTGAGTGAGTTAAGCTATTCTGAGTGGGTGTGAAAGTGTAAATGTTTGCCTAAAACTAGAGAACCAGCTGTTATAAAGTATGCAAACTTGCACATTTTTAAAAACCGATGACATACAGATTCCCATTCATGTATTTATAATGATTCAAAAATCTGGGAATCCGGTGAATGAAGATAGAAAAGAAGTAAAAGCTGATATTTCACTTTCGAAAATTCTTCTCAACTTGATGTTTTCTACCTTGATTTCACTAAAGCTTTCGACTCTGTTAACCACTTCCTTCTGAAATACAAACTTGAACATCACTATAATATCCATGGACCATTCCTTTCTCTACTTTCTGATTTCCTAGCTCATTGTAAGCAACGTGTTGTTCTTATTGGTTGTGCATCTTCTTACTCCCCTGTCCCATCCAGAGTTCCCCAGGGTAGCATCCTTGGCCCGCTATTGTTTGCTCTCTACATTGATGACCTGGCAAAAATAGTAACAGCCAAAGGAGCAAATATCTTGCTGTACGCTGATGACTGCAAGATATTCAAAAGAATTAACTGCCCGGAGGATAGCTACTACCTTCAACTTGCCCTTGACACAGTTAATGCTTGGTGCTCAATTTGAGACTTAAAAATTAACCCAACGAAAACTAAAATGATGACATTCTTTCTCTTGAAAGCCCCAGTACCTTCAGCCTACCACCTTATTAATACAGCAATCACAAAAGTCGCATCACATAAAGATCTTGGAGTGATATTTGATTCAAAAATACCATTCTATGATCACATAAAATGGATCACTTCCAGGTGCATGGCGCTAACAGGGATGCTCTACATGTTCACGGAGATTGCTGACCCTTCAGCCTTTAAACCTTTCTTCACTGGCTTTGTTCAACAGCAGATCCAATGACATCCTCTCTTACTTTTCTCTTCGAGTCCCCCCCGTCCTACCCGTTATTTGAACCTCCTTCACATACCCCGTTTCTGACTTTCCATCTCTCAAAGATCCATGTTCTACAGTATCCCAAAGCTTTTTAATTCTCTTTTTTCTTACAATCCTTCTCTAGAACTTATTTCCCCAGTCAATTCATTCATTTCCTCTATTAATTAACCTTTGTGTATTTATTCATTTAATATAATTGTAACTTTGTTGCTTATTATTATTTATTTATTATTATTATTTTTTATTTGTCTAGTGAAGTGCGACATTTTTATATAAGTGCACTATTTGGGTTTTTGGTTTATTTTTCANGTTTCCTTTGATAATTTATTTTATGATTCAATGTAATTGGCCATTTGTGACTGTTTTTGAATCTGAATAAATAAATAAACACAGATGTGAATTTTAAGTTCCTCAGTTGAAGGAAACCCTCAAAATGTGAAGTGGCTCGGCTCAGAGCTCGGGTATGCCAGGATGAGTTGGATAATCTCCAAACAAAGTCTTCTGGAGGGCAAAAGTTGTCGATTTCTTTTTGATTCTTTAAGGATTTACAATGGATCTGATGATAATGAGCCTTGTGTATATTCCATATAAGAGCATGTGCGTATTCTGGAGTATTCTGCAGCAGAAATTCTTATTTGCTGAAAATTTCTCAGAGCAAGTGGAAGTTAGAGTCTTCATAGAAAAAGGAAAAACCTTTCTTATTATTACTTCAACTAACTAAATCCTTAACAAAATAACAATAGTCAAAAAGAAACTATAACAAAAGAAAACTCAGTACTGCGGTCCTTTCAAAGCAAAAGGAGCTACAGTGGAGAAGAGAGCCGATGATGCTGCATGGACAAAATGATCGATATCCCTTGAGATGGATAAGCATGAGTGATATTGAAGAAGTGTTTAGAATGGCCATGAGTAGAAGGACGGAACTCAAAATTAATGGTAATACAAAGTGGGATGAGAGTGCTGCAGCTTGCATTGCACTCAGCACTGTAACAACACCAGATAACAGAAAAAAAAACATCTAATATTTTCCCAGTCAAATATCCATACACATATTGCACTGTCATTGAAAATTTTCATCAACAGTGGTAAGAACCATCACAGATACTGAAAAAGTGTTTATGAAGCAATGTGAGGTGTAGGGGAGAAAGGGGTAAAGCACAAAAACAGCCGGACGATAGATCGGCCCATTGGCACTATAATGGTTAATCGCATGTCGTCAACCAAGTTACGCTACGTTGACTTCAATAAGAAACAGGTGAGCTATTCTGTGTTTTTTGTGTCATCGTAATGATAAGGCAGGTATTTAATAGTAATGGCTGGATAGCTTATAACTTACAGAATAAACTAAACAAAATAACATGAAGAAGATTTTGGGAATTGGTTATATATGACCTAATGGAAGGATACAAGAAAGAGAGTCAGCAGGGGAGCGGTTCTAAATTTGATTCTCCCCATCTTTTAAGGTTGACGTAGAGCCATTTCCCAAGACAATTTCAAGATAAAAAACACCAACCAAATTGTATTATTTGCAGTATTCTTCCTTCCCAATGTTCAAGAAAGGGAAAAGGGAAATGTAAAAGAAAGCAGACAACATACTTTTGCAATCAGTGTCCTGAAAAACCTGTGCTGTGCATCATTGAATGTTTCGATGCTTACCACACCATTAAAGAGTACTAAAAAACATTGTAAATGTGAAAAATAATGCATAATTATGTATTTATATGGTGTAAAAATGTGTGAATGCAATTTCATGTGAGCTTGAAATAAAAAAAATTTTACTTATTATTGTTGTAATTATAATCTAATGTATACTAATTAGATTGTAAACAAATTGTCACCCTGAAGACTAATTCCATTGTTTAATCTGAACCAATGCATTTTCCCTACAAGAATACATTGGGAATTGAGGTCTATACAAAATGCATGGTAAGTAAAAAAGTAAATGACAATCATATGAAGAGCAAGAAATTTTATGAGATTTTAGAATTTGCAGTGCCGAATGACTTGCATTGATGAATTGCAGAGATTCACATACGACCATTTAGGAGAATTTTTTATTCAGCTCATTTTTGTCAACAGCATTTCAGAATGATGAAACATATAAATCTTCATTTTGTTGAGTGAATCTACATCCATCCCTGCAAGCTGCCTTTTGGCTGCTGGCTTATGACTCTGCTTCAATCACTGTCACATTTCATAGAAGAATTTCATTTAGTGAATGATAACGAAATTTCATATATCATTTGCTACACTATGTATTTTTTTTCCTGACAGTGAGTGAGTTAAGCTATTCTGAGTGGGTGTGAAAGTGTAAATGTTTGCCTAAAACTAGAGAACCAGCTGTTATAAAGTATGCAAACTTGCACATTTTTAAAAACCGATGACATACAGATTCCCATTCATGTATTTATAATGATTCAAAAATCTGGGAATCCGGTGAATGAAGATAGAAAAGAAGTAAAAGCTGATATTTCACTTTCGAAAATTCTTCTCAACTTGATGTTTTCTACCTTGATTTCACTAAAGCTTTCGACTCTGTTAACCACTTCCTTCTGAAATACAAACTTGAACATCACTACAATATCCATGGACCATTCCTTTCTCTACTTTCTGATTTCCTAGCTCATTGTAAGCAACGTGTTGTTCTTATTGGTTGTGCATCTTCTTACTCCCCTGTCCCATCCAGAGTTCCCCAGGGTAGCATCCTTGGCCCGCTATTGTTTGCTCTCTACATTGATGACCTGGCAAAAATAGTAACAGCCAAAGGAGCAAATATCTTGCTGTACGCTGATGACTGCAAGATATTCAAAAGAATTAACTGCCCGGAGGATAGCTACTACCTTCAACTTGCCCTTGACACAGTTAATGCTTGGTGCTCAATTTGAGACTTAAAAATTAACCCAACGAAAACTAAAATGATGACATTCTTTCTCTTGAAAGCCCCAGTACCTTCAGCCTACCACCTTATTAATACAGCAATCACAAAAGTCGCATCACATAAAGATCTTGGAGTGATATTTGATTCAAAAATACCATTCTATGATCACATAAAATGGATCACTTCCAGGTGCATGGCGCTAACAGGGATGCTCTACATGTTCACGGAGATTGCTGACCCTTCAGCCTTTAAACCTTTCTTCACTGGCTTTGTTCAACAGCAGATCCAATGACATCCTCTCTTACTTTTCTCTTCGAGTCCCCCCCGTCCTACCCGTTATTTGAACCTCCTTCACATACCCCGTTTCTGACTTTCCATCTCTCAAAGATCCATGTTCTACAGTATCCCAAAGCTTTTTAATTCTCTTTTTTCTTACAATCCTTCTCTAGAACTTATTTCCCCAGTCAATTCATTCATTTCCTCTATTAATTAACCTTTGTGTATTTATTCATTTAATATAATTGTAACTTTGTTGCTTATTATTATTTATTTATTATTATTATTTTTTATTTGTCTAGTGAAGTGCGACATTTTTATATAAGTGCACTATTTGGGTTTTTGGTTTATTTTTCACTATCTATCTTTCTTTGCATAGC
>KZ309006.1:97125-119047 GCA_000376725.2 Ladona fulva
CTTTTTTTCTTAATGGCTAATTTTTACATAAACAATTTCGGAATTTAGGCCTCCTCTTATTTAAGTTTAAAGCTTTTAGAATGACGTTAAATATATATTTAATGTTTTAAATCCAAGATTATAAGCATGATTTATATTTCGCATTTTACTGAAAGAAATAATCTACATCAAAGGGGCTATTGCTCTGCAAATTCCTGTTACATACAAATTTTACAAAGTGGTTATTTGCAATTAAGTTATTAGGTAATATTTATTGTGTAAGGATACATATATACGTGTACATATTATTTTGTTAAACAAGAATTTTTATTTATTTTGATAACCGATTAGAATGTTTGTACATTATCTAAAAGTAAAAATACAATAAAAATATATACAGATGAACAACACGTCTACAATTTGTTACCATTAATGATAGTAAAGAAAATAAGTTATTATTAAACGAGGAAAGAAAAATCCGAATGATAAATATTTATTTATGAAATGCTTCCTTTGGTTATTCGGAGGAACTCATATTGTTTTACTTGAGTTCGAAGGAAATCGAGGAGACGTATTTCTTTTTCGACCGATTGAGTATGACTCTTGAGTATGTTCACCCTAGAATACTCTGTGTAGGGTTTTCATTTATCTGTGAACTTTTTCTTCCTCCTTACCACTAAAAATACATGCGTAAACAAAATGTATCAAACAAATGCTAATTCCAGATATATGGGCCACATTTGCCTGCAGATGCACTGGGAAAAGAAAATCACAGATACTCTGGTATTTCTATTCCTTGTATAAGTACTCTCGCACTAGGGATTTTCTATAATCACATGTAAGATGTCCTCTGTATACACAGATCAGGAGCAAAGATGGTCCAAAGATTATAAGAACCTAAGCCACTTGAACTGTTCTGAGACCCCACTTGAAAGGGCCTAAGCGTGAGAGGTCTCCCTCAAATGATTCAAAGCAACAGCTGTTAGAATAGACAGATTACAAAAATGTTTCCTTTTCCTATCTATTTTCATAATAATTATGAGTGCAATTTTTAAAAAATAAACCAAAAAAAAAATCATAAGAGAATAATGGAAATGGTGGACGAATCATCAATGTTTGCTTATTTTCCTCAGTTACTATTATGGAATAATGGAAAAAAGATGCTGAAAATGTATTCTCTTTGCACAAACTGCCACGAGGAATGCGATGTTGGGTTCATTTATTGCTACAGGTGAAAAAAAGGAATTTCTGGAAATTCGGGTGGTATGCAACCTGTCGAGCATTAAACAAATTCTTATTTTTTTATGCATAAATTTTTTTAAACTAAGATAGGTGGAAGAACGTTGTTAATATCGCTCTATAACAACAACACATGAAAAAAGAAATTATTAACCCGAAGGATTTCCTCGGTAGAGGGGGATGGGAAGTATAGATCCCATTGCGCGCTTAAGGGTTAGTACAGATTTTTTTCTTCATTGTAAATTACAGATTTCATTTCCTTATCAGAATAATTAACAAGATTCTTGGGATAAAAAAATAGTCCTATTTGTACAGAATAAAATCTAAAATCTTTAAGATATGTTGGTAGGACTTAAAATCAGAAAAAAAAATTTACAAAATTTCAAAGTTCTCAAAATTAGGAGCCAAATTCTAAATAAAATCAAGAAAGAAGAAAATGAAAGGAGTTCTACACAGAAAAGGAGTGTCTATGTCTATGTAAGTAGACAGCAAGCCGCCTTTTGGCATGTGGCAGGGAGAGCATGCACCATATTATTACTCCAATCTATTACTTTTGCATATCATTCAAGGAAAACATGATTTCTTGAATCAATTCATTCTAGCATCTATTTCCCTTATCTTTCTTGTGGAATGTGAATGGTCTATGTAACATGGTGAATGCATTATATCGGCTAAATCATCTCTGAACGTGCTTTCTCTGAATTTATCAAGTATATTAATGCTTTGTTGGAATCTTCTAACTTCTAAAGATTCCCATCTTGCATCCTGAAGCATCTCAGTGATGCTCATTGATTTATCATAGCAATTCTTCACAAAATATATTACTTTTATAGCCCTGCCCCTTTCTAATTCTTAAATACAAAACTTATCGGCAAGGTATTATACACTACACATATACTCTAGCTGAGGTCTAACAAATGCAAAATAACATAGCTCTGAAACTTTTTCTTTGCTTCAAGTGACTATTTTCTAAACGAAGCCGTGTTTCTTATGTGCTTTTCCACATATATTATGAATGTGGGTATTCCATGTTAAGTTACTTTACCTTACAGGACCTAACCAGAACAAGGAGTAACTGGAAAGAGGAAGTGTATGGGAAAGACATGACACCTACTAACATAATGATAATAAGTGGGCAAGAAATAGAAGAGGATATTAGATCAGGGATACTGGACAGCAAAATGGATAGAGCACTCACTGAATGATATGAAGAGAATAAGGCAATAAAAGGTGCTGATAAGATTCCAGTTGAGTTTCTTAAGTAGTAACTATGACTCTCCTGGGAACTGTGCTGTGCACTCCACACTTGGAGTTGGCTTTGAGGGGGCTGTGCCACTAGGTATTTGGTTGTGTCTCCATTGTGGGGTCCTTTTTCGAGAGGCATGACTTAAGTTTTTGGGTAAGTGGTGGTCCGCCATAAATCCCAGCAACTTTGGGGCAGCCTGGCCCTAGCTACTTTCCCTTTGTGGGGTCACCCTGGTCATGACCCCTCGGTGGGTTAAAACTGAGTATCAGGCCTTGCACTCTCCACTACTGGGACCTATGATGGGCCCCACTGGGCTGTCGGCTGGACATTTATGTGATACTGCAGGCAGTGTAACCCAGAATGATCAGGCCAGGTAGTAGCAAGATCAGGAGTGTTTGGGTTCAGAAGTAACCTGTAGAATCTGGTACCACAAAATAGGGAAAACTTATGATGAAGGAACTAGAATATTATGACCAGAAGATTTTGCTAAGATCATGATTCTGTTAAAGAGAAAGAGCAGTACAGTCAAACCTCTGTTTGCAAGTAACTTGTTTTGTGTTTTGTAAAATGAGGAAAATTTTTTAATTTGGACTTGATATACGAGCAATCAATACATGTACACTATTTTGTCTGCTGAGCGTAAACTAAACAGGTATTTGTAGCTCCTCAGTTTGGTTTATGAGTGTTACTTGCCGCAACAAATTCTTAACTGTGATAAGAAAGAACTTTATTTTGGAAAAGGATACCTTAGAGGACCTACATTACAGCAAAAGAAAATGCAGAACTTGGCCATAAGCCCATCTCACCCTTTTGTTCTATGCTAATGCAAGCAGTGATTTCAGAAGCAAAAATCTTGAATGTTAGCTGTAAGAATATTATTTCAAAGACCTACATGAAAATTATGATGGAAATATATTCAACGATAAAATAACCTTAAAAGCCGATTTGCACCTGCAATCACAATAGAGTATATCAGTAAGGAAAAACAAAGGAAAGGGCACCTTGCACGTCTTGCAGCACTGGATTCAGCTGAGATGGGTTCACCAGGTCTTTTGAAAACACCTGCTTTTGGACTACTCAGTGGTGAAGAGCCATTGGAACTACCAGTAGTCTCTGCAGGGTTAGCATTTTGCTTCCCATTATATTCATCTTCTGAAAAGATATTAAAATCATCTCTAGTAAAATACTGATCTTGTTATAAGCTCACAATCACAAGCTTTATGGTAATTTGTCGCTAAGAATTTTCAACATGCAACCATGATAAACATACTGTGACAATAAGACAGACACTTGCAAACATAATCTAGGGATATAAGAAGAGAATCAAAATGTTTCCTTTAGTTAAATTTGTCATTTATCAAAATGAACAATTGAAAGTAAAATTTTTTGTATAATAAATAAGTTCAAAAGTAATAAAATACAAGCTAAGTTAATAAATGAATGACTTCCCCAAGTATCTGAGGAATAAAGACTTTATTAATGGAATTATAATTGTAACTTAATCAATCAAAAATATGGTCTTTAGGCACAAATTACTGAAATGATACAGAGTTCAAAATGGAGCAAAAAAATACATCTAAGAACTTTCAGGCACTTTTTAAAATCATATTAAGCAGATTTTCAATGGCATCAAAAGATAAATTCAACTCCAACTTGAAATCAACCTTGTACATCTTGGAAAGGTACATGATTTGAGGGGTATCAATGTATACCACACACCATTATTTCAAGATGGAAATTCTGCTAAATAAATTTAATATATAAGGATTGAATCTCCCAACTTTTTTTAGGTGGATAGAAGAAAATAATTTAACATCAATTTCACAAAATAATTTAAAGATTTAATAAGCCTTTATTTGTTTAATTAAGTTTATATAAAAAGTAATAAACATGAATAATACAAAGATGGAAATAGTAGTAGTAGTATTGTTAAAAGTGCCTTCACAGCTTAATTCATTTCACACAAGGGCTCCCACTGGGAATCAAACTTGGGACTGCTTTCACAGAAGCCAAATGCATTGCCCAATTGGCTATTTAGGAGCCCACAAAGGTAGAGTTACAGACATCAATTTTAGGAAAAAACAGTGTATTATTTTTGGATAAAGACATTTAGGAAAAATATTGATGATTTTGGTGAAAGAATATTGAAATAAATTTTTTTTTCAATTTTGAGAAATGAAGTATAGTAAAATCATATATTAAAACAGGGCAGTACTGGATTAAAATGGAAATGGTCAGTAAAAGATAGCAACACTGGAAACTGACCTCAAACATTAAGGGTGTGTAAAAGACATTGTTTGGACAATAAATCTTTAATCAAACTCATCAAAATTAGTTGTGAATATTTATGCAAATTAACTGACATGGGACTCAAAAGCACTACAATATCACAATAACACTAAAGGAAGACTTTGCACAAATCAGAGAGAATTCGATTACTCAAACCCCATCGGGAGAAAAGCCTTTACAGTTGTTCTATTCCTAACAACTGGATGCTTCTAATACATTGGAACTAATTTCTTTGTTTTAAACAGCTAAAATACAGCAACTTTACTCTTTAAAACTGTAACTTTCAGAAAAACTTACATGAAGTTATACAAAAGACATAATAATAAAATTTAATAAACTTATAACTTTCGGAAAAACTTACATGAAGTTATACAAAAGACATCATAATAAAATTTAATATTGAATTATAAACAACTTAATTGACTTAGTATTGTCACATACTTAAATCTAATGCAATAAAGAAATACTTCATTTTAAATATCACAAACTTCAATCACTTTATTTTCATAATTATCTGAGCTTCTTTACAGCACGCAAAAGTAGGGAGCAAAGAAAGGATGAATACATTATGAGCAAATACATAACCTGTCTCGAATTTTACTATTTAGTTAGATCAAAGCTCAACAAGTATTTCGTTTAATTGAAAAATAAAATAACTGGCACTTTCACTAACTAGTTCACCAATCAGACACATATGCAAAAATAATCAGGTTGTTAGAATATTAACTTACTTTGATAAGTGAGAACTATGAAATTCATTGATATATTATTACCTTCCATCTCAGGATGCATGGGTGGGAGATGTTCATGAACATGAACAGGCCTGTGAACAACTTCACGACTGCCAGGTTTCAAAAAATTCAAATGTGATTCACGTGGAATAGGAAATTTTGGGATATCTTTAGAACATGGCACTGGTTCCACAAACTGTACATATTCCTCAAGTTCGTCTAAATTGATCCCAAGGTCACGAAAGGCTAATGCTAAATGATCTAAATTCGGTACTGTATAACCATCTGGAACAAATAATCAATAATGATTAATAATTATACCGTTGGTTAATGCAACAAGAAGAAAGACTCTGTGACAGAATTCAACCATGGTTAGAGCAATTGAATCATTTCTGAGTGTGTTTATCAGTTTCTTTTAATAAAATCTTCCAAATTTTGCATTCATTTCACTTCCCATGCAAAAATATTTCAATAAGACTCCAAAACTATCCCACAATTTGACTTAAGATTCAAGACATGCATATACGAACAGTTTCACATATTCGTAAACAAAATCAAAGCAAAATCTATCATAAGAGTTTCATGACTACTCCTCAAGTCAAAATGAACTCATGCCATGAAAGGAAATTTAAAAGAGGGTCTGAATGGGGATGAATACCATTACAGACTTACAAATAACTTGTCTATATTTGCCAATATTTTAATAAAATGATAGCCATAATCAAATTGAAATTATCAGGTATACAACTTAACAGAACAACATAGAGAAAAAGGAAACTACAATAATATCTGAATATCGTTTAAGGACATTCTCTGCCATAATCTACAGTGCATAATCCATTCATTGATGCTTATGGAAATTGAATTATTTCATTCAATTCTCTAAATTGTTTACAGGTCAAGTAGAAAAATGTAATAATTCACCAACATCCATCATATTGCAGCTCTCATGATACCTAAAAGTTACATTATAATTATTTCTAATAAAAGGTTAAAAAATCACTGCGAAAATTACATTCAGATTTATTCAACAACCTTCATTCAAAACTTCTATGCTCTAGGAGTACATTTCTATTTTCCAAATTGTACCAAACCATAGATCAAAAACACATTTCGCAACAAAGAACTTAAGCCTACAGCCAACAGTGCAGAAAAGTGCTACCAAACTCACATAATTGCCAATTTTCGAAGATTATCGTAAAGATTTTATCTCATAAAATTCATGACACAAATACTTAAAAATTGAGAATTTTAACTCGAGTGTATTTAAATTTACTATACTTTTCGACTGAAATAGGCTAAATTCGACTAAGAACTAACATGAAAGCAATAATCAAAGTAACCATGTTGGTGTTATACTTGCAAGTTTATTTCATGAACGTAGCATTTAAACATATCTTCCTTACAAATGAACCACAGAAACAGAACAAAAATCATACAAAAAAATGTGCATTTCAGGTAAGCTTTTAATACAAACTTTCAAGGAAAGCGGATGGATAACAATACATTGCTCGGCTCTCTTGAGTGGAACAGCTATAACTATAACGTTACATATAAGCAAAATAAAAAAATTAAACGCTTGTACAGAATCTAAGTTTATTAGTGCCAAAGTTATTTACAAAATAGTATGCCCCCAACGTGCAAAAACAAAAATCCATCATTTATTTCAAATTTGTTCGTATTAAATTCACCGAAGGCCTACGTCTAAATGTTTAACTGGGGTTACTTACAATTCTCCGAGTACCTATGAGTTAGTTTGCTCAAATCTTGAATGTAATGATGAAGAATATCCACCAAAATCTCCAACGCTGAATTCTGAATAGTGTGCCATCCAATCGTTTGACAAATTTGAGCTACAACGACTCGAAGTACACTTTTTGTGTACGCTTGAGTCATTGTTGAATCGTTAACTCTTCACATAGGCACATGCAATAAGTTCAGTTGTATGAAACTTTCAGGTAAATAAATAAAAACCATAGAAAGGTTGAATAACACTGTTGGATTAATAATAAGACTTAGCCCCGAACAACTTCTCTGGTTTGTAAACACTAACGCGTCGTTGTCCCAGAGTCCCCTTGCTTCTTACAAAATTATTTCAGACATAGCGAACCTACTTCAAGTAATTAAACTTTCATAAACATCCGATTTAATGAGGAAATATATATACATTGTATTGGAGAAATGTATAATTTAAAAACATATCAAGCACATTACTTTCACACGGACACGTTCAACCACTGTGATGGCAAACTAACGTAAGCTTCACTAGCTTCTCTCAAGCGACGTTGCCAGCGATGGTGGGCTGTAAACTCACAGATGGCTTGTGCAGTTTTAACCAAGCTTCAAAAATAATATTTTCTCTAGGAGGGTTTTTCTTTACGATAATTATAAGTGAAAAAAAAATCAAACGTTGAATTTATGTTCGAATAAAACTTCACCAACTAATTTCATCATTGTGGATGTTAATACCCAGCCTAATACCGGGACCATCAGGACTCTCAACGCTACCTATTACGAAATCTCGGTACCCTAATTAACAGTGCCGCTTGTTTGAATGGACGCTCAGTAAATTTTAGACATAGTAGTGAAGAAAACGTTAACGAATCAAAATTATCAGAAATTCAGATAATCAACTGCTTCGTTTTAGCTAGGGGTAGCAGTAATTACTCAATATATTCAAGCACTCTCATTGATTTTATGCATTGGATTGGATAACCAACAATTTATCACAGTTTAAATTCATAATCCGAGAAATTTTCTTTGAAAAAATTTTAGCAATATAGTGAATGCAAGGGGATTTAATGAAAATTGTGAGAAATATTCCACAATACCAACGCTTTCCAACAAATATTTATGGTACAGTGGATCATATCACATAAAAGTAAGTAATAAGAGAAACTGTGATGAACAAGAATCAAAACGGAGAAGAACAAAACAGCTAGTGCACAGTTTTTTCACACTTCCGCAGCTCAACTTCGCCCATTATACACTACGGGAAAACCAGTCACAATATAACACCGCGAGTTACTTCGTACTTACTCTTTAGATGGCATATCAATTTTCCAAATTATTCTCCAAGAATTAGAGACGAAGACGCTTTCTGCCATAAATGTAAAAATTTCAACTGAAATTTTTCATTTAATCCAACAAAATGTGCTTTTGGGATAATAGACAGATCGAAGTAATTGTTTGACAGATTAAAAAGTATAAGTATAAAATAATACTTCAGTGTAAGAAAAGACAAATTCGCAGTAGTTTGATAATAAGCAGGTCAACCTTGAAACTCAAAGAGAGCAAAGATTCATTTCATTATAAACTTATTTCCAATAACCTTTTAAAATGTCATTTTGTTGCGTTACATTTATTAGATGTATAGTGGTCGTGGAAAAACTTCAAAATCTGATTTTGATTTAAGTTCCCGTCGATTCCAAGGCAAATTTCTGGTATATGCTACAAAGTCACCAAGGGGTAATCGCCAATGACAGGTAATACGTAAATGCTTGAAATCGATCATCAATTAAAAGTTCGTTTCCATACGCAGTAAGAGAAATTATTTAATGGGTAGCTTTTAATTAGGATATAGAGACTTAAATAAATCAAATTATTATCTCTCAATTATATAAGTGTTGAAAGCTATTTTGTTTCACCACAATTTGGTGTTTTCCATTGAATAATTACCTAAGAATGTTCGCTTCATTTTATATCTTACAAAAACATTTATTTTAGTTAATTCAAATTCATGGAAAATTGAAACAGGAAAGTAACTTGTGCTTCTTCGGAATTTATTTTAAAGATATTATAGTAATATAACTATCTCAGTATGCACACTGAATACACCTACGTCTATGGACGTACGAAAAATGGAGGAAGTAATGATAGAAAATCTTAACCATATTCTGGAATTACTTCGTTTTTGTCACGCTAATTTAAATTATTTCGCCATTTGTAGCTTAAAATCATACGCTATAATACATTATGTTAATATAAAATCAACAGAATTCTCTCATATATGAGACCAACCATTAACCCTGAGAAGCTACCGTGCCTCAACCACAATTCCCTAACCCTAAGAGCCACCCACTTCCACTTAATCCTTCTTCCTGCCTTTTTGTTTCCTCACAACGCTTACAACCCACCATGACCATCCCCACTTTCCCTGTATAAGTCTTCTTGTGTGTTATTTTCCTCACCTGATGATGGCCGATCTGTGCTGAAACCGGTCGTATTCTAAATACATTAGGAAAAACGTAAATGTAGTTTTATTCTTACATGTCTTTTCATTATTTTTGTTAATTCTTCTCGCAACAAGAATCTGAATTACGAAACCAATGATGCACCGATTCAAGTTGATCAGCATAAGTAATCTTTTGTGAACAGAAACGGTGAATAAATGGAGTGCCGCTGGTGGCAAAGTGTAACACAAGTCACAAAATCCAGAAAACCACCAAAAACGGGAAAAGCTGAGCCTAACGCGCGTTTCGCACTCCCAGAGTGCATCTTCAGAGGCGTAATAGTGACTCAAGTGGATGTTTCGCACTCCCAGAGTGCGAAACGCGCGTTAGGCTCAACTTTTCCCGTTTTTGGTGGTTTTCTGGATTTTGTGACTTGTGTTAACAGAAACGGTAGAAAGGGAGGCAAGCAGCAATTGATACACATGTGAGTCGGATGTGATGTACATTTTGGCTTATGTATCTTTTGCATTTCGTCGTCTTTCGAGGAATATTCTCTCTGACGTCATATTGATTGAACCTCATCCTTGAATGACGTCACAGAAGATAATCGTGGCCCTCGTCGTTGGCTCCAAATATGAAGTTTCTTCACGTTCTTACTGTCACTTCGTGCTTTCAAAAACTTTTGTTCCGAAATGATTCGTGGTGAACGATGGTGGCAAATTATATTTTGAAAATAGACTTAAGTACCAAATTTTAATTATGTCGCTTAATGCTACGCTACAATATATTCATTTTACCTGTCGATGGTCCTCAGAGACGAGACCGGTCGTAAAAGTGTACGAGGTATTTGAATGATATTTTTCCAGAGCGTTATCTTCAATCATTTTAAAATTAGGAAGATCATTCACACTAGCATCAACAGACTCCAACCGTAATGCAACTCGCTCGCCAACTTTCCTTTTCCTCACATTTTGTTATCGCGATATTTTGCGGAAAAGCGGAAGATTTCCGCATATGTACGGAAACGACAGAAAACGTTGATAATGCGAATATAATAAAACAGGTATATTCGAAGAAATTGTCAATTAAGTAGGCAATTGCGGGATAATAAAGAAAGTGTTTTGAAAGTTATGAAGGATAATAGAAGTTCTTCATAAAACTATGTCATTTATTCGATATAATTATAACATTTTTTCCAAACCATAACAAAATCTTAATTACTAAGAAACTAAGATTAACAAACGTTGATAAATAAAACAGATAAGTAAGAAGCCGATATAAGGCACAACTACCTAAACAGCGTATTCCGTAAATTTGATTGTTAATATGTCACTCAATTGTGTCATCCTTTGCTCGTCCTTCAGGTTTTCATTCAGTCTACGGCGACGCAATTTTTCTTCTTTCACATTATCGTTAAATATCCACTTCATAGCATCTTCCTTGTGTAATGGATTATCCCAAGTTAATTTACTTACTACTCGAAGTTCTTCCGTAACATCGGTGTCAAACTTATCTAGTAAGGGTATACTTTTGTTCTTCGCTCTAGCATGAAAGCCGACAAAAGTATTATGAGCTATATGGCAACACACAGGGTCATTTTTGAAGTTTTCTGTTAACAAGAATATTACTTTTGAACTTCTCTCCACCACCTCTTCGAAAGCAATAAATTCATCTCGACCAAATGAAACATTATCCCACACAACGCAGCCAGAGATACCGAGTCTCTCTTGCAATTCGAGAGAAATAGCAGATGCTTCTTCCATGTCATGCCTACAGCACACAATACAAAAATCATACTCTTCCTCCACTTTGAATGGACACACTCTATCAAGTTCCTTTTCAACATCTCCGCACAACTTTAACATTTGAGTTTCATTCAGCGGCAGGTTTTTTTCCGATGCTAACCTTTCTACCGTTTGATGAAGCTCTTCCACTGGCCAGGTCTTTAAGCGATGATTCTCATTTTCTTTCTTGATTGAACTTCTTCGTCGTATGGATGTAAATGGTGATGGAGGAGGAACATGACGTCCGTAACAATTTAACAGGAGGCTACGAAGGTAATTCATAAATGATGGATATTGTTTATTCAAACTTGTCACATCGCCTAGCGACGGAATCTATCAGAAAAGGTCACAAACACAGAGAAAGTTCGTGTCACCGATGACACCCGCGATGTTGCCTTTATCAAAACTTCGGAAGTTACGGAAATTCTACGGTTGGATACTCAAAGCAACAATAGAGGCGCTGAATCTCTGAAATCATTCGCATGAACTCAATCTTTCCTCGACATGGAAAGAAACTTAGAAATTCTTCTAATTACACCTCGCAATCGAGTATCTGTTTTATAGACTAATTTTTTGGTCACTAAATTACATACATATTTTATAATTACGAGGTAATATATGATGCATTGCGTCTATAAAAACATTTCTGATTTCTACCCTCCTTTAGGTATTAAGTAACTTTCTAAACACCAAAGTTGTTTATCTAACATGATACGATTTTCACGAAGTACTATCTCACTTTTTTCCATCAACCACTTCTGCTTAACTCCGTTTTGAAATATAATGCCACGATGCCACTACGTGGTATCCGGCTCTTCCATAAGTCTTGGAATAAATCTTTCTTTCCTGTTTACGACGCATCTACCTTCTTTTCCGCTCTCTCGTATTCTGTTTAACTGCCTCATGAGTTTGCATGCTACATTCCACCTACATCTGCCTAGAATGATAACGTTTCCCTTATACACCCAAATAACCTTCGCGAAGTTATTTTTGGTACAGCAATCTCAGACATATCCATAAACCGATCAAATACTTATCATCTGCGTTTGATCCATCCTTAATGCGTTATTTTTCCTATACTGAAGTAGTTCTTGTAACTTTTTGCACCACTCGTATTAAATGAAGTAAAAAAAATGATTTAAACAAAATCAAATTTTTTCTTCAAAATTGCATTTAGATTTTTAGTTGGAAAAACGACTTGAATCTCGATTAAAACACTATAATCATTTCTAAAGAGAGCAGCGCGAACGACTCGAACACAAGGCCTTGCGCGCACAGTACATATCGTGCCATCTATGAGGCTATACTTCAAACAAAGAAGTAAACATTCACTTTCTTCCCTTTGTTACCTTTCTCAAGCTTATCAAGCTCAAGACGACAGAGTTAGTTAGCTGTTAAACGCATTGTCTGACGATTGTCTTTAAGTTACATATAGAGGTCAAGCTATTATTCTTTCAGTGAAGAAATGTCTCTAACGGTTAATCTAGCTCGTCAAATAAAAAGATCGAATGTTTTTGGTAAATATGATTAGAGTTTATATTGATATCTAACATTTTGCCCTTCAGAACAGTTAACGATGTTTTTTCACAGTAACTGAGTATATTCAAGGTAGATATTGCTGCTCTAAGCCTGAAGACAACAAAAAGGCCGCGTTACAGAAGAAACTTAGGGAGAAAACTCCTATTGGTACGTTGTTGAAATACGTGCATTCAATTCATAACAAAACTTCAGCTGACGATCATGTTCTTGGACGTAATTACTGTTTTACACTGCACCCTATTCATGCAGGAAAATTGGACGAGCTGGAAGAAGGAAAGCACCCTCATCAGGAGAAAGAGCCATTAACTCCGTGGCCAGACAACACAAATCCTCATACAGGCGAAATTGGTGGTCCTAGAGGGCCGGAGCCCACTCGTTATGGAGACTGGGAAAGAAAAGGAAGAGTGACCGACTTTTAGTGAAGATAAATGGAGTAATGATTTCTTTTTATGTCAGAACAATTTCTACCACCAGCTTCGAGTAGCCGAATTAGCTCTCAGAATTGAAATAATTTGTTTTTTTTTAAGCTGAATCGTTCATAAACTCAGATAAAACCATAATGTGATTGAATCTAGCTTAAGATTTTTGGAGTTGTGTACTTCATATTTCTGGTTGTTAATTGAAATATTTAGGTAACCAATCGTATAAATTATTGTACCTCATTATAAATAAAAGATAACATCTGCTTACCATTTATAACAAAGTATTCGCGTTCAAAATTTATAGGTAAAGTGGTATTGGTATGCAATTGTAGAACTTCAGCTGGTGAGTTTGATGTTGCTCACTCTAGGAAATATCAGTTTCGTTTCAAATTCCTGCCCCAGATTTAGTTGAGGATCGTATGAGATACTCATTTAATGTTGTTTTACATGAAAGCGTAGGTAGTGAATCAACTACGTGCAACATGGTTTGCTAATTTTTACCAAAGTAGCAAATGGAAAAGAACATTTAGTATCGTTTGTACAATCTGCTTGAAATATTCTCCATCCCATTGATTGTATCTTCTTTTTCTTGTTATATATCTCCTATCATGATGTATATTTCTACGAAATTTTAAGCTGTACTCATCTATCATGCAGATGTGAGGACCTTTTGGTTCTATAATGATTATTTTATTCTCTCTCAAAGTTATGCCCCAAGTTGAATGAGTCCTTTAAAATGACCTTCATTTAAATATGTATGTAATGATTAAGAGTGGAGGAGTTATTCTTATTTCCTAAATATTTAAGCAATCTGTGCTGTTGTTTTGGGTTGTACCTGCTATTACCTACTGCAGACTTATTTCTTAATTTATTCTAAATCTAACATGACTGAGTATTATACTCTTATTATTTTTCTGTGCCAATAACTCATTAAAAGATAGCACTCTATCATTTATTTAAATGAGTTTTATGGTATATTCCTATAAAAATTTGCTATTTCTCTATATATTTAGCGATCAAGAAGATAAGAATTGGGCAAACCTTCCCCAAAAGACTATTCCTTGTAATAGATGTTTAGAAGAGATGCAGAGTTAATGAGATCAACACTATTGAGCTGAGTTTCATTTGTGATGCATTGAGAAATAATTTATAGTCTGGTAATCTTGACTCTGATCAGTAAAATAATTGCAATATCCAGTTGTTCAAACTTCTCATCAAATAATCAAGAATTACCAAAATGCCTTTAAAAATTTATCAGACTTGTGATGTGATGATGAATGATTTTTCAAATTTTTTGAAAACCTGTTGTTTTTACTGTTTTGTTGTCTCTTTAAAATAAATATATTTTTGTACAAAACTTGTTATACTTAGAATTACTCTCAATGAATAAGAATTGAGGCATATGTTTTACTTTCAAATATATTTGCTCTGTAGTTAAAATGCTTTATTGTTTTTCTTTGCCACCCTAATTTCCTTGTGGAGATTTCCAGAAAATTGTCTCTGAAAGTTAGTCAATATCTATTCCTAGTAATTGAAGTACATGAAAAGTGAGTTTTACTTGTGGAAAAGTACACCATTAGTTTCCCAGAATGTTATCTTAGAGAATGGATAGTAATGGTAGGCTTCAATGATGAACAGAGACAAATTAGATGAAATCTGCTCACGATAATACATAGCAGCTGCTTCGACAAACAGCATCATCACCCACGTGAACTGTGATGAAGATGATTCCAATAATAACGGCGAGACATCTTAAGTGGTTATTTCTTTAATCTGCATTGTGAAGTTCTATGATTTAGAAAAGTCATAATTATACAATAGTAACTAAAGTCTGAACTATCATCAAGTGTTAAATCATTGCTTCTCTTTGAGCCATCAGTATGTAATTATCTTTTCAAAAGTGAGCCTGGAATGAATCAACTAATAATAAATGTAGTTCTCTTTCAAAGTATTTGATGCAAAACTAAGTAATTATATTAGTTTATAGACAAATGACTAAGAGGTGTCCAAATAATACACTGTATGAGCTAATGGTATACCAAATCAATAAAAACCTTGATAATCTTATACCATGATATATAAATATTTATAATACCGTGCATACTATAAACTATCGATTATCCGTGCAAATGGATGCACGGATAATCGAATAAAACGGGTAACCGAAAAATCGGAATACGTATTATCACCGTATAAGACGCATTATCACAAAAAATTAGGTAACATTGCAGGATGTGTCACATAGGTGGATGTGGATTTTCCATGGTGTTTATTAAGATCGAGAATTAGGTCCCAAGACTGCGTCTTATACGCGGGTAACTGTTCCACTGCCGGACCATCATTTGTTTCTCATATTAGGTGCCGTATCATATGTTGTGGTCTTGAGTGGTTGCTTCCTCACACTAAATGGATTTATTGTGAGCTCACTGAATTACTGCATTTACACTTACGGACCAGAGCAGTATACGGCAATTTAATATGTTAATGAATTGGACAATTCAATTTGTGCTGTGAAATTTAAAAGAAACAAGTGACTGATACTCTTATCGTTAGGAAACAAACAAAAGAAAACATTGAGATCAGTTAGAATATTATGAAGTCGCAAACTTTATTATTAATGTATTTTATGAAACAAAATGATTCCATATTGGTACTCACCTGATCGCATAAATAATAAAAGAAATCGCATTTCGCATTGATTTAATCAAACTAAATCCTTAGATTAACATAGAAGTGATTATCAATCAATAGGAAAACATTCTTTATTGTGAGCCGCTGAGAGAAGGAGAAGAATGGAGAGAAGGTTTTAATTGTTTACTCGATTTCTTCATAAATTCTTTATTTGCCGTTCTTATTTTTCTGGCTGCAATGACATAATTCAAAAATATTTCTCCCGTTGAATAATACTCGCAAACCAGATACCTTGAACACGGATAATCGAGAGTTTACTGTATTTGTTTACAGATCTAATTTTAAATACTAATATAAATGAAAGTCTGCATTTGAATTAGGAGAAAATTGCAATCGCAACCAATTATCGTCTATCAAAGGTGTGTCAAAGTCACTGATGCTCCGGTACATTCACTTACAGATTAAATTAGCGTGGGTCGCACTAAATGTAGTTTAGAGTTACTAAATCTGCTTCTCAATTATCAGTTTTCGCATATTTATATAAATAAATTTCAAATTTATAGGAGTGTTAACGTGAAATCAGTTTGTTTCATTCCCTTGTCGACGTATTATAATTAAATTATACAAAAATATTTTACTAATAAACAATCCAAAGGAAATATAGGTAGGTAATAATTGATATAAGCGATTAGAAACGCATGGTTCACATGTTTGAATTTAAATGAAGAAATTGAAAGAGAAAAAAGTCCGCCGCAGCCGGGAATCGAACCCGGGTCTCCCACTTTCCGGGCGGGTTCTCTGTCCTCTAATTACCACGCGGAAAGTGGGAGACACAGGTTCGATTCCCGGCTGTGGCAGACTTTTTCTCTTTCAATTTCTTCAGGTAATAATTGATTTGATTTGTAGACTGATTGACAAAATTAGAGTATGATATCTACAACTAAATTTTAAATGTATAAGGATTAGGAAAAGGCGAATAACATCCAACCGCACGGTTCTTCCGTGCTATGTTATTCACCTTTACCTAGTCCTAGTGCTGTACACTCTGCGTAGTCCTGACTGAGACTCGAACTATCCCACTTAATTTCCGGGTAGGTATTCTGCCAGATTACCTGTCTGGTAATCTGGCAGAGAAACCCAGGTCTCCTTGGTATGAGTTCCAGTCATGTCGCCATTTTTCACACCTGTTATTCCTTGATATACAGTTCCGATTTTTCATGCTTTCCCGCTAGAAACTTGTCATCATTTCCCTCAGGATTCTTCTCAAGGTCTGGGCGTAACAATTTTGAACATATTTTACGGCTAAACTATTTTCGTAGGGTAGTCCTGACCTGTGACCCGTTTATGTTCATGCAAAATATGATGATGATATTGTTTTTGATGATATTGTGCAAGAAATCGCAGTTATGGGATCACTCAATGTACATTTTTTAACTTAAATGTTATGCTGTAAATCTTATTTTCCTTAATTCCCTTAATATGTGATCATTTACGTTGAAATACAATTATTATTAGAAATTTTCCTAATTAGCTGCAAAAATAGATTTCATACATATCGTTTTAAGTTATGCGCATTGCGATGATAATGATAGTAATAAGGTAATGTGAACTATTAACTTAACTCATAATGACAATTTACTACGTCAGCATACGGAATATGGATGATTAATTGCTAATGATGTTTGACGACCAATGTAAGCTGGGAAACGAAGTCAAACAGCACTACAACGCATAGTCTTAGAAAATAATTTTTACCTGTAAATCGGGAAATGAAAGGAATCAGGTTTTGGTGTTTAATTTTAAGGGGCAGCAAATTATGTTTGCACCCAGGCGGCAGATGGGCTGGGCGCGGCTCTGGGTATAAGCGTCATGTTTCTATTATAGTATTTTATCATGGAATTATGGAGCGTAGTTTGATTGCGTTTATTCTTAATATAACAGATATGCATTCGTCATCACAAAATTCAGTGTGGAAAAACTACGAATGATCAGCTAGGAGCGGGAGAGCAGAATTTCAACGATTGAAAACTGGAAAATTCAGTTTTCAGATCAAATGGATCGAATTGTCATTTACGTGAGGCAGGATCTTCCAGTAATTTCTTCTTAGCTTTGTTACGTTTTTTTCCTCCCGATCTACAACAAGGGCTGCAATGTACGGATATGGAAGATGAAGATGTAATGCTCGGCGGAATGGACTCACTCGACGAAAACAAAGATTTTGGCAGTAAAGGTAGGTTTTCGTAGAATTCGAATGGCTTTCCTTCTTCCTTCGTCTCTAACTGCGTATCTTCTGTGGATGTCTGAAACGCGAGGATTAAAAATCACCAAATTTACCGAAAAGTCGCTGACTGATTTCGATATTGGAACGGCGTTGATGTCAGTATGAGAAGGCGTGACTTAGTATTTGTATCAAAGATCAAACTTTATCTTACCCACAGCATTGAAATAGCAAAATAAATTTTAATTGAGACTTCATAAGGGACTTCATGATTAACCTTTTCCCGAGAGGGGGTTTAGAGCAATAATGGTTTGATTGGAGGATCCCTGAGCATTCGGCTCAGGGGCCACTTTAAAACCTCAATTAATAACAGACGATGGCTGAATACAGTGGTACCTCAACTTACGAAGTTAATTCGTTCCAGACTGGAGTTCATATTTCAAAAAGTTCGTGTCTCGAAAGTTTACCATTATATATTATGGTAAATCAAGTAATCCGTTCTGTCTGGGAAATTTTGCAAAAACACGTTTGTGTACAATAATACAATCATTTTTATTCATCGGTTTAAGAAGGATATTTTTAAAAATGTATGATGATTCCTTTTGTCTCTTCGTGGTGAAGGTTTGAGGTAACTGTCCGTGATCGACCGAGTCTGTCGCTTTGCTTGCACTCTTTTAAAGTGATTAATATCATTGTATTAAAAAATATTAGTGGCTCTACATAGGAAGTCTTGGTTTGGATGCCACTTTCCTACCATCTCTCACACTCCAGTGTTGCAAGATCTTTTTTATGTCATTTGTTTCAATGGTTTCTTTTCAGTTCCTATCTTCTTCGGCTTCTTATGACATTCTCGGGATTATAAAAGCAACGTGGTTCTTATGTCGGAATTAAGCTCGTGTCTTGAGGTCATATTGAACCTCAAGAAGTTCAGTTCGTATGTTGAGCGGTTCATAAGTCAAGGTACCACTGTATCTAGTGGAAAATGAAAAACAAATTTCATAGAGGTGAGCAACCAAATTGAAAATCTCCCAAAGTGAATATTTAAAAGGCATGTATACAAAGAGGACCAATGGAAGGGGGAATTAATTGAGGGGGAAGATGGAAGTGATCCCAAGTGACGTCTGCTACAACACACACAACTGGCTCCGTCCGTGGAATTTCTTACACCGAAGGTAAAAATTTACAAAATAGAGTATTTGGCTCCCATCCTACCATCTTTAAAACAATTCTATTATTTGATATAGTTTCGACGATATTTTGATTTTTCGGGCCAAATAATTAGAATGAGGCTAAATTGACGATGATACAAGATCAGGATTTATTTTTTGTATTCAATGAAAACTTCGACGAGTTAGCCAAAGAATACAGAATACGTTTCTTTGCCTCCTAAGGTAAGTTTAAGTTGTTTAATTTACTGTATTTACAAAATATATAGCGCAATTATATATACCTTGCTAGGCACTTCGTCGAATGAGGGTTTTACATTCTTCTCTTTATCCCCATTTTCTGAACCAAGAATTTCCTTAACTTCTTCTAACGATGTCATCTCCCGTTCCTCCTGTTTGTTGACATCTTCGCCTTCAACATTACCCTCACTCTCTTGACTATCTCCTATTTTTTCCAACGCACTCCGCTGCATTCCCCATACTTGACTATGAGATTTCCTGCTTCTAATAAAATGTTCCAAAAAGTCAACTCAGATTTCAAATAAGAGATCATCGAGAGTAACTATTAAAATAGATCAATGTCCGTAAGCTTTATAGCCAGGGGATGCCCCTAGGTTGCGAGGAAAAATTTACTGCTTATCCGTCGATTTATTATGGAAAACTAAAAGTAAATGCTTTTGAAATCAGGTATAAAATACTAAGTATTGACGTAAATACTATTTACTAAGAGCTCAAATGAAGTTAACCTAACCTTTAGTTTTATATTCATTACTAACATGTAAAAAAGTTGTCAATTCATTTTGTCGTTAAAATAATTTAACTCCCAGGGAAAAAAGAGCAGTTGTTTTGAGTGGACGGGTAAGCCGAGAATTGTGAGTGAAGGGGGTTAATCGACCCAGGGCCGGCATGTAGTACTACAGGCACTACCCGGGGGCAAATTCCAACCTGGCCTCCTTCTCAGTAGTAGTATTTTTAAAAGTACTTCGATAGCTGAGGTCATTTGAGACATACGGCTCACCAGAAACAGCCTAATGTGCTATCCATTTGGCTTTCCAGGATCCACCCAAACTCTGCTTCTTCCGTTTATGTGATAAATGATATTTTAATAATAAAGAGAAATATTAGACGAAACTCTCTGCTTATTCACTGCGGTGGGTAAACCAAACCACATACTCAAGCCAAATAGAGCAAGATAAGTTCAGTAGACGAACATTGAAACTCGAACCCAGGTGGACGCTGGTTCACCTGGATGAATGTTTGCTCATTACTGATGATGACAGCCTGGCTGTTGAAATACGTATTAGTTTTTATTCAATGACGGAGTTTTGTCTCCGTTGTTTTTACGGTTGTTGAATGTTTGTCTACAAAACATATCTTGTACAATTTGGGTTGGGTGCCACACTTGTGTCCTGTTGACACTTCTTGTTCACACAGGCTATAGTTTTGATCGCTATCATTGGTTTGTTTTATTTATTGCTTGGTTTTGATGGGTGAAGTTCGCGGCTGGACGATATCTAGTCCTCCGGCATAAAATCATATACATAAGGTGTACTTGCTTTCTTCGCCAACGTATAATTAAACGTGTAAGTCCCATAAAAATTTTCTAATGGCTAATTTTTGAGATTATCTAAATAAGATATATTACAGAAGGTGTTTCTCAGCAAATTCCAATTAATAGGATTGGGTCTTTTCTATTAATCTCGGCCAAGATAATTGATACAAGCTGTAAACATCAAACTGGAATATTTAATGTTAAAACTTAGTTAAAGTATAGATAATGTTGCGTTGAATGAGTTGAGTGAAAATAGTTTACCTCCCCTCTTCCAATGAGTAACGTAAATATCCACTGTCGAATGATGTCGATTCTTCTTCATCGATCTCAGTAGAGGCATGTGTCCCGGTGACTAGTAAGGAGTCCTTTTATAAAAGTGCAAAAGTCAATTTAGCAACTTGCATTAGATAATACAATTTTAAGGTTTTGATTAATTATTAATCTTCATCGTGAAAGAAGAGAGTGAAGGCCAGGATAACGTACGGCAATGTCGATCGATTACAACGATCTGGTGTTGAGTTGGATCGAAGTAGTCCCTTCCGATTCTCCCAAGGATTTCGATATGCACAATGTCGTTTTGCATTATAAATTTGTAAATTTAAGTTCTAATCTTAATTGCAATCTCTCTTTTCACTCTGTCATTTAGATTCGCCATCATATTGATTTCTCCTCGTCGATGTTTACCTCTGAAACCACTCATTAACCTCACGATGCGTATTCTCCGCGTAAAAAAGATTTAAAATCTCTATATATAAAGCAGAAATTCTGTGTGTTTGTTTGTTCGCGATTGGAGTCCACACCGTTTGTCCGATTTGCATCAAACTTTGCGTACGTGTTCTCCGTGAGCCGGAAGGAAGTACTGTCAACTTTTCATTCGCAAAATTTGCTGGGTTTGAACCAAGATCGTTCAGATAGATTTCCATAAGAAATACATGTAAAGTTCGATTTTATCGG